>OX246743.1:4310017-4705017 GCA_945910005.1 Isoperla grammatica | reverse complement strand
GCATGCAGTGTGTTGCTATTTCTAACCGCATAAGAGTAACATGTGACAATGCGCTCAGCACGTCCGCAGAATACATATGTTAAAGATTCAGCGGTAATAATGCAATGTACATACATAGATAGGGCGACGCTGCATGTGTCACGTATTCGCTCTACACTAGCACAATCTACCGGGCAGTCGTGCACGACGCTTGGGGACAACGTGCTGCCCTTAACGGCGCTGACATCTTGATCTGGGAGGCGGTGCTTTTACCGGGCGCCCCGTCGAGAGGGCCCGCAAGGTCTACTTGATCTCCGCCTAGCAGAGGCTCGTCGAACTCCCAACTTGGGAGTTCGACGAGCCTCCGCTAGGTGGAGATCAAGTAGACCTTGCGGGCCTGTCATTTACAGTGCATACACAAGAGGATTCTGTTTTGATTCTGTTTTATGTCTTGCATAACATACTATTCACGCGTTCTGTTTTATTTCTTGCATAACTATCAATTCACGCATTCTGTTTTATGTCTTGCATAACTTTATATTCACGCATTCTGTTTTGTCTTCATATCTTCCTATTCACGCATTCTGTGTTATGTCTTGCATATCGTTCTATTCACGCATTCTGTTTTGTCTTCATATCTTCCTATTCACGCATTCTGTGTTATGTCTCGCCTAACTTCCTATTCACGCATTCTGTGTTATGTCTTGCATACCTTCCTGTTCACGCATTCTGTGTTATGAAAGCTGTTTAGTCTGTAAACACACAGGATAGTTTGCAAATACGTTGTGTGCTTAACCTAGATTATATATTAAAATAAAACATGAAGTAGATCAATACAGAATAAGCTGACGTGATTTATTCAATATAATCACGGAATACAAATATTGACTATACAAATTATATCCAATTACAATCAATCTGAAAACCACCTTATCGAACATTGAAAAGGTTCCCGGCGCTCTACAGTCTACAATGTTCAAAGTCTAGAAAGGGGATTTCAAAGAAGTGCTAAAAATGAATAATTTAGTAAGTGAAAAACTATAATTTAAGTTTGCTCTACTTTCTTTGCAACCCAAAAGGAACTACGAGGTTTGTGTTAGAATGTTGGTACCATGCAGTCCCGAGTGTATTAGCGATGGTAGCTCCGGCGATTGACTATATTTATTTTTTATTTATTCTCATTCATATGGAATGGGGGTTGGCAAAAAAACGAGCAAACCTTATACAAGAACTGACTACCAAGTGCCAGCCATACTGAATCAACTAAAAGCTAGGCATACTAATAAATAATTAAATAATATAATAAAACAGGTATAAGAAACAAGAAATAAATTATGGTAATTATATAGATATCAGTGTGACATCCCACTGATGTCAGTGATAGCGACTGAACACATTCATGTTCACATGCAAATATGCGTTTTAATAAAAACTATGAAAGCCATTACTTTAGTTTGATTAAACGCGATATAAATCAAAAAACGTGCATCAATTTCACACGCTTATGCCATCCTGTTATTTCACACGCTTATACCATCCTGTTATTTCACACGCTTATGCCATCCTGTTATTTCACACGCTTATGCCATCCTATTATTTCACACGCTTATGCCATCCTGTTATTTCACTCGCTAATGCCATCCTGTTATTTCACACGCTTATGCCATCCTGTTATTTCACACGCTTATGCCATCCTTTTATTTCACACTCTCATGCCATCCTGTTATTTCACTCGCTAATGCCATTCTGTTATTGCACACGCTTATTCCATCCTGTTATTGCACACGCTTATGCCATCCTGTTATTTCACACTCTTATGCCACATTGTTATATCACAGTGTATGTTATTATTCACATTACAATTTTATGAAGAAATATTTCGGGTTTTCAGCCGCACAAAGTGTTTAGTTGATATTATTGTGAAAAATAGTAAAATCGAGATTTCATTTTGGGGTATTTAAGCTAGAACTTCAAGATAAATCGAAAGAAAATTATATACACCATCACCATGCGGTTAATAGAGGTCAAATTGAGCTAACAAAACGCTGGTGAATTCAGTGGCTCATGTTCTGTTTGCGGGTAACACCGGAGCAGACACGTTCGATTGTCGATCTGACAGGTAGTTAAATGCTCTCTGACACTAAATTAAACAGTATGCTAAAGAGCGCGGAAGGCTAAATACCTGCGGACTGAACTCCACTGAATGAGCTGTGCTCGGCTTCGATTCCAGACCGACCAAAGTGAAGAATTTTTAAATTCCCGAATATATTTTTTCGATTGGCAAGACAAGGCTCAAATTCACGAATTTCCTCCCTACTAAGCTATCAGAATAGCAATATTTTCACGTCTGGGCTTGGATATAGTCGGGCCAGTAGCGGATTTAACGGTCAGCCGGGTCAGCGGATGCTGACCGGGCCCCGGCCAATCCGGGCCCCCCGCCCCTTAGCGACCCACTCAAAAACACACGAGCTGAGATTCACCATAGGCATCGTCGAAACCCATTATAGCAAATACTACCAATAAAATTATATTTACAAAAGAATGTTTCAAAAAGAATGATTCCGTTTATAGGGCTCAATAAAGCCTTCGCCCACTTGTTTGACGGTACACAGCGGCGGAAACAACCCCACAGTTCAACAATGGAACTTTAATCCTGCCGCTTTACGTTGAGTCACGCTAATTTATAGAAAAACCTGGAAATATTCGGCAAATATGAGGGTTCATATTTACAACCCAATAACTGTCTATATATCTATAAAATGACAATTACATTTGCTTTGAAACACCCCATCTCTCCTCTACTCAGTATCAGTCGGTTTCTGTGTCTCGTGTGAAACAGTCCAGTGCAACTTAGTTCGTGTGACAACTGTGTTATTTTAATTTAATTAAACGAAAGTAAAATGTGAGTGTGCTATACATTTGTTAAAGATGAGTGAACAGACAAAATACAAGCATAAGACGATACAAGCATACAAGCGAAAAGATAAAGAGCACGCACTTCTTGCAACTGCCGGCAATGACCCTAAACAAAGAATATTACGTTTTTGTGTTGGCAATAATTCGCGTGTGTCAATTGGCGCTTGGAAATCGAAAATCAAACCTCATTACACACATATAACAGAAAACCATAACCTTGTAGTAACACCCCTCAAAACAGCGCAAAACCCATTTCCTCTAATAATGACGATACAGTGAATGCAGAAGTTCAAGTGGAATCACAAAGACCTAATGTAAGGAAAGTGTAGATTTTGCGTTGTCTCAAAACTACGTGTCCTGCACCAAAGTAAAAAAATTGCAGACGAATCTAACATGTTTGAGCAAACTTTTCTTGACTGATTAAGCTCTGTTCTGTGGATCAGTTATTTCAAATGAATGATCAACTTGACATTCTTATTGTTAAAAAGCCTTTTTAACCCATTGGAAATGGCATGCCATATTTAATATACGACGGCAATCGTGGTTTTTCGTCCATTTACTATTTCAAAATAAATTATACCAACGAACTATGAATCCTATATACACTATGAAACAAATACGGCTAATTGTCTTGCGAATATTAATCGGAAAAAAACTGTCGAGAGTTCGGACTTATCACAACTGTTGGAACTTTTGCCTGGAAAAACTCGAGAAGGGGGTGTCATTTTAAGAGCTTTGGTGAGTAATGAATATATTAGTTAGTTTGTTAAAAAAATATGCCAAACGGACGGGGCCCCTTTGGTAAAATGCTGACCGGGCCCTTTTTCTTAAATCCGCTCCTGAGTCGGGCCAGGGTGAGTCTACCAGTGTCACGGCAGGTGTATCAAGGAGTGTTGCTGTATCGTTATGCGCTCGGTTAGGCGACATAATATCACGGAATCTGTAAGAGGTCGCTCATGTTTGTAAATTTACCGTCGATCGATATGGCTTTCATCTTTTCGATTATCGATCATTTTCATTTTATCAAGAAATAAAATGTGTAGTTTGTGTACTTGTCGTAAGGCGGCAGCACATTACGGCAACGCTTGACACATTCTCGTGACGCGCCAATCATCACTGGGGACTGGACAAACGTCAGACAACTGAATTCTGCTCTTCCGACGAGTTTCAACAGAACGCAAAGCTGCGCGAGGGCCAGATGCGTTAGTAGCCACCAGATCTCCCGGCTGATTTACGAGTCCCGCGCTTGTGTACGGGAACTGAGGCCGAAGCATTTCGACGCGTAATCTGCACACAAACGTGCTTTCGGCTAATTGCGAAAATTATTTTTAGTCTATCTTTATGCGTATCACTTGCTACTTTTTCCACTTAACACAGAGGCAAGGCCTTTACCAAAATACTTATATGATACAAGAAATGTGTTTTGAATAGTTTTTCTAACAAGACTAAAACTAATATGTTTATGGGATAGACAAGTTTTCGACTGTTTCTGTTGCATGCACGTCCCACATTCTTCAATGTACAACAAGCAATGATCTAAATCGTGCGTTTCATTGTATATTGTCTTACGGTAGGTGTAAGGATTTTGTCGCTCACTCGTCGATGGTGTTCGAAGCCTACAGGGTTGGTTTAGTCGCTTTAAATTAAAGTCCCCCACTGTAAATCATTTTCATTACTGAGTGAGTATACTCTAAATGTGAATTTATTTATTTTATTTTATTTATATAATTTATTAGAGCCTGAATGCCTTAGTGAAGTGTGAGGACGATCAACAGGAAGAAAGAGTAAAGAAAGGTGTTACACAGGGATGCTCTTTATATCCAATTCTGTTCAACAGATACACAGCAAAAGCAAAGAATGAAGTCAAGGATATTATTCATGCAGACGAAATTAAAAATATTAAGTCAAAACATACAAGATATGGAAATATCTGTTAATTAACCGAAGGAACTAACCTGGATTAGCTACAAAAACGACAAATGAGAACAAAAAAAGGGAATGGCAAGTGTAATGTATAAATTGGGAAGTGACATTTGGAAATGAGGTGCTAGAAGATGCAAGGGCAGCAATATACAGATCGAAAGATTGAAATGTATATAATGTGTATAATCGCGCATACTTAAAGTGCATTGTACCAAATGAAAGAACTGAGCTCAAAGTTGAAAGTGGACATAGACAAGTACACGTATATTGTGGTTATGAAGAAATGAATGAAAAGCTTAATAATACGAGTGTTGCAATGTGTGATTGTGTCGAATGGAGTAAACTTAAAGGAAAGGGGGTGGATTAGCGTGGTTAGAGCAAAGATTGGGTAATCTTTGGTTAGAGGCATTGGGGATGTGGTAACATGAGAAGGTTGAAAATCCCTTGGACAGACATCGGGACAAATGAAATGAGCAACCGAAGAACGAAGATTACGGTTTAAGTTCCTAGATACGGATAGACTGTTCATTTGAACACGTTATGAGACAAGACGAATACCGAAAACATATTTGAAGGGAAGGGGAAGGTAGGAAATAGTAAAGTCATAACTAGGTTTGAGTATTTGTAACAGATAACACACAATATGCGCTATAATGGATGAAGACTCGGGCGAACATACTCGGATTGATAATACAAACCCCTTATCAGCCGACGACGACGAGGCGACGTGATTAAACCACACCTCCTCCCCCTCACCCCTCACCCCTCCATCATCTGCAACTAAACTGCACTCACCTGCAAAGACAAAACAACACATTTAATTTACAGAACTAGTTATTGTTTTTCCGTGTTTTCAAAACTTTTATCTTCTATTTACATTCCGTATACTACAAAATGTATTGTTTTGTTGGCTGTTTTTTGTTAATCTGATGTTACAACACATACTGCATTACTGCTAAATAGTAAAACACACTGTTTCATGTGTGATTAAACTTAAGGTTCTCCTCGAACCAAACAAATCACAACTCTTAAATATAGACCTAAGCACAGATTTATGTTTAATTTAATGAGAAAGTGAAGCGCGAATGATCTTTGCTATTGAAGCGCCTTAAATTCATAAATTTATAAAGAAAGGAACAAAGCTGTGAAAGTAATTGGATTTGATCTAAATTGTAATTAAGTGTTTGTCTCAGACTGATTAATATAATTTATTTAACACTTTATGTTTAGACTTTAGATAGATCCCCGAGGATTTTAGAATCAGTAATTGCGTGTGAGAACACAAGTGTTGGATGTAAATATGCAATCAAATAGGTAACGGTGAAAAACTCGTTAATATACATATAATTTATTAATACTTGCGCAGCCCTTCCCTCATAACCTTCACCCAAACAAACTGGCATCCCTCTTCCAAGGTCATGCACTTTATTGTTTTGCTTTTCCTCCCTCCCAATTCTCTTCCAAAAACAAAACACGGCATTTGAAAGTTTTTTTCCGAACGCGATTTATATTTCATCAGCTTGTGGGCCGCGAACCTTGATTCGACAATCAATACTCGCGAACAGCTGTGCCTGCCTGAATCGAGTCCACAAGGCATGCAATTTGCGTCGACAAGCCACGCTGGCTGGCTGGCCACACGCACCGGTATAAAATATGCATGGCCTGCCTGCCTGAGCCTGGGAAGCGTCCATTTGATGGCCCTACCCTAGGGAGAGACCAAGCCCTGCACACCGTACACAAATATTTGCCACGTGTCTGTTGTAAACCAAACAAGGTTGATTAAAGAAAGTAAATATTGATTGAGATGTGTGAAACAAGCGGATGGTCTAACATGCAAGCTAGAACCATCAACTAAGACGCTTTCTGAGCGATGTCGTCTTGTCATTGTTTAAACCTTACTTTACAACACTGTACTGAAAACAACCCTTGTAAAGAACTTCTTTAATATAGAATTGACATTAATGTTCCGAAGGTAATACTTCCTTCAAGTCTCTTTCTTTAAATACGTGTTTGCCGATAGGAGCACAATGACAAAGACCCTGTCTATTATATTGTTTATTAATAATTCCATGTGATTGTTCGGAAAACTGAAGTTGGACCAAAGGATGAAGTGTTAGACCACATAACAGCGTCATTAAATTTATTTACTGCTCAGTGGTAGCACACTGGACTTGTTATTCTGTTATAAGCTTAACGGGTTCATTTCTCAGCTATACACTCTGAATTAGGTTAAATCTTTATTCTTCTCACAATTCTATACAATACGAAGTAATAAAAAACCTCAATAAGATGAGTTTAATCACTTCAGGTGAGTACGAAGGGGATTCAGGGATTAAGTCCATACTCTGTGTTAGTTCTACACTCCACAGTGAGCAACACAAGAAACTAATGATATCGTGTATTAATTTCAAAATTAAACTGATTTATTGAAACATTTCGATGTGGGAAAAACAAAATGAACACACATCATTTATAGTTTAAAGCTTGACCGATGAATTTGAAATTTGTCTGTGGATCATGTATTATTAATTCAACGAACTATAAACCAATAAAGATAATAATTCATGAAGTTAATGAACTTTTAAATCAATTTATGTAATTCAAGAAACATTTAAGGACTGGGAAAATAAAATTGAGAATGCAAATTCATCCGACAAACTTTTAATTATAAATGAAATGTGTTTATTTGTTTTTCCCACATCGAAATGTTTCAATAAATCAATTTAATTTTGTAATTGTTATAAATATATTTATTTATCAATTATAAGCAATGTAAGCATTTATTATATTTGTTTCTTTCAATAATTACTATATTTATATATTGGAAACAAAATAATTGGCTTGGCTACAATTTACGATATCGCCTCTTTGAAATGGGCGTTTTTGTACGTGAGATATATCTTGGTTTGTTACGGTTGATCTTCTCCGTTTTGGGCATGGCCTTTTTTTTTGCAATTTTTTGCATTTTTCTCTCAACGTCCATCTGTGCAACTGTACTAACTCGATGTTCATACTTTTAACACAATTTATCTATTTACATTTAACCTACCTCTTGGCTACTTAAAATAGAAAAGCAATTCGCCTATCACACGATTAGTCCCTAATTATAGTAAGAAGAGATGTAATCTCGGTGATAACAGTAGTCGGCATTCAGCGTGTCCGACCTGACAGGTACAAGAGACAATCTGTGTAGGCGTCAACCTAACAAACCCATGACTCTGGTTTTAAACGACAAAATAACTTTCCGTCAGAATGTGTCGGCTGTTGTGAGCAGAACACGCAACCCCCCAAACAGTTGAACAAATAACTGCGCCAACGTATACCTATGGTCGGGATGACTAAGTTTAGATGTGATTGTCGTTCGCGTTTACTTTGACATGTATAGACCGACTCATTCTGAATCTGTTTTATTACTGAATAGGTTAGACATCCAGTAAACAAAAAATAACAAATTAGGTGGCTCGTTGGTTCAATGGTTAGCATCCCTGCTTCCAATGCAGAAGGTCCCGGGTTCAAATCCCGCTTCAGGCAGAAGTTTTTTTAAATTCTAATGTGGATTCAATTCCATTACTTCTTGGCTTAGGAATAAGTAAACGGTGACCTTGGAGCCATCCTAGCAACGAAGCACTCAATAAATTCAAAGTTGTTCTGAATCGGCCTTGTTGATTCTGGCATTTGCCCGCAGGTGTTCGCACTGTCTAATCAATTAATCATATGTTTCGTATTTGAAATATCGATCTTTGATTGTTTATCGCTCACTCGTCGATGGTGTTCGAAGCCTACACGGTTGGTTTAGTCACTTTAAATTAAAGTCCCCCACTGCAAATCAGTTTAGTTACTGAGTGGGTAGACTCTAAATGTGAATTTATTTTTTTATTTATTTACGAGCTCGATCAGTGGTTGGATGTAGCTCACAATTATTAGCTCTGTAGCTGTGTGATTCATTGTGGTCCTAAGTGTTTATTCCCGCCTCCAATGCTGAAGGTCCTGAGCTCCATTCCTGGGTGAGGCTTGATTTTGTAGGTACGGATTCAATCACTATGATATTAGTCGTGTCATGCATATAAATGTAAACAGCGACTTGGTAGCCAACATGATACCGGCAATTAAAAATTAGTTATTGTAACTGAGGCGGTAAACCAAAACAAGCGATTTATTTATTGTTCCAGAGAAGAGACGGGGGCGCGAGGGTACTTTGAACATTAAGACCCTAATAAATCACAATTGTTCGTAATACCTCAATTATACTATGCAACAATGAACAAGAGATATCTCTGTATTTATTTTTACTTATACTGATTCTCTTCACCGTGTTCTGTTCAGTTTTTGGTTACCACATCTATCCTCGGCCTTAGTATTCTGTGAAAACCGCTAACATCGCATGTGTAAATATTAGGACTGAACTACCTGTGAGTAACATGATTCAACTTTGGGAAAACTTGCGATATTATTTCATTTCTGTCTGTTTCGGAAAGAGAATTGATATCCCCTTCATCTGTTCGTTCCCTTAACAATAATCATTGATGAAATTCTTAAATCTGCGGAAAACCTAAGTTTTTTGTCATTATATTTGTGAAGGGAAGCGACCCTCGTCGCAAATGACCGGCCGAGACGTCCCGACGCCCTCCTAACGAACTAGATTCAATCATTGTCGACTAGAGCCAGACAATTTCTTGAAGGACTTCTACTTGTGACGAAATGGGCGAAATATGTCGATAAAACTCTTCGCGAGACTAACTTTGTCAACACTGGTTGAGGCCGAGGGATTAGGAGGGTACACACGCGTGTGCCTGTGCAGTCAACACTGGTTGAGGCCGTGGGATTAGGAGGGTACACACGCGTGTGCCTGTGCAGTCAACACTGGTTGAGACCGTGGGATTAGGAGGGTACACACGCGTGTGCCTGTGCAGTCAACACTGGTTGAGGCCGTGGGATTAGGAGGGTACACACGCGTGTGTCTGTGCAGTCAACACTGGTTGAGGCCGTGGGATTAGGAGGGTACACACGCGTGTGCCTGTGCAGTCAACACTGGTTGAGGCCGTAGGATTAGGAGGGTACACACGCGTGTGCCTGTGCAGTCAACACTGGTTGAGGCCGTGGGATTAGGAGGGTACACACGCGTGTGCCTGTGCAGTCAACACTGGTTGAGGCCGTGGGATTAGGAGGGTACACACGCGTGTGCCTGTGCAGTCAACACTGGTTGAAGCCGTGGGATTAGGAGGGTACACACGCGTGTGCCTGTGCAGTCAACACTGGTTGAGGCCGTGGGATTAGGAGGGTACACGCGCGTGTGTCTGTGCAGTCAACACTGGTTGAGGCCGTGGGATTAGGAGGGTACACGCGCGTGTGTCTGTGCAGTCAACACTGGTTGAGGCCGTGGGATTAGGAGGGTACACACGCGTGTGTCTGTGCAGTCAACACTGGTTGAGGCCGTGGGATTAGGAGGGTACACACGCGTGTGCCTGTGCAGTCAACACTGGTTGAGGCCGTGGGATTAGGAGGGTACACACGCGTGTGCCTGTGCAGTCAACACTGGTTGAGGCCGTGGGATTAGGAGGGTACACACGCGTGTGCCTGTGCAGTCAACACTGGTTGAGGCCGTGGGATTAGGAGGGTACACACGCGTGTGCCTGTGCAGTCAACACTGGTTGAGGCCGTGGGATTAGGAGGGTACACACGCGTGTGCCTGTGCAGTCAACACTGGTTGAGGCCGTGGGATTAGGAGGGTACACACGCGTGTGTCGGTGTCGGTGCGTGTGCGAATAAATGTTCAAATATTTTAAAGCATATGAAATGGTAAGTAACGCCATTCCCAACTCGCTTAACGGTCGTCTATCGATATCAAAAGAACACTTCAAGATATGAAAAGGTGATTCTTAAAGACGATTTGGTTTTTGTATCGTCTAAACTTTCAAACATTGTAATGATACGTTTGTTATATTCTTAATTAATTAATTATTAATTTTTTATTTAATTATTAATTTTTTATTTAATTATTAATTTTTTATTAAATTATTAATTTTTTATTTAATTATTAATTTTTTGATTAATTAAGGAAATGACAATCGTAAAAATTTCAATATTTTAAAGTTTTAAAATTTATTGTTTAGCATTAGCTGATACAAAAACAAAATCGCCGGTATGAATAACTTTGTCCACATATTGAATTGAAGCGTTTCAAGATGGTTTTTAAATATTTGATGGTTTAATATTGAGAGCTACCACGGCCGATAAGGAACAGTTATAAAGAGGATAAATAAATTAATTAACTAGGAAAACGCTCTGTTTGACGCGTTGATAAGCGAGCGCGTCAATATCTACGAACTTTCTGGCGAAAAGATTTCAATGCTAATACAAACAACAATTCAAGAATGCGCATTGCAACAATTTTTCTAATTTCCATAGCTATTATACTTCCCGACATTGTTGGATGCAGTGCAATGTGCGTTGCTAAGAATTTTCGCTGTCATGTTTTCGCCGCGGTCCGCCACCGTTACTAACAGTTATTGACAGCAATAGAAATGTAATTTCTGCCTCTAATATGTATCAGATCGCGTTTACATTAGTATATTCGTGACCGGACAAAAATTTACTATAAGATAGCCACCTCAAATTTTGCTGTAACTGCGTTTTAGAAAAATATTTTCGAGTAACTTTCGTGTAACTTTGCAAATACTTATCAGATCGCCATTACATTAACATATTCGTGACCGGAAAAATTTGTAGAAAAATCTGGCTATCTCACATTTTGCCGCCATTTTGTTTCAGAAAAATATTTTGCAGTAACTATGGTGTAACTTTGTAACTTTTCGAACGATTTTGCCTCAAAACTATACACCTTCAATCCACATCGAGGCTTGTGGATGGTCCAAATTTCAAGTTGATCGGACTTTCCGTTCGATCGCTATCGACAGACATAAAAACAAAAACAAAAAAAAAAAAAAAAAAAAAAAAAAACAGAACGAAGTGCCATAAGAGTCTAATAATGTCAGTTTTATAGGCACTTCATATAGTGTAATTTTAAGAAGGGTTAATTGTAAAAAAAGTACATTTGTACTTAGATTCACCAATTTTTTTTTTCTTTTCATAATAAATTATTTCGTAATGTATTTTTTTATGTACCATTGCGGTTGTATTTTGTATGTAAAAAATAAAAAAAATAAAGACACTATTATTATTAATATTATTATTCATGCTAACACTTATGAGCAACGACAATCCTTATGGGTCCATACATTAATGAGAGAAAACAAAACTCTGTTGTGCTCAAGCTGTTACCACCCCAGACATAAACAAGAGAACAACAATTAGGGACTTGTTACACTTGTTACATCGACCTGATATTGTTGTCTGACGTATGTGAAATAATTGGGATAATTAGAGAATAATTGGAGAATAATTGGAATAATTGGAGAACCAATCCCACAACCGGTAGTTGTGAAACAACGGACTGAAGGTAAATATTAACGGTATGTGTTGAAATTACTACTATGTTGGTGTTCTGCACCATTATACAATTATTCAAACTTTCTTGTTTGTTGTACACCCAACTTGAACACGTGACTGTTGTCATCACAATTCTATTCTGTATAACATTCTTTAACGTTGTGTTTAATAGCTTGTTAAATTACTTTCCTCCAGGTCCAGCATTAGATAGTGGGACTGTGAAGGGGGGGGGGAGGCACCCCTACTTCCCCTCAACCGCCCCTCCTTCTCCGCACCTGCGAGGGCAACACCTAACGACAAGAAAAGGTTATGACATTTGAAGAAAATCATTACAAAACAGAGTAACAAAACAGAAATGCCAGTAGGACAGTAGCCTCGTTTTACATTTTATTTTATACACACATCAGTTTGATATATATTTCAATGTGACACGTTGCAGACTTAATAATTTGATTATTTTGGTAATTGGTAAATCAATAAAAATGGTGTGATAGACGAAATTAAAAACATATACATCACTGTGGATCAATCATTATATTTTACACTACCCGTGAACAGTATGCCAGATTTTGTAGTTTTGTTGTAGTTCTTTTTCCTTTTATTTTTT
The DNA here is from genome assembly GCA_945910005.1 of Isoperla grammatica. NCBI lineage: Eukaryota > Metazoa > Arthropoda > Insecta > Plecoptera > Perlodidae > Isoperla > Isoperla grammatica. The sequence continues at coordinate 4,692,146 of OX246743.1, read as the reverse complement.
CTACTTTAGTTATTTTTCGTCACAAATATAAATTTCCTTCCACTCGTATGCTTCCCACACCAATTTCGAAAGCAGGAGATTTTAAATATTCAATATCTTCGCCTCCACAAAGTCAATGTTATTCTCTTTATTTCGTAATCTAGGCGACTCGAAACTACTATTTTTCTAAGAACAAAATTCTCGTTACGCGGACCTACTTTGAGGTTCCCGTTAGCATGAATGTTTAATGTTAATATGGGCCTAATAACCCCCATTCCGTTTCCGCCTCTTTCTTATAAAACTGTCTTTGTAGAAACAGAGCGGACTCGGTCTAGCATCCCTAATAATCACGCGATTTCTCCTGGAATCATGAATTATTGTAGGTTCGTCGCCTCATCAGTTGCACGCTAGGCCACAGCACCGCCCAGAGCAAGATGGCCGCGCTCATGTCTAGTGCCACTAGCTTACGGTTCGTTTTCTTTTGTTCTTATACTTTTTAGCCACAGAGATTTTATTTTTATTTAAAGGGCATTATATTGATTGATAGGAACATTATTAATTAATTATATTATAAATATTGCTATTATTATTATTATAATTATTATTATTATTATTATTATTATTAGTATTATTATCAGTTTTATTATTATTACTTTAATATTATTATTTAATTAATTTTGTTTCTTGGAAAAATGTAAACCTGTAATTATGCAATAATAAAAAACAATATTATTATTTTTATTATTATTATTTTATTGAATGTATCACAATCATACAATCTCGGTCAAAACCGGCGTTAACATGTTATACGGACGTAATGTCAAGTATTTCCATGTGTCTACCTTATTTAACTTCACTAATCACATGTCACTAGTTTAAACAGTCATCAATCTCGGTCAAAGCCGGTGTTTACATGTTATACGGACAATACAGATGTAATGTCAAGTATTTCCATGAGGTACCTTGTTCAACTTCAGTCGTTACTGTCTTATTAGTACTTGTTCATAGTATACACTGCATAATGATATGATATTATTTGCGTTGTCTTCGTGTGTGTCTTCTTTGCGTCGTGTTACTGTGTGTACGGTCGTGGCCGATTTCTCGATGCTAATAATTATTATAATTATTATTATTATTATTATTATTATTATTATTATTATTATTATTATTATTATTATTATTATTATTATTATTATTATTATTATTATTATTATTATTATTATTATTATTATTATTATTATTATTATTATTATTATTATTATTATTACAAGATTTTGGTGGAGGTGCCGGGTCAGATCAAGAATACAACTGTTCTCTGTTTAGGCTACCATGGTCGTCGCGATACAATCACATTAATGGCGACCTCCATCAGATATTGTGGAGACTCTACCAGGCATATTGTGTAGCCTGCGGCCTAAACTGGTTTAATGCCGGTTTACGAATTTTAAAAATGCCTAAAAACCATTTTAATTTTCGTTTAAAATAATAATAATAATAATAATAATAATAATAATAATTATTATTATTATTATTATTATTATTATTATCATCACAGGGCGGGAACGTTGTAAGATGTAGCGGAGCAATGGTTCCCCAGACAGCTGACTCAGAGCCGAGTAAGGGCGGGAACGATCGGTCGTTGAATAGTTCGAACCTCGTCACACGTGATCAATACTTTGCAATCTCTTAACGCTTGAGTATGCGAAGCGTTCTAAGTAATCTCGGCTCAGACACATTTCTAACGAGTGAAGTATTTAGTCCACACCGTGTTTTCTAGTAATCGTCAGATTCACATGGAAAATCACTTGAAACGGCTAATATTTGTGTGCTATGATTCGCCGCCTTTTAGTTTATATTTTAAAGATTATTTAAATTTTGGGCAATCAAGATATAAGTGGGGTCATGTAAATGTTCATATACGTTTTGGCATTAGAGTTTTGTGGCAAAATCGTTCGCACAGTTACAAAGTTACATCCCACCATAGTTACTGAAAAATATTTGCCTGAAACAAAATGGCGGCAAAATGTGAGATAGCCATATTTTAATAACGTTTTGTCCGGTTACGAATATGTTGAATTTCATGGCGATCTGATTAGTATTGGAAAAGTTACACAAAAGTTTCTCGAAAATATTTTCATGAAACACGGTAACGACAAAATGTGAGGCGGTTTTCGGTTCGGGAAAAATAACGTTTTTCCCGGTTTTCGGTTTTCGGTTCGAACCGGTTCGATCCCCTGATTAGAGGTATATAAATCTTTTCGAGTTATGTATATCGCTTTCTAATTTAGATTGGAACTAAAATGTGTTTCACAGCAATACTAGTACCACCAGTACAGTACGTATATCAATATTTTTGAACGGTTTTGGAGTTAAACTGATTAGCCAAACCCGTTTCCGATCGAATATGTGAAATCAATTTTAGAATTACCCATGATATAATAATATCTAGAAATGTTATTAGATCGTGAGAGCTACCAGGGCGTTTCAAACCGGAGTGGTGCAACCGCTTCCTGTCAAAACTGATTTTAATATCTTGGTATACGTATCGATTTTGGGGCAAGTCGGTTTGATTTAAATCCAATTGAAAGTGTAAAACCGTCTTGAAACCTATTAGTTCAAGCATACAAGCTGGTTTTAATTGAAACCAACTTGATTCAAACCGATTTGGCAGTCATGGATGAGGACGAAGCAGATATACTCAAATCCGTGCATTGTACGGGATTCGAACCACACCCCTTTGTTTGTACATAGAGCTCATCTTATCGTTATCAACTTAAGTTGTTCTTTGTTTGAAAATAAAAACATTCAATCTATTTTTAGATTGCTTAAAACTCGTCTCTAAACTTAAGTTAATGTTAAGCACATAAATCAAAGATGCGGCAACAAATAAGTCGGCTTAGAACTGTGTCAATGAAAACGGAGCCCGGCCGCGTGTTGTGGAGCTCTTTAGAAAAGTGTCCAAAGTTGAGAAGAGCTTTGGGTGGATTTAGTCCCGTACGTCTTTGTTAAGCTACAACCTCTCATAAAAAGACCTGATCCTCTTAATAAAGCAGTAATCCGCTTATTAGGGTCGCAGTCTGTTGGTTTTGAACACTTGTTCATTAATATCTAGGTTTATCGAGACGGGCATTAATGCTAGACCACGCGCTCTAGAGATTCTACCAAGATTATCTGCCTCGGTATAGGAGAGAGAATAAAAACGATGCCGCCAAACTGTGGGAGTAAAACTCAGCCGCGGATTGGTGATCCGACATTATGTGCACGAGGAGAAATATTATACCAGCATCAAGTACAGATTCATAACCAGTGTAAACAGCTGCAATGCACTATCTTGCAAATTGATTGTTTTTATTTTTTTTTACTTTTTAAGCGAGCGTAGCGAGCGTCTCTATTCTACTCTTACGGCACTCCATCTGTTTTTTGTTTTTTTATGTCTCGCGATAGCAATCGAACGGAAAACCCGATGTGGAAATTTGAACCATCCACAAGCCTCAATATGGATTGATTGTGTATAGTTTTGTGGCAAAATCGTTCGCACAGTTACAAAGTTACACCATTGTTACTGAAAAATATTTGTCTGAAACAAAATGGCGGCAAAATGTGAGATAGCCATATTTTAATAACGTTTTGTCCGGTCACAAATATGTTCAATTTCATGGTTAGTATTGGAAAAGTTACACAAAAGTTACTCGAAACTATTTTCCTGAAACACGGTAACGGCAAAATGTGAGGTGGCTATATCATAGTTATTTGTTGTCCGGACACGAATATACTAATCTAATCACGATCTGATACGTATAAGACAAGAGGCAGAAATTACATTTCTATTGCTGTCAATAACTGTTAGTAACGGTGGCGGACCGTGTAGAAAACACTAGACGAAATGACAACGAAAACTCATAGCAACGCACATTGCACTGCATTTAACAATGTCGGGAAGCTATGGAAATTAGAAAAATGTTTGCAATACGCGTTCTTGTATTGTTGTTAATTGTTGTTTTTCTTTATTTCTTTATTTATTTTGGTTTAATGAAGTACTCGACAGCCAAGATCATAATTATTATAATGTCGGGAGGTGTTTGAACGAAGGAAAAGTATAATTTGGACATTGAACAAATAATAGCATGCGCGTTAACAACGCGTCACACAGAGCGTTTGCCTAGTAGTCATTAGTTTATTTAATTATCTGTTTTTACTTATAATGATGTGATTTAGTTTGGATAATGTATGTTACCTCTTATTTGCATCCTTCCACCGGTTTAACCCATCACTGAACAAACAATGTAAGTGGGGCTGTACAGTGTTGCCAAGTAATGTATTCTACAGTGTTGCCAAGTAACGTAACTGGGGCTGCGGTTATTGGCGCATTACCACCTTATAATAACAGAGTGAATACTATTAGAGGTTAAAGTTTTACTTTTCAACCTTTAGTAAAATTCACCCGTATTGCAATAGGCCTACCTAAAAAAACTGTGTTGATGATAATAATTATTATGATAATAAAACATCTTGTCGAGACATTCAAAAACTAAATTAAGAATAATTTTAATTATTCTACAGAGTTGCCAAGTAATGTATTCTACAGTGCTGCCAAGTAATGTATTCTACAGTGTTGTCAAGTAATGTATTCTACAGTGCTGCCATGTATAATGTATTCTACAGTGTTGCCAAGTAATGTATTCTACAGTGCTGCCAAGTATAATGTATTCTACAGTGTTGCCAAGTAATGTATTCTACAGTGTTGCCAAGTAATGTATTCTACAGTGTTTCCAAGTAATGTATTCTACAGTGCTGCCAAGTATAATGTATTCTACAGTGTTGCCAAGTAATGTATTCTACAGTGTTGCCAAGTAATGTATTCTACAGTGCTGCCAAGTATAATGTATTCTACAGTGTTGCCAAGTAATGTATTCTACAGTGCTGCCAAGTAATGTATTCTACAGTGTTGCCAAGTAATGTATTCTACAGTGTTGCCAAGTAATGTATTCTACAGTGTTGCCAAGTAATGTATTCTACAGTGCTGCCAAGTAATGTATTCTACAGTGTTGCCAAGTAATGTATTCTACAGTGTTGCCAAGTAATGTATTCTACAGTGTTGCCAAGTGACGCATTCTACAGTGTTGCCAAGGAATGTATTCTACAGTGTTGCCAAGTAATGTATTCTACAGTTTTGCCAAGTAATGTATTCTACAGTGTTGCCAAGTAATATATTCCACAGTGCTGTCAAGTTATGTATTCTACAGTGTTGCCAAGTAATGTATTCTACAGTGTTGCCAAGTTATGTATTCTACAGTGTTGCCAAGTTATGTATTCTACAGTGTTGCCGAGTAATGTATTCTACAGTGCTGCCGAGTAATGTATTCTACAGTGCTGCCGAGTAATGTATTCTACAGTGTTGCCAAGTTATGTATTCTACAGTGTTGCCGAGTAATGTATTCTACAGTGTTGCCAAGTTATGTATTCTACAGTGTTGCCAAGTTATGTATTCTACAGTGTTGCCGAGTAATGTATTCTACAGTGTTGCCAAGTAATGTATTCTACAGTGTTGCCAAGTTATGTATTCTACAGTGTTGCCAAGTTATGTATTCTACAGTGTTGCCGAGTAATGTATTCTACAGTGCTGCCGAGTAATGTATTCTACAGTGCTGCCGAGTAATGTATTCTACAGTGTTGCCAAGTTATGTATTCTACAGTGTTGCCGAGAAAGCCGCATTGTTTTCTCTCTAGAAACGACTCGAACTCGGGTAACAAAAACCTCTAAGCGTTCATTATAGACGAATACTGGCGCATGATTGTCACACGGTTGAAACTGACTGCATTTTCTTATGCAGCGTTGTCATTCTCCTTCCCGCCCCCCTTCTCGTCGACGACGCCCACTCCATTTCCTACCCCCACCCTCACCCCCACCCACTTCCTACCACTCCATCTCTCAAGAAGACAATTCCAAGCCTATACACAGTTTTTACCTCCATCTCGTAATCCTGTCATTCTAGGGGAATTATTTTCCTCATTTTTTCCTCGGTTCTCTTTAGGTCACCCCCTCCACCCCCTCCCCCCTTAACCCTCCCCCATTCCTCTTGGGCACGCTACGCTGGGCACAAGTGCCCAAGTGCGACGCAGTAGAACAGATATGAATATCCCGAATTAAAAACCGTGCCTTCAAAACTCGTAAAAAGTGTGTATTTGCTTGTCAGGCTCTAATTGTTTTTATGATATAGAAGGAAGCTGTAAATACTGGAAAGAGGTAAAAGAACTAAGAAGTTTATACTAAAGACGGAAAACGAATGTTGAGATGATACAGGAATAGTCTTAGTGTTCAAGAAGAGATCCTTAGAGCGAAGACATCCTAGTTCTTAGTGTCAAGGAATAATTATATAAATGAAAATGTGTCCTTGCTTTCTTATTCGTTATTATGATTAATAATTAATGTTCATTTATAAGTCTTAAGTATCAAATTCAGTCACATTGTATTGTAATTTAAGTGTTTTGTTATCAAACTACTTCAAAAGGAGTAGTTGTCTTTCTAATAGTTTTTACTCCAGCTTTGTATCTAAATACAAATCAGACAGATGGCTGAGCTTTGAAGAGGGCCAGATTCTTCTAACAAGCCATATAGGAACCATTTATACAATTATCTCGCTACGTATGATTGAATCTATAAGTGAAGCTATTACATTTTTAAACAGAATTACTGACTTGTTACCAATAGCTGCCGCCAGCCTCCTTGCGAAATAAGATAAAGAATAAGAAAAATAGATGAAGTAAATAATTTAAATGAAATGAATTACGAGTTCTTACCAATAGGCACCGAGATTGGCCGGGAACGTATCTAGTGATTGAAAATGTTCTACTGCGCGAATGCTCTAGTGCGCGAAAACTCTAGTGCGCGAATGATCCAGGCCACGAATATTTTACTGAGCGAAAACTCTAGTCCGCAAATGGTCAAGTGAGCAAATGCTCTGCTGCGCGAAATCTCTACTGAGCGAATAATTAAGTACGTGAATGTTCTAGTGCGCGAATTTACCAGTGCGCGAAAACTAGTGCGCGAATGATACCATAATTAGGTAATCGTATAAATTTGCATGTTATTATATTATGTAAAATAAAAAAGCGCAATATTATAAAATGTAAGGTGAGCGCTTTGTCTGCGATGAGACAAAGGTTAGAAATGTCACTAGTAACTCATGAACACAGTTTTGTCCATTCCCTGTTCATTTGGTATCGGCTCTCTAGTGCAATAATGACATTTAAAACAAAATAAGTAATCAAATGTGGCCCATGGTCTCCCGTTTCTCGAATGTAACATCTAAGAAATGCGTGAAAGGTGAGAAATAAGAACATTTATTTATACATAACTTGTCACTCCCCACTCATTTCCACCATCAGTTATTAAAGTAGATGGGTCTCCCCCCCCCCCCCCCCCCCCCCCCGGTACTCAGTATGCAGAGGCCGGCTTCAGATATGGCGGGACTTTGTTTTGTCTGTAATTGACTACAGCGTCACATTTCTTTCTTTTAATGCAAATTCAAATCAGATTCTGAATACTAATCACGTTTTAATCGGTTCTATGAGCCGCATGTTAATGAAGCTGACTAGGACAAAACTCTCCAGAATGGAAATGAGTCAGTCCACTTCGACCCTCATTGTTATATTATCAGCTGCGACAACAATGTTGTAGGGGTAGCCAAGTAGTGGGTCTTCTATCCCTGCATGCATCGCTTCTATACACCGTATTATTCAGTCCAATCTGTGCAGTCCAGCTGTCTTCGGTCAACCCCACACAAGATGTCACTAACAACTTATGCCTTGTCCGTTGTGAACTGCATATCCGATTCACAATTTCACAATTTCTGCAAAGATTCCCTGATAGAGAGACACGGCCAGCAGTGGCGCACAGGAACTCCCTTGTTCCCCCTCCCCCCCTCCCCCTCCATCCCCCGGAGACTGAAAGATTCCCTGATAGAGAGACACGGCCACCAGTGGCGTCCACGAACTCCCTTGTTACCGATTTTGTGTTGTCCACTGCGTTTATTTTTCAAAAGAAAATCCTCTTACGTTGTAAGTGGAAGATGCTTTCTCGAAAATATCGCTCACTTTCATCTTCTCTTTGATACTTTGTTCTTCTTATGGTCCACCCTAAGGTATTCCATGTTTGGTCCTTGTATGGTATTCATCTCAGGCTAAGCCCTCGGTTGAACGATGGGCAATGTACAGATTACAAGTACAACGTACACTCAAGTGTTCACTGTATTGAGCAGAAATATTTACCTATACTTGTACGGGAATGTCATATCTACGCATGTGTGTATAAGTACATTTGTGACCAAACTTCTCAAAAATGATGTAACCATTTATAAATAAATAAAATAAATAAATTCACATTTAGAGTCTACCCACTCAGTAACTAAACTGATTTGCAGTGGGGGACTTAATTTTAAAGTGACTAAACCAACCCTGTAGGCTTGGAACACCATCGACGAGTGAGCGGTAACCAATCAAAGATCGATAATTCAAATACAAACATATGAATCAGTGATTGGACAGTGCGAACACCTACGGACAAATGCCAGAATCAACAAGGCCGATTCAGAACAACTTTAATTTATTCAGTGCTTCGTTGCTAGGACGGCTCCAAAGTCACCGTTTACTTATTCCTAAGCCAAGAAGTAATGAAATTGAATCCACATTAGAAGTTGAAAAAACTTCTGCCTGAAGCGGGATTTGAACCCGGGACCTTCTGCATTGGAAGCAGGGATGATAACCTCTGGATATATCGTGGCTATCGTGGTCAGAATTACCAACAGTGCAATTGATAGGTTCCTCGTTATGACCGCCATTTTGGTGCAAACAAGGTAGTGTTCATAACTTTATACATAGTTACAAATCACACAATTTGACTCGCGTAACTGATACCGTATGTTATTGTATCTTTATTGCGTGTATAATATGTGACTAGGCCTACATTGTGTGCATTGTCTTTGATACAATTGCTGTATTTAATAACATTACAGTTCAGTGGTGTAGTGGTGCGTATACGGGCGTATACGCCGTATATACGCACTGCTCCGGCCAAAAAACTTTCGTATACACACTGGTTTTGGTTATGATACGAGTGATACGCAATGATACGGTCGTAACATCGTAACATGCCTCGAATGACGGACACATTATTCACGATTGTCAGCTTTTCTCCATTGGTAAAATTGTGCTCTCTCTCTGGCACTAGCAATTAATTGGCACAAGGCCTCAAATCCTCTCAGACCAACCCTAGGTCAGGGAGTCCCGATATTCAATTTTAAGTCCCGTTTTCCGCCAATACACTAAGTGGGAAACTATTGTCTCACTTGGTAAAAATATTGCGATGTGTCAAATATCAACAGCCAAGTATCAATAGGTATACATACGGGCCACGGGCGGCGTGTGTGTCGCCAAACCACTTCCCAAGCCCCAAAACGTATTCCTGAACAATTCTCGTCAGTCTTCCAAATGTTTGGCGATTTTCTGGTGTTGCACTACAAAAACTGCAGTATTTCGGATTGCATTCAGTCCGGTATTGGTTTCTAAAACGCTCAAAACACACTCTAAAACGCCTGTTTTTTTTTAAATCGCCTACGGCGTCATTGTTGGGGGCTCTGTCCCCCAAACCCCCCATGTTTTTTGTCTGGAAAGATGTGTCCCTTCAGCTTCCCACTGAAGCGTATACGTACTGGTAAATTTGGCACTACACCACTGTTACAGTTCGACTTGTTTATAATTGTATGGTAACAAATAATAATATTTCGTAGGAAACCTGCCCAGCGACTATATCTATGTCCTCGTTCACGTGACAAAATATGTTGTACGGTATTTGGTATAGTCGGAAAGGAATCTGAGGGCTAATAGTATGACTCAATCACAGCAGCCGCCTTGTGACTGAGGGAAACCTCGGAAAACCTTCAGTCAGGACTGCCGGTGGCTGGTATCGAACCGGCGACCTCACGAGTAAGAGTGCGTCTCACCGCTGAGCCACCTCTATCGGTTATTATTGTTATAATCAAACAACCCAAAGTACTGAATGGCTCTCGTTGTCGCGATCATAGTCACTAACACAATCATTGAGAAATCATTTAAATCTTTAAAGAAATTGCCATGTATTTTAAATTACTGACACAAATGGAATTGCCCATCTATGTGTGTTATTTAAATTTTATTAAATTGGAACATTTCCAAACATGATTTATGTATGACAAAGTTTCATATTTCTCGCTTACGTTTGATAAGTTGGAAATTGGCCATCTTTTAAATCTAGGTCATTGAAGCAGACACATTGAGCAGCAAGACCGCAAAGAGAAGACTTGCACATGTATACACAGCACGCTACAGCCAACCATCTTTTGGATTTTTCGTTTTATCATCTGAAAATCTACGACACACTTGAGTTTCAAAGTAAATAAAACTTTGTGGAATTTATTACACTCGTATTTAAACAAGTACAACTCATACACAAATTAAATTTAAAACGACTGAACTCTATAATTTCGTTTAGTTGCTTTTCTTGCTTGAATAACATTGCGCTTCACGTAAAGTGACCTCAAAGCATTGCAACGTGATCTGCGCGTAATTAGTAAAATGTGCTAGACACACAGGGGTACTTGAAACTTAACTGCATAGGACTATTTCCGCTCTTTTATTTGTGTATTTCAGGAATTAGTATGAAAGGAGGCCAGACATTGCGGTAAGATGCCAAGTTGTTTGCGAATCACCGTGTGTGAGTTTAAAATGTACACCATTCAGACGGTCTTATTATAGTAAATTCTGACCTTATGAAAACTCAATTAAAAATGTAAAAGTGGAAACGCGGTATTAATATGTAACTTAGTTAATAAGCTAGAAGTTTGCAACAATATAAAAACCAAAATTTATATGTCTGTCAAAATGAAATATTGCTTAGGCCTACGCAAAAAAGATTTGAAAAAATACTACCCCAATATTATTCATAATTGAAATTAGTGGTGTTATCTCCAAAGGTGAAACCGTGGGATGATTTTAGTTTGATTTCCATACGATATTGTTACCAACCCTATTCGCAATCTAGAATGTTGTGTATTGTGTATTAGTACTTGCGTGGCTGTCTATATAGGGTGTGAGCATAGTTTAGAGGAGAATGACCAACAGCTTACGTACAAGGCTTGACTACAGAATATGACTGCATAGAGTAACGAAACTCCTATGGCAACTTGCCCACGGCTGCTTGCCTGCGACACTAGCACGACGTAGCGGTCTTGTGGTTGACATACGTTACCTCAAGTTGTAGTACTACTACTTTATCAACTCCTCTTCAACACCCACAGCTCATAGGCATAGGACCTGTGCGCACACGTGTTTGCAGCTAAAAAAAAAGAGCGAAGGATAGTCTCTACATCAAAAACAACAAAAAAATGTTCATTATTTAATTATATCTCAAGATTGCTACAAGAAATCGAAAATCTAAGTCAACTGCGCCCTGTGTTGTGGTAAGCCCTACAGACTGCATGACATATTAACCATTAGCGTAGTTATTTTGATTATTAATTCGATAATTAGTATTAAAATTAATTATACTTTTAAAAAACGTACTGATTATTATAAAAGACACAACGAAGAGCATTAAGTGTGTAGGGCTTACTAAACCACAGTGCGCTGTTGATTTAGATTTTCGATTTTGAAGCCCATTCTTGTCATATAATTTAAATATGAAAATTGTGTGCGATTTTTGACGTAGAGGTATCCTTCCCTAACTTCCCTGTTAAGTTTCGGTACTATACTGTGATTTATCTAAGGAAAACCTTTTGCCGGTGGCCGGTATCAAACCGATACCTATAATAAATAAAAATAAATAAATAAATTCACATTTAGAGTCTACCCACTCAGTAATGAAACTGATTTGTAGTGGGGGACTTTAATTTAAAGTGACTAAACCAACCCTGTAGGCTCCGAACACCATCGACGAGTGAGCGATAACCAATCAAAGATCGATATTTCAAATACGAAACATATGAATCAGTGATTGGACAGTGCGAACATTTGCGGACAAATGTCAGAATCAACAAGGCTGATTCAGAACAACTTTGAATTTATTGAGTGCTTCGTTGCTAAGACGGCTCCAAAGTCACCGTTTACTTATTCCTAAGCCAAGAAGTAATAATTAGAGTCTCGTGTCTTAGCACTGAGCCCCTCTATCGGTTATTATCGCTCGCTGTGTTTTAATGTTCTCCACCTCTTCTGCGTGATTGATTGATGTGTAAATAATGCATGTTGTGTATATTAACGCTGTCGAGGTTACGCCTCGAGAACACTGCTTAGGTATAGCAACAAAACAACAAAGCGCGTATGCAAGTGGCGCTTGGAAAAAAGGAGAAAGAATGTTGCCGAAGAAAAGCTGCAAGATGGATAAGGTGTCAGAGTGTACGAATAGAAAGATGACTTAAAATGGCGGCTCGTGAGAAGATACCAGCTGTTCGGCATCACACAAGACACAGAATGATGAAGCGAGGAGAAGAATAAGAAGAAGAAAAAATACACAAAGGTATTGTGCAGGATTCGTATACGTAAATTATACTCATTGAAACACAATTGTGTTAAACTAAATAATAAGGTAGTGTATTCACTACGGATATGATTACTTTTTATTCCTAGTGTTCCATGTGAGTGTTATTTCTGCAAATAACGAAGGTATTTCCGCGTTAAACGAGACAAAATCTGGGACGTTATGAACATAAAATAAATTCACATTTAGAGTCTACCCACTCAGTATCTAAACTGATTTGCAGTGGGGGACTTTAATTTAAAGTGACTGAACCAACCCTGTAGGCTTCGAACACCATCGACGAGTGAGCGATAACCAATCAAAGATCGATATTTCAAATACGAAACATATGAATCAGTGATTGGACAGTGCGAACACCTGCGGACAAATGCCAGAATCAACAAGGCCGATTCAGAACAACCTTGAATTTATTGAGTGCTTTGTTGCTAGGACGGCTCCAAAGTAACCGTTTACTTATTCCTAAGCCAAGAAGTAATGGAATTGAATCCACATTAGAAGTTAAAAAACTTCTGTCTGAAGCGGGATTTGAACCCGGGACCTTCTGCATTGGAAGCAGGGATGCTTACCACTGGACCAACCACAGCAACTTTGTGAATGCTGACGTCATAGATGAGTGAGTCGGAGCCAATCAGCGGGCGGCAAATACTGACATTTGGTTGGCCAATGCCTGATTCATCTATATCGTCAGCATCCATAAAGATGCTATGGGAGTAGGCATTATGAAACATGCTCATGACTTGTTTAATCAATGGCACCCAGGCTTCCCATTGGTTGTTGCTATGGTGAAAACAAGTTAAAAGCCTACTAAATGGTTCGTAATGCTGAGTGGGATATCGCATTTAATCAAACTGTTATGAATTTTACATTAATGGTTTTCTTTATCTGTGACCCTAATAATATCTGTCTTGTGTATCTAAAAATAAAATAAAATAAATTTACATTTAGTGTCTACCCACTCAGTAACAAGACTAATTTTCAGTGGGGGACTTTAATTAAAAGCCAACGGTTTAGCCGCGGTCGCTTAGCCGGTTCCCATACGAACACCGAAGCTAAGCAACCTCGGGCTAGGTCAGGAGGTGGATGGGTGACCGCTCTCCTCTGAAACACTAGTTACCGTTGGTAAGAGCAGATTGGAGAGTTCGAAAGCTTGTGTAACAGCTTCGTTCTTCTCGTCAACTGCTTGGCAGTCCAGGTTAGTGGAGGAACCTATATGACTGGTCAAAGGTACACCGTTCTTTCGGATGGGACGCAAAGCCGATGGTTCCCTTGGTACTTTGGCCCCTAACGTGATATTGACATGACGTACCTGGTTTACACACTTTCCTAAGGTTTAGTAACAAAGTTGAACCAAGCCAGTAGCATCGGCGTTCACATAAACTTCCAAAGACGGAAGTTGAAACTATGTCAACTTGTTAACGCTTATCCCTTAAACTCTTGGACCAGCCAATGAGGGCCGACCTTTTATAAATCCAGCCAATGGTAGCGACCCTAGTAAAACAGTTAGGAAAAGACGTTTCTAGGAACAAAATTTTACATCTCAGGAAAGTGTGTAGGTGACCTTTTATTGTTTTCTCTTCTGCGTGTATTTAATATCTGCTGTGCACACATCGTATTCTTTTGTTTCTTTGTTTCTGTTTTAGCCCCGTTGTTTGTGAGTGTTTATTTTATGAGGTTCAGATATTCGTGTTTTGTTAAATTCCAAGGATATCAGGTTTATTTTGTTTGGTCGGTTCTGCTATTGAGGTGATGGTTTTACTGTTTACGTGTTTATTTTGCAGTCAAGTCACAGATCAATTGCTGACAACAAAGAGCTTGTTGACATATCTTTACAACGCAGAAAGCTGATCTGTTCCTTGTAATATATTGTTTTATCTTCCTCTTTTCTTCCAATTTGTTCTCTGTAGAGAAGAATATGTATATATTTTCAAAGTCCTTTGAAAAGACAAAACGGTTGTCAAAGACAAAAAATCAACATCTTTTGTAACAACTTACGGTTTTTATTTATTTTACGTTACCGTGCAGCATTCTTTTAGAGGATGGAAAATGATCACTGAATCGAGTCACAATAAAACTAGTTTTTTGTTACTAGTTACAGTTTGCTAATAATATACTATAATAATACTATAATAATATACTAACAAACTAACATTCAGAAAGAACGAGGTGGTGAGGATTGATTAATCTCGGTATGACTAGAAAACAGAATGAGCAATTAATTAATTATATTGAGAATTTCTCGAATTAAGGCGGGACCAGAAAATATGTGATACTTATTTACATTGACTGTTAAGTCTCTCTCAACCTACCGTATAACCACAGATAACTATTCTTGGTGCAGTAAATTTTAATTGTAAAAATTTAATTTCGAAATAAGTGCTATACTTTGCATATCCTTGAAAAAAATTGCATTTTTTTCATTTAGTAAAATACATATCAACATGCATGAAAATTAAAGAAAATATAGTGTTTTTTATGTGACCCGTGTTGATAATAATCCATAGTAAGGAACAATGAGTATAATATGTTGTGCTTTAAGAGAGATTGACTAATTGTTACCATACTCAAACCTTAGGTTACGTATTTCGTAATTTCCTCGCCGTTTTGACAGTCTTGTGTTCCGGTGTGTCGCGGCGCCTTATCTTCGTTATCTGTAACTTTCACGGGGCGACGCTCAAGGAAGCGCTTTACTAAGAATGACAAGTCTTGTGTGGCAGGTGGTTGCCCTACTGGTTATAATGATGATAATCATTATATTATTGTCATCGTTATTTCATTAGTCAAGTTTATTATTATGTATATTCACTAATTTAACTTTCGTTAATGCTACTATTATATTGATTGCATTATTCGTGTACCAATTTTTACATGTTTCTGTTTGAATGTATGCCTATACAAATCAAAACATGCTCAAGACGTTTCACAAGTCGTCGTGTAAAACACAAGAAGCACTGCCAGTCCTCGGCTGGACTGGGGGCCGATATAACAATGTTTGCGTTGTTTCGGAAATCATAGATATAGATATTATGTAAAAATTAAATAATAACTAGACGAACGAGAATGCATTTATAATAAGAGTTATCTAAGTAAGTGAAGATTCGTCTGTGATAAGTAACAAATATCTTACGAAACGTCCAAATAACATGTTCCGTGCAGGCACAACAAACGACAAAGAAAGATACACAAACACAAAATGTCTCCAAAACACTAACAATGAAACTTCTCCACAGGGACAACCCACCAAGAATGTTACCAACTAATTTCTTAATTATTAATTCTTATTTCCGTCCCATAAAATCCAGTGAGTTCGGGGAAAGTTTAGCGAGCAGCCCTGCAGCAGTTCACATCGGCAACCCTGCATTGCAGTACAAGTTGCCAAACCGCTTCGGGCGGTGACTCGGCCAACTTTGTTGTGGTTTTATTCGCCAAGTTGGGCGAGCGCAGTTTGTCTTGCGCTTGGGCTACACGCTAGTCCGTAGTCCGTAGTTCACACTCGTTGCTCTGCTAATGGGAGGGAATTTCTCACTTGTGTTCTTGGGGGTATTTTACAACTGTAACGCATAAGAAACGCGGGGAAACCTCACATTTGTGGCGATATTTTACTTTATGTGAATTCTCGCCGAACTTTAACAGGTTTGAATAACGTGCGGAAAGGAATAAATTTATTCGTGAAATATTGTGTTTGCCTGACGGAGTATGGTTCACCGTTGTCGCCGCACTCGACATTCGTGTGTATTGTTAGATGCCACAAAACAATTGAAAACAAATACAAAATGAATTAATGTGTTCTACCTAAAAAAAGTATTTTTCAATAACGAGTTGACGAATATCTCAACTTTTAATCACCATGCACACTTTTAATTGAGGTTAGTTTTATCTTATTGTTCTAATATACAAACTCGGTCAAAACCGATGAAATATGCGAAAATGAACGCCGCGAAGGGAGCAAGGGGACTTCTACACAACCAAATGTTATAGGCCCTTTAGTAGGCGAACTGGCTAAGATAAACAAACCATAATACCCCCTCCCCCCCTGGATATCAGGAATTCCAACATTCAACTTGTTATCTATAAGGTACGCGCTATTTGTGCCGTTTTATATAACGAATGTAAATAAAAAACAAAATAAAAATAAAAAATAATTGAAATTCTATAGTCAATCCGTCCCTTCACGAATATATTAATTTCAATGTTATTTGAAGATATATAAATCAAAGCACCACTGACTGACTATTCCAAGCCACCTCGCCGCCCAGCAACACTCGTCCCGTGCAAGCTAAAACTAGCTTCCCACTTTTTTATTTTTACAATTTCTTTCGTTTTTTGGGACTTCTATTGCTATTAGATTTAAATATGTATTTTATCTCAGCCAGACGGGCCAGTTACCATTCATATCTCAAACGATATTGTGTCTACTTCCTACGTTCGTTTGTATTATTTCTATTTCTTATGGTTTGTTTATCTTAGCCAGTTCGCCTATTATATAACATTTGGTTGTGTATTTTATTTACTTCTTGTGACTGAGTCAATCACCGCATTAGTTACCGTTTAAATATCAAACGATGATCTTCCTGGGTGTTAATAATATTACTGTTTCTTATGTTTTGTTTAGTATTTATATTACATTACAATTTTATGGGCATTTTATATATTAAATGTGACACCAATCATGGCCAGTTACCATTTTTTGCATCTCACAAGATATTGTTCCTACTTTTTGGTGATTTAAATACAGTACATACGAAGTATTGACGTGTTTCAATTCATTGTTTTCAGAACCTACTTTAACATCCCAAAATTGGTTTAAAAAAAACGCCCTACGGGGAAAATCCACCACCTTCCATCTAGATGGAAAATATTTCATTTTGCCCCCCCTTGGAAAATATCCTGGTGGCGCCCAAGCATGCGAACATGTGAACATGCTGTGGGTCTTCATACATAAATACCTAAATACGTACCTTATTTAACTCTACTTAAAAGTAATGACATCAAAGTGATGTCATTAGTTACTCATTGTTCATATTATTTTCCCCACAACTAACTGTAGATGATAATGTCATGACCGATTTGTTGTACGCATCCGAGCATTCGCTCTTCGTATGATACATAGGCCTAATAAGTATTGTGAAATATGCTGTGGAGTGAAATGACGAGAGTATTGCCCGAATGTTCCCCCCAAGTAAAACACACCCCGCGTACTGGCGTAACCTGCAGGCGCCACAACAAACTCACTATGTCCTCTCAGATCATTTGCAACATAACTGGCGCCATAAAGACTTATTTACCGTTTTCGAACTACGCAGCTTTATGTATCTTTTATACATATATATATATTACTGAACTTAGACTTTCGTCACTATTAATATTGTAAAAATTATAAATACCACGGGTTGTTACATCACGTTTGTTTACTGCACTTACTTGTGTTGACGCAGCTTCCCGCACAGTGACATAGTGTCCTGAAGAAACGTCGGCTAATATGACAAGTAAGTGCAGTAAACGTGACGTAACAACCCGTGGTATTTATAATTTTAGCAATATATATATATATATATATATATATATATATATATATATATATGTACATATTGCAATTTTCTGGGGCTTGTTGCCGCAAATACTTTACTAAAGAAGGAGGCACTGACTTACCTTTCCCTTCCTGACGTTTCGGGAAAGTCACATCTCCCATCCTCATAGGCTCTCACTCGACGATGTGCATCTCGAGCTTCAAAGCCACGAACTGACTGGTTCAGTCGTTGTCATTCCTCTCGCGTGTATGTCTGCGTCATGGTTCTTACCTCGTAGTGAAGCCAGGTTGGATCGACTACGCGTCAGGGGTCCACGTTCAGGGGTAGCGACGTACTCCACGCCCCTTGGGCTGGGGTCTTGTGTTGACTGAACCAGTGTGTACTGAACCAGTCAGTTCGCGGCTACGAAGCTCGAGATGCACATCGTCGAGTGAGGGCCTCTGAGGATGGGAGATGTGACTTTCCCGAAACGTCAGGAAGGGAAGGGTAAGTCAGTGCCTCCTTCTTTAGTAAATTATTCGCGGCAACAATCCCCAGAGCATTGCAATATGTAGTATGTACACATATGTCCGCGAAAACTTGAGAACAAGTATATATATATTTATATCATCGCAGATTCGCGAGAGGGAAGGCCTCTGAAGATGGAGATTGATACTTCTCCGAAACGTCGGGCAGTGTTGGGTGAGTGGAACACTTCTGTTTACTCGTGGGAAAAAAGCCCAAAAACCAAACAAATAATATATATACGTATGGGATAGAGATAATATCAGAAAAGGCTGAACTCAACCTATTCTTGAAAACAGATATGCGATAAAGAACAAATATTTTAAACACCGTACACTAATTTCTTGCCACGGTCTTCTCATAAACTTCATCAATTATATTTTTAGGGCGCGACAACTAACGAACAATCATCACTTTTCTAAGTTCCCTTCTACGACGACATATAGACGTAATAAAGAGATTTGCTGTAGTAAATAACCGCGAATTATGAACGACATAGAAGCAAATACTGTAATAGACGCTATCGCTTAGCGCCTATCAATATTTTATAGAAGTAAGACTGACTATACGAATTTTGGAAATGCCTTGCAGGGCATGTTATGTTGACAGAAGTAAAATATATTTTGTCAAATACATTTGTTTATTTACTTTATCTCGCATTCTTTTTAAAACTGATTTACAATGCAGGGAAATAAATTAATAATACCATTAACACGCAAGCGGTGATAGACATAAAACAAAAATTATGTGCAACAAAATGCAAGTCCAAGAACGTCAAAACAAACTATTATAGTGACCCATTTGCCTCCAACAAAACATCTCGTGTAAAGCTGTCGTTACTGTGGAGCGTTGCTCGCGACGCGTTAGCTGCGTTACGTGCGTTGCTCGCGTCGAGTGTTTACAGTAGCGCGATCTTTGGTAGACCTAACGCGAGCAACGCGAGCAAACAACATGATAACTGTCATAACATGTTCATAATCAAAATGCGTATATGATAGAAGACTATGATCTACCTACTTACAAATACAATTTCGCTACATAGAAATGTGAAAGAAAAGCTGTTGTTTGTAAGTTATAGATTCCGTTTTCAATCAAAACACAGGAAATAAACAAATTTCACATTATTGCATGGGTTCGGTTCGCGAGCAACGCCGCTAACGTCGCTAACGCGGCTGAAGCGCCAAACTCGCAATCAGATTGGTCGACGCCTCGCTTACAACGCTCTACAATAGGGAGCTTGCAATAACGTCATTTCCGGTATCGTACGGTAGCCATACTGAGGTACTCTGTAAACATTTGTTTACGTTCTTCCGAAACTGCATTGTTGCAATATGTAGTAGTAGTAATATCATGGAGTTGTATAAATCCATGGTAATATTGTCATGAAACGATTGTTGTTATCGATCATTGTTCCGTTGATATCGATCTAGGGGTCTTGGTCGTGTGGTTTGTGTTTTTTATTTATTATTATCAGTGTTATTTCTCGGTCTATGGCAACGGGTTGGGAGATGAAAGAGAGCTCGAGACACACGAAAACGAGACGCGCCGACTGCTGAGAATGGATCACGGGGACACAGCGTGGGTTCGTTGATAATTATTGGAGTGTTATCTTGTGTTCATTATCTGTGGCAAATCTACAATAAAGATCCCGTCATTGGCTACATGACAGATATGGTGGAGGCGCCGGGTAGGTTTTAACCGCGATAAGTTTGAACGTCAGTTTAGCATGTCTGTGTCTTCACTTTTCTTTTGCTTGGGAGGTTGTTTGGCTTGCGGTCTAAGGAATATCTAGCGCATGTTTCGGGTCTCGGACGATCGTACTTCGCGGCGAGTGCTCGTGACGCTCCCCCACTGTAGAATGACGCTGTCGGACTACTTGTTCCCGGGCGAGGGTCCCTCGGAGGCTCTCGTCTCGCTGCACGAGCTGCTTGACCTCAAGGTCAGCGAGGCAGACGTACAGAAGGACCTGGAGGTTCAGGCAGACGCGTCAGATTTCTACAAGAAGGACCCCCAACTGCTCGAGGCAGACTACTCGGAAGAGTGTTTACTCTCGTCTCGATCGGGCGACGCGATAAGGACGAGACTGTTTGCGGGCGTTGCGATCGCCTTCCTTGTCGTCATCGCCTCCTTCGTACTGCATCACTTTGGTGTCGGGCGCTGACATGTTGGGCGCTGACAAGTTGGGCGCTGACATGTTGGGCGCTGACATGTTGGGCGCTGACATGTTGGGCGCTGACATGCTGGGCGCTGACATGTCGGGCGCTGACATGTTGGGCGCTGACATGTTGGGCGCTGACATGTCGGGCGCTGACATGTTGGGCGCTTACATGTTAGGCGCTGACATGTTGGGCGCTGACATGTTGGGCGCTGACATGTTGGGCGCTGACATGTCGGGCGCTGACATGTTGGGCGCTGACATGCTGGGCGCTGACATGTCGGGCGCTGACATGTTGGGCGCTGACATGTTGGTCGCTGACATGTTGGGCGCTGACATGTCGGGCGCTGACATGTTGGTCGCTGACATGTTGGGCGCTGACATGTCGGGCGCTGACATGTTGGGCGCTTACATGTTAGGCGCTGACATGTTGGGCGCTGACATGTTGGGCGCTGACATGTTGGGCGCTGACATGTCGGGCGCTGACATGTTGGGCGCTGACATGTTGGTCGCTGACATGTTGGGCGCTGACATGTCGGGCGCTGACATGTTGGGCGCTTACATGTTAGGCGCTGACATGTTGGGCGCTGACATGTTGGGCGCTGACATGTTGGGCGCTGACATGTCGGGCGCTGACATGTTGGGCGCTGACATGTCGGGCGCTGACATGTTGGGCGCTGACATGTTGGGCG
Organism: Isoperla grammatica; assembly: GCA_945910005.1. Taxonomy (NCBI): domain Eukaryota; kingdom Metazoa; phylum Arthropoda; class Insecta; order Plecoptera; family Perlodidae; genus Isoperla; species Isoperla grammatica. Next base: position 4,670,726 of record OX246743.1, on the reverse strand, counting down.
CTGACATGTCGGGCGCTGACACGCTGGGCTATGGTTGTAAGTGTATTCCTACAAGCGACGACAAAGTACACGCCGTTTTACTTGTTATATGGTCGGGAACCAACACTTCCTATCGATGCAGGATTACAGCCGGATTTGCAGCTAGGTAAAACAACGAAGGAGCGATTGCAACAAGTTCGTGAGGCTCGCACAATCTTGCTTGACGTTATCAAGAAGGAACAAGAGAGACAGAAAAAATACTATGACGCTGGCCATCGTCAGGTTGACTATGAGGTTAGAGATTATGTCAAGGTGTTCTTTCCTATTCGTGAAGTGGGCCAGGTTGATAAATTTCAGCATTGTTGGCTTGGACCATATAAAATTGTGACCAAATTATTGGATTTGACGTACGAAGTTAAGATGAACAAGAAGGGAAAAATAATGACTGATGTCATACATGTTTCCCGTCTCAAAAAGTATTATGATCCGGCGGAATGGCAGCAACCCTGGCAAGATTAAGAATTGTTTGTATTTTTCAAGCGATAAGTGTTGAAGAGTGGATCGGGTCATCACATGGACGAGGTGGTTTTTGATCTGTAGTAGGGGTGTTTACACATTCTGAATGCTTTGCTTTATGCGTACGGCCAGTTCAACCACCTTTCACATGTGTATTGACCGCCGATCGACCAAATTGCTACGTTTGGCATTTGCGAAATTTCTACGTTACGGAGTGTTTCGACGAGTTAATTTCAATCTCCAAGAACTTATCGCCTACAATGTGGCAATATTGTATTGTTGTAGTTGCAAACCAGACACGAAAAAAAAAAAATCGAGGGCGATTTTTGTCCCAAGGGGGGAAGATGTCATGAAACGATTGTTGTTATCGATCATCGTTTCGTTGATATCGATCTAGGGGTCGTGGCCGTGTGGTTTGTGTTTTTTATTTATTATTATCAGTGTTATTTCTCGGTCTATGGAAACGGGTTGGGAGATGAAAGAGAGCTCGAGACACACAAAAACGAGACGCGCCGACTGCTGAGAATGGATCACGGGGACACAGCGTGGGTTCGTTGATAATTATTAGAGTGTTATCTTGTGTTCATTATCTGTGGCAAATCTACAATAAAGATCCCGTCATTGGCTACATGACAATATCATAAAATCTAACCCAATAGATGATTTTCAGAATGTATCTAGAAATCCGTGATTTGCTGTATCTAAGGGTCCTTGATAGTTATGTTAAGGTGCATTTTTCACTGCTATGCATTGTTGTCATTGAAGATCGAGAGGGCCGTGATTAACTCTATCTAAGGATCCTAGATAAATTCTGAAAAAGGTCTATTGTTGCTATGAGATTGTAACCGTCATGATTTGCCATTATTATTATTATTATTATTATTATTACTATTATTATTATTATTATTATTATTATTATTATTATTATTATTATTATTATTATTATTATTATAATTATTTTATTATTATAATTATTATTATTATTATTATTATTATTATTATTATTATTATTATTATTATTATTATTATTATTATATTCATTTTCATTTTTTTCGTACTCGGGCAGCACTTCAATACGTTATAGGATGATTTTCACGCACGACACAGGCATGACTGTGTGAACGCTGTCAATAACATTAAAGCCACATGGCACATAGTTTGCTTGAAACGGGTAGTCAATGACTGACAAGTACAATATTAGCGAGAATAAATCCCATTAGGTCACGCGGTGAAACAACTAAGCAAAGAGTTGTCTTCTTGGGCCTCAATGTCGGTTATACGGCCGATGTGGTTTACTTGAACTGACTTGTTTGACACGACGTAGTGTTCAATATTGCCGCCCCTCTTCCAATATATTTTTAATCTGTATTTTTCGACACTTGTTTGGATGGCATTGTGAGTAACAATCTGTCTCGCAGAGTCCTGACGTACCCCCCCCCCAGCCTGTCCTAGCATCGATCTCTGCAGGGTCGCCAACTGTGGGTGCGACTACTACACTTGCTACAACCCACAGGCTGCGATGTTGGGTTGGTGTAATTGATCTCGTGTTCCGCAACCTCGTCATTCATATTTGAATAATCCGAAGATGGAATTCAAAGGTTACGAATATTGTGCGTGAGGAATTCGGAATTGGAAACTGATATAAACCTGCTAATAACAATGAAAATTAATATAACTCACTATCATAAATGAACTGTCCGAAATTCGTTTCGTCAGAATGAAATAAAACTTGTTCAACAAAACTAGAATGTGCTTGAAAACAAGTACCAGAAAGTATATTACGTAGACATGATATTTGTCAACAATACGATACCAAGGAAAAAAGCAAAACATTTGCAAAAAAGAGGTCAAGCCCAAAACGGAGAAGACAAACCGTTACAAACCAAAGAGGGCACACGTACAAAAAACGCCAATTTCAAAAGAAGCTCAACATTTAAAGGGGTGATATCTACGGCGAGCCTCCGTAAGTCGGAGATCAAGCGACTAGCGGAGGCTCGCCGATATCGCAAGTTGGGAGATCGACGAGCCTCCGCTAGGCGGAGATCAAGCGGACCTTGTTGGTGGTCATTTTGTTGGTGATTTTCTTTCCCGTAATTAAAACTTATTATTTTGTTACATGGTCACTGTCCAAGATATGATTCTGAAAATTTACTCAGTTGTCAACATCGATGGCAAAAACGTTGTGACACAAAATTATTTTTTTTCGTCGGCAACTTTTAATAATAACTAATTGTTCGGAAGTATTTTTTTTCAGGTTGGCATTCTGTCCAATTACAATTTTGTGTGTAAAAGGATGCCCCGGGAGGTACACAAAATTGGTGCAAAATTTTGTGTTTACATCTTTATTTGTTTAGGGCCCACAGACCGACAAGGAATTAGCCAGAAGTAGTAGTTAGGTAACTGAAGAATTTTTTCATTTCTTAATGATCTTTACGGTAATATCTTCCATACGCAACATCCGATCGGGATGAAATTTGAAATGGGTAGTCTCGTGGTAAAAGCTCACCGATTAAAGAAAAACTGATGTGTCCATCTATTATGGTTTTGCGTCGGCAACATGCTTGCACTAAGAGTCGCGTATTGGAAGCTCGCACATGGCATGGCCCGGCGCGCTACCGCGCGTTATTGACAAAGCTGTGCACGCCCGCACGCAGATACGATGCTTGCAGTAAGAGTCGCGTAGTGGCAGCTCGCACACGGCTTGGCCCGGCGCGCTACCGTTATTGACAAAGCTGTACACGCCCGCACGCAGATACGATGCTTGCAGTAAGAGTCGCGTAGTGGAAGCTCGCACATGGCTTGGCCCGGCGCGCTACCGTGCGTTACTGACAAAGCTGTGCACGCCCGCACGCAGATACGATGCTTGCAGTAAGAGTCGCGTAGTGGAAGCTCGCACACGGCTTGGCCCGGCGCGCTACCGCGCGTTATTGACAAAGCTGTGCACGCCCGCACGCAGATACGATGCTTGCAGTAAGAGTCGCGTAGTGGAAGCTCGCACACGGCTTGGCCCGGCGCGCTACCGCGCGTTATTGACAAAGCTGTGCACGCCCGCACGCAGATACGATGCTTGCAGTAAGAGTCGCGTAGTGGAAGCTCGCACACGGCTTGGCCCGGCGCGCTACCGCGCGTTACTGACAAAGCTGTGCACGCCCGCACGCAGATACGATGCTTGCAGTAAGAGTCGCGTAGTGGAAGCTCGCACACGGCTTGGCCCGGCGCGCTACCGCGCGTTATTGACAAAGCTGTGCACGCCCGCACGCAGATACGATGCTTGCAGTAAGAGTCGCGTAGTGGAAGCTCGCACACGGCTTGGCCCGGCGCGCTACCGCGCGTTATTGACAAAGCTGTGCACGCCCGCACGCAGATACGATGCTTGCAGTAATAGTCGCGTAGTGGAAGCTCGCACATGGCTTAGCCCGGCGCGCTACCGCGCGTTATTGACAAAGCTGTGCACGCCCGCACGCAGATACGATGCTTGCAGTAATAGTCGCGTAGTGGAAGCTCGCACACGGCTTGGCCCGGCGCGCTACCGTGCGTTATTGACAAAGCTGTGCACGCCCGCACGCAGATACGATGCTTGCAGTAAGAGTCGCGTAGTGGAAGCTCGCACACGGCTTGGCCCGGCGCGCTACCGCGCGTTATTGACAAAGCTGTGCACGCCCGCACGCAGATACGATGCTTGCAGTAAGAGTCGCGTAGTGGCAGCTCGCACATGGCTTGGCCCGGCGCGCTACCGTTATTGACAAAGCTGTGCACGCCCGCACGCAGATACGCAGAGAACATTTCAGCGGTGACTGGGCGATTTAATTAAGCATCAGAATGGATACGTTTTATATCCATTGTGGAAAACATTGAGTCGATAATAAACATAAACTTATTTCAACATGGAAACGGAGAGGGCTTCGTCAAAATGCAATTTCGAAATTCGATAGTGTATTCTTTCAAACAAGGGAGTACGGTTCATTATTGGAAACAGTATTTTTCAATTAAACTTCCCTAAATAAGAGTCAGGTTGGCAAACATAGATATAGACATAAAAAAAAACTGAATGGAGATAGATGAATATATATAAAGCGGACTATGAGACAAGATTTCAATATCAATGTAAAAATAACAGTAAATATTCACATACGAAACGCTATTCATCGGGGAAGAAGAAAGGGGAATTGAAAAAGCGAGTTACGGAAAGAGAGAGAAAGAGAGAGAGAGAGAGAGAGAGAGAGAGAGAGAGAGAGAGAGAGAGAGAGAGAGAGAGAGAGAGAGAGAGTGAGAGAGAGAGAGGGATAGACCGCCTCCAGACCCTCGCTATAGCTACCCCAACGTCCAACTGCATTATAGCGCTCAACTGAACATGTTAGCAACATCCAACTGCATAATAACGCTCAGCTGAACATGTTAGCAACATCCAAATGCATAATAACGCTCAGCTGAACATGTTAGCAACATCCAACTGCATAATAACGCTCAGCTGAACATGTTAGCAACATCCAACTGCATAATAACGCTCAGCTGAACATGTTAGCAACATCCAAATGCATAATAACGCTCAGCTGAACATGTTAGCAACATCCACCTGCATAATCACGCTCAGCTGAACATGTTAGCAACATCCAACTGCACAATAACGCTCAGCTGAACATGTTAGCAACATTCAACTGCACAATAACGCTCAGCTGAACATGTTAGCAACATTCAACTGCATAATAACGCTCAGCTGAACATGTTAGCAACATCAAACTGCATAATAACGCTCAGCTGAACATGTTAGCAACATCCAACTGCATAATAACGCTCAGCTGAACATGTTAGCAACATCCAACTGCATAATAACGCTCAGCTGAGCATGTTAGCAACATCCAACTGCACAATAACGCTCAGCTGAACATGTTAGCAACATCCAACTGCATAATAACGCTTAGCTGAACATGTTAGCAACATCCGACTGCATAATAACGCTCAGCTGAACATGTTAGCAACATCCGACTGCACAATAACGCTCAGCTGAGCATGTTAGCAACATCCAACTGCACAATAACGCTCAGCTGAACATGTTAGCAACATCCAACTGCATAATAACGATCAGCTGAACATGTTAGCAACATCCAACTGCATAATAACGCTCAGCTGAACATGTTAGCAACATCCGACTGCACAATAACGCTCAGCTGAGCATGTTAGCAACATCCAACTGCACAATAACGCTCAGCTGAACATGTTAGCAACATCCAACTGCATAATAACGCTCAGCTGAGCATGTTAGCAACATCCGACTGCATAATAACGCTCAGCTGAACATGTTAGCAACATCCGACTGCACAATAACGCTCAGCTGAGCATGTTAGCAACATCCAACTGCATAATAACGCTCAGCTGAACATGTTAGCGACATCCAACTGCATAATAACGCTCAGCTGAACATGTTAGCAACATCCAACTGCATAATAACGCTCAGCTGAACATGTTAGCAACATCCAACTGCATAATAACGCTCAGCTGAACATGTTAACAACATCCAAGTGCATAATAACGCTCAGCTGAACATGTTAGCAACATCCAAGTGCATAATAACGCTCAGCTGAACATGTTAGTAACATCCAAGTGCATAATAACGCTCAGCTGAACATGTTAGCAACATCCAACTGCATAATAACGCTCAGCTGAACATGTTAGCAACATCCAAGTGCATAATAACGCTCAGCTGAACATGTTAGCAACATCCAAGTGCATAATAACGCTCAGCTGAACATGTTAGCAACATCCAAGTGCATAATAACGCTCAGCTGAACATGTTAGCAACATCCAACTGCATAATAACGCTCAGCTGAACATGTTAGTAACATCCAGCTGCATTTCTCTGCTCTCGGTTGGGAAATGTTTCATTTCCTAAGTGTTTTCGATAGGCCGTGAGTTAATCTGTGTCGAAGCCGGTCTAATGGTCTAATGGTCTAATGGAGCTGGATGTGTGTTCAAGCTCGGGTTATACGCAAGGAAATCATTGCGAGCTCAGCGAGATACAAACAAAAAGCACTTGAAAATTTAAATTTACATGTTTTTAAGCTCTTTGTAGAACTGCACGATGAAACAGCGGGTATAGGTCTAGTGTATTTAGAGTGAGGGGTTCTGGGATTCTCTTCAGTCAGATGCTATTTTGAGTCTTTCAACGTTTCTCCCGTAATGCGTTAGATACCTTCAAGTGCGAGTATGAATTTTTTAGTCTTGAATTAGTATCTAATCTACCTATTTGTTTGTGTGCATACAACGTCCAGCCCTTTGCTATAGTCAACAAGCGCTCCTTGAAGGTGCGGGGGCGCTGCCTACTACCTGTACTGCCTACAGCCTACTGCCTATACTGCCTACTACCTATACTACCTACTGTAGTGCATACCACGTCCAGCCCTTTGCTTTATTAGTCAACAAGCGCTTGCGCTCCCCGGCTATCCAACATTCCTCTCTTCAACATTCCAGTCTCCCTTCTCTCCATAGCCTTCGGGCCAGCTGCCTTGGCATATTCTTGCTCTTATCTAATACCGTAGAAAGAAAATACAAAACACGTTATTTATAGCTTTTGTCCGGTATCCGAGTTGAACGAAAAGGCAAGAAAAGTTCACAATAGGGGTCTGTTTTCTAACTACACACAACATTGTAGAACAACATGTAGGGTACACAACATTGGATGAGTGCTGGTCAGTAGCTTTTGTTCGGTATCTGAGTTGAACGAAAAGGCAAGAAAAGTTACCAATATGGGACTGTTTTCAAACTACACAACATTGGCAATCAACTTGTAGGGTACACAACATTGGATGAGTGCTGGTCAGTTAAACTTTTGTTCGGTATCTGAGTTGAACGAAAAGGCAAGAAAAGTTAACAATAGGGGACTGTTTTCTAACTACACAACATTGGCAAACAACTTGTAGAACAACATGTGCGGTACACAAAATTGGATGAGTGCTGGTCAGTGGCTTTTGTTCGGTATCCGAGTTAAGTGAAAAGGCAAGAAAAGTTAACTATGAGGGACTAACTATAGACACAACATTGAGAATTTCTTGTTTTCTTTCAATTTGGATACCGAACAAAAGCTACTGACCAACACTCATCTAAAGTTGTGTACACGTTGTTCTATAAACTGTTTAAAACTATTGAATCATAGTTCTCAACTAGACACAATAATGCGAGATGTTGTCAACATCTTGTACACAAGTTTGGATGAGTACCGGTACTGCTCGAGTTAGTCGTGACACACATCAGTAAGTAACATAATCTACGTTTAAACCGGCATAACCAAATCGATTTAAGGGTTAAATTGGTTAAATGTGCTTGATTAACACGTCGGCTTAAAGTAAAACGGTTTATTTTAGGTCACTTTCGAAAGTGACTTAGAAGTACTAAACCGATACAATTCCCCATGATAAACAGCTCAACCGATTTAAGAAGACGCCACCTTTGTTGTTTGCGCATCCTAGCGAGAGAGTGACGTACTAATTTGATTTGGTTAGACATTTTAGAAGTAGGGTTATGTACATGTGCTCGACGATGGACGCAAGAACAGTTGACCAGAAAAGCCGCGCTGGCTTTTGGCGATTTGAGGAAGTAAGCTTGTTCCTCAGCCTGATTAAGGAAAACAACTCCTTACTCAACAAGGTTTGGGCGATTTTACGACATCTGGTGGTAGAAAATGAAATCTTATCTGAATCGGTTTAAGCATGCCATTTTTAAACCCAATTGCAAACTCCGTGATAAACGTTTCGACTTACGGGAAGCGATTTAGCTTAAACTGGTTTAATTCTCCGTGATAAACGTAGTGATAGACTTCATTTGTGTGTACATTGCATTGTTACATGGAACACACCTACAGTTACGTTAAAGACACTCGTGTCCGCACAAAATGAAGATTCAGTTCATCAACACTCGAGTAGACCTACAGATGATAATACCACTAGTTGCACCAGGTTTATTAATAGACAAAGAATGTTTATATATTCAGCTTCGGGGCGCACTTTGTCTGTGTCTGCATGTAATGCGTGTTAGGAAGAATCATCTACATAGCACCAGTCAAGATGGCAATGATCGACATAGGACAGATTCTTCAATCATTGCAAACGCTTCTTGTCAGGTTACTTTTGTATAGCAACGCTCCAAGCAATTCAACGTTCTCAAGTCTAACCCTTATCTCCGTCTCGAAGCCGGCACCATAAACAACCAGCAAATGGCTCGCCAACTGAATTACATTCAAAAACGTCATGGCAAATCGGTTTTGTAAGTTTTATGGATAGAATAAATAAAATCCCAGTTTCATCATTTGCAATGTATTTCAGTAGGTATCGAACTAGGAGGGAAACCAATAGTATGTAAGAAAACGACTGTTTATCTTGAGGAGTCGTTTGGGATGTTTTCAATACTTCGCCTATTTCGCCAACTAGCAACAATTACTATTTGTTTTTATTAATTGTTAATAATTGCTAGGTTAGTCTGCTACGCTAGTCGACTAGCGAAAAAAATCGATTTGAGACGCGCCCTTATTACAGGTTAGTCTTGTCACTAGTCAAGCGGATATGGACTGTGTTTCATTAGTTACTAGGAAAAGGTTCTGTTTGACGCGTTGATAAGCGAGCGCGTCCATATCTACGAACGTTCTGGCGAAAAGATCTCAAAGCTTATAAAAGCAAAGATTAGACAGCTGTCTAATCTTTGATAAAAGCAACAATTAACAACAATTCAAGAATGCTCATTACAAAATTTGTCCTTATTTCCACAGCTATTATACTTCCCGATATTGTTGAATGCATTGCAATGTGCGTTGCTAAGAATTTTCGTTGCCATTCTGTCTATTATATTTTTAAGTTTTAGCTGAAAACTGCCGACCCCTTTACACACACTTTTACACATATCATATTTAAATATTTACAAGCTTTACACATACCACGCCGATTGTTAAGTAATTCTTAATTCATTAGTGGGCATTAATATTTATTCAAGAAGGGAAGGTTATGGCGTCATCGAAGCTCACACGATATGGAGAATATGGGGGTGTATACTACATTAACGGTAGCAATCTCGCGCGAACCCTACAAGTATCATATAATCGTAAAATAAAGTCAGAATATCGAGATGAAATATTTAGTTGGTCGTAAACATTCTCCTCTTCCTCCGTATCAAGGCCACAAATCTGCAGCGCCCCAACTCAAGGAACCTCATATACCATGCAAAGATGCAAAAAAATTGCAGAAAAAAACGGCCAAGCCAAACAGTAGAAGATCAATCGTAACAAACCAAAAAAGGGCACACGTACAAAAACGCCCATTTCAAAAAGGACCCAACATTAAAAGCGGCGATATCTAAAATTGTGGCCAAGCCAATTATTTTGGGTCCAATATGTAAATATAGTAATTAATGGAATTAAAAAAAATATATAAATGTTTAAATTACTTAATAATTGATAAATAAAATATATATTAATAACAATAACAATAACAAAATTAAATTGATTTATTGGAACATTTGTAGGTAGGAAAACAAATTGAACACACTTCGTTTATAATTAAGAGCTTGGCCGATGAATTTTTACGATTTGGTTTGTTGTTTAATTTTTGGTATAAGAGCTAACGTTGATATGGTTTCCTTAAATCTTAAATCATAGGAAAGTGTGTGTAAACGCCATAATGCTTTTGGAAATCTTAAATAAGTGTTTAAATTTTAAATAAGTGTGTAAACCGAAATAAAGGTTCGGTTCCGGTTTCGGTTCGAGCGAGCCATTTAAACACATGGTTTATCTATAGTCACAGCGCTGACATTTAAATGTTTTTCTACTTTATGTTGCAGTTTTTTTATTTTTTATTTTTCACTCCTGTCAGAATTCAGCCCTGCCACTTACCAATCAAACAACTCAAAACAGTCAAGCGTGTATAATATTCACACTCGTGTGTTAAAGTATATCAAATGTATATTCGAGAGGAAAATAAACAACCGAAGTAGAAAATGCGGGAATTTTCCTGCATGTCATGGAATGCAACGGTGAAAATATATTACAGGATATACGATGGCGAATTTGTGACAACCCGTATGAATTAAACATGAGTGAGGCCTTTTAGACTAGAAAAAAAAAACAAAAAATCAAAAAACACAAAAAGGGTTGAATTGTTGGACAATTTGAATGTAATTTATTCCTTTCGAACAGTTGAAACCGAACCGATTTTTCGCGGGAGAGAGTCGGTAACGTTTTCTCCAATCGACATTTTTTTCGGTTACGCGAAGAAGGCGGAGGAAAGAGTTCGCTGAGTCGGACACAAAGGGGGCTGGTTCTATGCCAAGTCTATACCATAAACATCCCCAGACATGTTGATCACCACCACTTGAGAGATGCAATATATTACATTTAGGGGGTGATCAATTCAGAAAAAAAAGAGCAAATAAAAACCTGTGAATGGTCCAATGCAGTCGTGCGTTTACCCCTTGTATGAAATCTGTAATTATGTCAAGGCCGCGATTGCGTGTCGTGTCGTGTCTAAATTGCATACATTATTCAAACCGTTCACCGTTATCTCTCCTCGATCGCACCTTTCACCTTTCACCGGCTTTCACCCTTTTTACTTCGTTAATTGTGTAGTTTTGAGTACGTCAAAGGTTTTCCTCCCTATAGCAATTCATTAATCGTTTTCTTAATTATAATTAATGAATGCGGGTATAAGAACAAAGCTCAGATTGGCGACATTTTGTGTTTCGGCACGCGATCCGTCGACTAGGCTCGTACAGCCGTGTAAATCTGGCTGCCGATGCGGTAAGGGGGAACAAAACGGTTGTAGTTGATGGGGGGGGGGGGGGGGGTTATTTGTTGTCTAAATATGACGTGGAAATCAATAAGCCATGCTTTGAGCTGCTCTCAGACGGAACGAACGATAAGCGTTGGTCACCATCTCAACTATTATCATCGTGCCTATAAAGTGAGGCAAGGAGATATCTCATATTACTTCGTTTGACGCCCTCTCAAGTAGTCTCGTAATGTATTCTTGGTTGTATGTTATTTAACGACGTAGGTACTGCACAAGGAGGGAGGCTCTTCAGCCGCCTCGTACGATGGGCAGAGTTACCCTGTTCTACTCAGATCCTGGACCCCTATTCGGTAACTGTTTTATGAAACTCCCGATACCGATTCGGGCCGCAATGGGTCGAAAGCGGGCGAGAGCGATTATGTAACTTTTTTATGCCCGATACCGCCAAATTTAACCCGGAATGAAAGCGTAAATCCCGATACGGATTCGGCACCTCTTTCTAGGCCGATATGCGTGTGAAACGTTGTTTTTAGCTTATTAACATTTGTTTCAGCGAAAACTAGGAGACGATTTAGATTCTTACGAAGAAATATTGTACGTCGTAGGTTGAAATTATTTTCTATAATAGACTGTATTAAATATTATTTTGTTGAGGTTATGTCAAACTATACACGCATTTACTGACTAAAGGTCGGTGCACAATAGCCCGGTAACGATAACTGTAACGATAACGATAACGGGAAAGAAGTTCGATTTCATGTTAAATTACGATACGATGCACAATAAGAGCTTCCCGTTACCGGGCCCGGTAACGGTAACGGTAACGGGAAGTTCGCCAAGTTTTAACTAAACGTTACCGTTCCCGTCCGTACGTTAGGGACCAATCAGAATCAAGCGTCCACGGCCTGTTAAAAGTATTAGCAAATAGCCGAGCGTCTGCTTAACGGGCAATTGTGCATCGAATGCCTTCCCGTTACCGTTTTATCGTTATCGTTATAGTTACAGTTATCGTTACCGGGCAATTGTGCACCGACCTTTAGCCTTAAATAAATATTCAATGCAGGTCTAGGCCTAGACCTTCACAGCGTTAGCCCTACTCATATGTACACATGGTGGCAGCAGAATGCTAGGCCTAGTATGTTTTAAGCACACCTGTAAATTCTTACCGTCAATGAGTAATGAGCTGCCCTCTTTCCACACCTTTAGAAATAGTGAAAACAACACTGAACAACGTTTTCGGTCGATGGCATTTTGAGGTTATAAACAAAAACAAAAGACGATCACAACATGACTTGTGCGAACTGCGAAGTACTCGGAAGAGCAGAGTTTCTGATTGGTTACGACTTCGGCAGCTCCATCTCTGTGTGATGTCCCTGGCTCGGCACGGCACGGCAGTCCCATATCGGCGTACCCATATCGGACTACGCTATCATTGCCTTATGTTCTGAAGTGAAGTGCACGATCGAATGTAAATAAAACCTCATAGAAATTAAAACAACTGTACAGAATCATAGACCATGAAAGAATATATAGTGGACCCATGCCAAATACTCGCATGTCTCCGATCCGAAGAGATTTTTTTTCTTTCAACTTTTTTTTCCTCATGTTATAAAATATGTATTGTCTTTTCGAATTGCTAACCCTTATGCTTTTGTCTTAATTTTATGTTAAAATGTTAAAAGTTATCCACTTAGGAAATTATGAAGAATGTATGTAATCTTGCTAGTTTATAATTTAATAAATTGTGTTTCTCCATTACATGTCTCCGAATAACTAGAACATTCAAGTTAGAGAATTCAAGTTTAACCATTGCACTGGCAAGAATCGTAGTCATCAAGTGCTTTTCCTCATTTTGTGACTAGACTTCCCAATAGACTGCAGAGTTTTGTTTGCCTGATGGGATGGTAAAGTCAACCACTCACAATATATGAATCTTTGGGTTACCTGTAAAACGTATCAAATATGTTGGTTTTCTTCGTAGCTATTCTGAGTCGGTCATTGAAGAAGGAAATAATTATCTCTGAAACTGGATGCGATCGGTAACTCATGTTCATTTTAGACGTGTTCACCGATAGAAGTGGCTCAGCGGTAAGACCCGAGACTCTAATTCGGGAGGTCGCCGGTTCGATTCCGGCCATCGGCAGTCCTGACTGAAGGTTTGTTCCGAGGTTTTCCTCAGTCGTAAAGGCGAATGCTGGGATTGAGTCATACTATCAGCCCTCGGACATTCCTTCCCAACTATCCAGACACCCTAACAACCTAGTTATAGTCACGTGAAGAGGGGCACATCAGGTAAAGCTGGTGTGCACCCTAGAACGGGTATTCTTACAAAAAATTATTATTATAATAAGACGTGTTCATGTTATTGGAACCAAATAGAATTACTTCATGTGTCATCTTCATTGAGACATAAAGTCGCTGTACAGTGATCATTGCGTAACTAAACTTATTTCACTGAAACAATAATTTGATTACTTAATCATTTTTAGAAGAATCAACATTTTATTTCAAACGGTGAATGCTGCAAACATACCTCACTGTCTCGTATGGCAGCCTAAATAATGTCTGGATGAATGAATTTTATAAAAGAGATGAATGCATGTAATGTTACTCTACGGAATAAATTAAAGCAAGGAATTCAAATAGCATTCAGTACAAGCAAAACAAAACACCGATAACGTATCCCGACTCATTTTTAATTAAACACGTTAAACACCCTACTGGAAAGTAACAGATGCCCCCCTCCTCCCCCCCCCCCCCCCCCTCCTTCGATGTGTGCGCCTATCTATATTCAAAATACTCCGCGCAACATTCCAATAGCCCATCCGGTATACCCAACGCTCAACGTTAATCAAAAACCACCCCTAACTTTGACGTTTTCGCGGAAATATTTACAAAATCCAATATGAAATAAATCATTACCTCTTACGTCATAGAAAATGGTTTTCAATCGCGCGATAAGTTCGTACATTATTATTTTCACATTTCGCACATCCCCATTGTGTTGAAAAGATCGCAACCAATTCGAAAAAATAATTAAACCCATAATTTTTAAATTTACCACGACGTGAATATTTCTACCGCCCGAAAGCGACGTTAAGATATTTTATGTGCGGGAATTAAACGCGAAATTGCGAATACCGTCCAATTTCTCCGCGTTCTTTATGTGGCCGATAGTTGGGTGAATTATTCACCTGGTGGGCGTTTCGGCGTCGACTCACTGACGTTTCGCGGCCCGATGGTTTAATTTAAACATGATGGCCACCGACCATGTGTGACCGATATTTTACCGGCGATTTTACGCTCTCTGGTTTATTTGCCCTTCAGGTAAAACGATCGCGAAAGGTGTGAATTACAAATAGTTAAATCGATAAACTTCTATACCACGGGCAAAAACAGCGCTCGAATGAAATAGCCTTGTGAGAGTGGACTCGCTTGCATGCACGTGTACTATGAACGTGTACTATGCACGTGTGCAATGCACGTGGACTATGCACGTGAACTATGCATTTGTGCAATGCACGTGAACTATGCACGTGTACTATGCACGTGTGCAATGCACGTGGACTATGCACGTGAACTATGCACGTGTACTATGGACGTGTACTATGCACGTGGTCCTAATAAACATGCGTGTTTATTCTCATCATATTGTCGGTACCCATCACATGCAAATAGTGCTTACATGCCTACCCAATGAATGAATGAATGAATGAATTTGGTCACACTTCCATCTCTACATGCCACAAGGTGATAAATAATAATCAATTCAAATAATGACCTCTGGCATTACTAATACGAAGAATTAAATTAATCTAAAATAGATTAATTAATTGTAAATAATATATGCACTACATATTTTTAGATGAGCGGTGCGTAGCGGAGTAAATCTGTCAATTCAACACGATCGGCGCTTTTTTTAAATTAAAAATACATTTTAATTTTTTTTAAATTAAAACTTACCTATAGATTTAAATAATTGTTTACATTAATATCCACACCAACAATGTTGACACTTGATAAAAGTTTTGGAATTCTACCTTTTTAACCGTGATTTAGTAAAAAAATATTTAGTTTCTATTTACGGGAATTTACATTGGTTTCTTTACAGTGTTTCACTTAAATGATTCTCATTTGAGAACCATTGAAGTTAGATGCACATACTATGCATGGCGAATGACATGTATACAAAGAAAACTTTGTATAACTACTTTTGGAATTTCCATAACTGTAATAGAATGGCAATAATCCGTATCTACATAAAGCAATTTCTATACACAGATAAGTTTAATAGTTTATGAATTAAAGCCTATTTAGAAGAGCACGGTTGAATGGAATTATGCGGAAATCCATTGAAAAATCAACTTGAATGTTTTAGTTTATTTAAAGAGCCCGTCTTAAAGGATTAAGATGTAATTTCGTGCAATTATTAGCAACATATCGAAAAATGATATACACGCATTCTAAGGTTGTAACTTAAACCGTTATCTTGTAAAAAAAATCATATGTTTCTTATAAAGGAATTTTTTTTGTATGAGTAATATGATATGCAAAAAATGATTTGTTTGATTTACTAAAAAAAAAAAAAATCGCTCATCTGGCAGCGCGGAGCGTTTTTCTTGTATACTTTAAAGTAGATATCATTAATTCTGAACGTGATAATGTTAGAATCATTATTAATCATTCAGCTCTTGTCCTCACTTCACTTAGGTAAAGTATTTCGCACTGATATTTAATGTTCTTAAATCCTTTGAACACATTGCCACTCAAATATTAATGTTTAATAAAAGCTTTGATGTTATTCTGTAATGCCATTACTTTGGTATATACCATATTTAAATAGTTGAGAGGGGTTTGAGCCTAGATTATGAACATCCCATTTCGTTCTGCATGTTCGCGTCACTCAAACCGCTGTGACTGTCAACTCGCATGACGATGAAAGTAGATAGCGGACCCGGCTTTATGAATTATAGGTAATTAAAACAGCAATGTAGCTGTATAATGTCGGATATCGCGAGATATACTGCGAGGGGATATTAAATATATCACGCTGACGTTTGTTTATAAGACGACTAAACTGGTTCCACAGCAACCTTGTGGATGATGACGTCATAGTCGGTATCAGTCAGCGGGCGACTATTGCCGACATGTGGTTGGCGAGCACCTACTCATCACTGACGTCAGCAACCACTGGTTCCACAGCAACCTGGTGGATGAGGACGTCATAGATGGCCGTGTCGGTCAGTCAGCAGGCGACTATTGCTGACATGGGGTTGGCGAACACCTCATCACTGACGTCAGCAACCACTGGTTCCACAGCAACCTTGTGGATGAGGACGTCATAGATGGGCGTGTCGATATCAGTCAGCGGGCGACTATTGCCGACATGTGGTTGGCGAACACCTACTCATCACTGACGTCAGCAACCACTGGTTCCACAGCAACCTTGTGGATGATGACGTCACCGTTATAGATCTCACTACAAGAAAAGATGTTATTATAAGTAAAAAATTGTTCGGACAAACACGGTTAAAAACATTCACGCACTACTCACCGCGTTATGTTTCGGCAACATCCGTCGCCATCCTCAGACGCGAGGCAACTGATCTGATCTGGTCTGAGGATGGCGACGGATGTTGCCGAAATATAACGCGGTGAGAAGTGCGTGAATGTTTTTAACCGTGTTTGTCTCCGATTTTTTTTTTACTTATGATATCATCTTCCGGTTAATGAGTCCTGGTGTATGTTATTAAAAGATGTAGGTATTATTTATATCCACGTCGTTGTTTTGAACACAATTCTTGTATTTTAGCAATGGTTCGCTACAACACATGATCTTTAACATTGCGTAAATGGTTGGTCTGCGAGGTTGTGTGACTCTGCCGAGAGATTTAGAAGACCGCGACATAACCGATGGGCATAGTTCGCCGAACAACACCTTAACTAATCCCTAAACTAAGACAACTTGGTCCATTAACGAACTGGTATGTGTAAGCGTACCTAACTAAAACCAGGCGAAACGTAAACTCAAATAAAGTTGTAGGTATTGTTCGGGATCAGAAATGTCAATCATTCGCTTCATTCTGTAGAGCTTTGCTCTGCAGGTGGCTCGTTGGTCTAGTGGTTAGCATCCCTGATTCCAATGCAGAAGGTCCCGTGTTCAAATCCCGATTCAGGCAGAAGATTTTTAACTTCTAATGTGGATTCAATTCCATTACTTCTTGGCTTAGGAATAAGTAAACGGTGACTTTAAAGCCGTCCTAGCAACGAAACACTCAATAAATTCAAAGTTGTTCTGAATTAGCCTTGTTGATTCTGGCATTTGTCCGCTGGTGTTCGCACTGTCCAATCACTGATTCATATGTTTATATTTGAAACATCGATCTTTGATTGGTTATCGCTCACTCGTTGGTGGTGTTTGAAGCCTACAGGGTTGGTTTAGTCACTTTAAATTAAAGTACCTCACTGCAAATCAGTTTAGTTACTGAGTGGGTAGACTCTAAATGTGATTTTTTTAAAAATTTATTTCAATTTCTCTGCCGGTACAAAACACTCCGTCAATCCGGTTGGGATCTGTTTAAAGAAATTACGGTACTTTGTATGGTAAAACGGTTGGGTAACTTTTTTTAAACTGTGTCCTCCCAGTCAACGGTTGTCACAAGTCATACTAGATTGAAGTTTCACAAAGAACACTCTTGCTATGTCGTCGCTATTGGGAATATAACGTTGAGCGTGGGAATTTAAGGTTACCTGTTATCTGTTACCTGTTGTACCTGTTATCTTTAAAACAACTTTTAAAATTTAAACTCTAGGAAGATACACAAGACTGATATCAGCGTCGCTTCACATGACGTCACGATGTCATGACGTCATGTGTCAGTCAGTGTCTCTCTACCGTGGCAGCCAATCAGCGTACGCTTCACATGACGTCACGATGTCATGACGTCATGCGTCAGTCAGTGTCTCTCTACCGTGGCAGCCAATCAGCGTACGCTTCACATGACGTCACGATGTCATGACGTCATGCGTCAGTCAGTGTCTCTCTACCGTGGCAGCCAATCAGCGTACGCTTCACATGACGTCACGATGTCATGACGTCATGCGTCAGTCAGTGTCTCTCTACCGTGGCAGCCAATCAGCGTACGCTTCACATGACGTCACGATGTCATGACGTCATGCGTCAGTCAGTGTCTCCCTACCGTGGCAGCCAATCAGCGTACGCTTCACATGACGTCACGATGTCATGTGTCAGTCAGTGTCTCTCTACCGTGGCAGCCAATCAGCGTACGCTTCACATGACGTCACGATGTCATGACGTCATGTGTCAGTCAGTGTCTCTCTACCGTGGCAGCCAATCAGCGTACGCTTCACATGACGTCACGATGTCATGACGTCATGTGTCAGTCAGTGTCTCTCTACCGTGGCAGCCAATCAGCGTACGCTTCACATGACGTCACGATGTCATGACGTCATGTGTCAGTCAGTGTCTCTCTACCGTGTCAGCCAATCAGCGTACGCTTCACATGACGTCACGATGTCATGACGTCATGTGTCAGTCAGTGTCTCTCTACCGTGGCAGCCAATCAGCGTACGCTTCACATGACGTCACGATGTCATGACGTCATGTGTCAGTCAGTGTCTCTCTAGCGTGGCAGCCAATCAGCGTACGCTTCACATGACGTCACGATGTCATGACGTCATGTGTCAGTCAGTGTCTCTCTACCGTGGCAGCCAATCAGCGTACGCTTCACATGACGTCACGATGTCATGACGTCATGTGTCAGTCAGTGTCTCTCTACCGTGGCAGCCAATCAGCGTACGCTTCACATGACGTCACGATGTCATGACGTCATGTGTCAGTCAGTGTCTCTCTACCGCGGCAGCCAATCAGCGTACGCTTCACATGACGTCACGATGTCATGACGTCATGTGTCAGTCAGTGTCTCTCTACCGTGGCAGCCAATCAGCGTACGCTTCACATGACGTCACGATGTCATGACGTCATCTGTCAGTCAGTGTCTCTCTACCGTGGCAGCCAATCAGCGTACGCTTCACAAGACGTCACGATGTCATGACGTCATGTGTCAGTCAGTGTCTCTCTACCGTGGCAGCCAATCAGCGTACGCTTCACATGACGTCACGATGTCATGACGTCATGTGTCAGTCAGTGTCTCTCTACCGCGGCAGCCAATCAGCGTACGCTTCACCTGACGTCACGATGTCATGACGTCATGTGTCAGTCAGTGTCTCTCTACCGTGGCAGCCAATCAGCGTACGCTTCACCTGACGTCACGATGTCATGACGTCATGTGTCAGTCAGTGTCTCTCTACCGTGGCAGCCAATCAGCGTACGCTTCACCTGACGTCACGATGTCATGACGTCATGTGTCAGTCAGTGTCTCTCTACCATGGCAGCCAATCAGCGTACGCTTCACATGACGTCACGATGTCATGACGTCATCTGTCAGTCAGTGTCTCTCTACCGTGGCAGCCAATCAGCGTACGCTTCACATGACGTCACGATGTCATGACGTCATGTGTCAGTCAGTGTCTCTCTACCGTGGCAGCCAATCAGCGTACGCTTCACCTGACGTCACGATGTCATGACGTCATGTGTCAGTCAGTGTCTCTCTACCATGGCAGCCAATCAGCGCACGCTTCACATGACGTCACGATGTCATGACGTCATGTGTCAGTCAGTGTCTCTCTACCGTGGCAGCCAATCAGCGCACGCTTCACATGACGTCACGATGTCATGACGTCATGTGTCAGTCAGTGTCTCTCTAGCGTGGCAGCCAATCAGCGTACGCTTCACATGACGTCACGATGTCATGACGTCATGTGTCAGTCAGTGTCTCTCTACCGTGGCAGCCAATCAGCGTACGCTTCACATGACGTCACGATGTCATGACGTCATGTGTCAGTCAGTGTCTCTCTACCGTGGCAGCCAATCAGCGCACGCTTCACATGACGTCACGATG
This sequence comes from Isoperla grammatica, assembly GCA_945910005.1. Lineage (NCBI taxonomy): Eukaryota > Metazoa > Arthropoda > Insecta > Plecoptera > Perlodidae > Isoperla > Isoperla grammatica. The sequence goes on along the minus strand of OX246743.1, from coordinate 4,650,487 downwards.
TCATGACGTCATGTGTCAGTCAGTGTCTCTCTACCGTGGCAGCCAATCAGCGTACGCTCACATGACGTCACGATGTGATGACGTCATGTGTCAGTCAGTGTCTCTCTACCGTGGCAGCCAATCAGCGTACGCTTCACATGACGTCACGATGTCATGACGTCATCTGTCAGTCAGTGTCTCTCTACCGTGGCAGCCAATCAGCGTACGCTTCACATGACGTCACGATGTCATGACATCATGTGTCAGTCAGTGTCTCTCTACCGTGGCAGCCAATCAGCGTACGCTTCACATGACGTCATGACGTCATGTGTCAGTCAGTGTCTCTCTACCGTGACAGCCAATCAACGCACGCTTTACATGACGTCACGATGTGATCCACGTGTGTAGGAGTAGGATGTAAGAATCGATTGCCAATGTGAAGTAGGCTGACAGCTGTTTATGAAACTCCTTGAACAGGTGATCCGTTCGCATGAACAGATTTTTCATAACTTCAAATAATACGTTCAGCCAAGCACAAAAGTTGTAATAAAACGTATGCATCCTATATTTCAACGGAAAATACTAAACTTTGGTGTTTGCCAAGTATCGCCTGAAACTTTTATTGAACCGGGAAAAACATGCATTGGAAGGAACGGTAAAGAGAGAAGTGATTTTCTTTCTGACAGTTTTCTAAAAAAACAAAACCTCTACGAGTTTATCTCGTGCGAGAAGAATTCACATCCTGACATACTTTCTTCGTTCCCTTCCGTCTCACTCCCATCATTCCCACTTGTCATCCCCGCACGGGATCATCGGCAACGTCTTGCCATTCTCTCCGCTAGCCGACCGTCTTTCCACGCGCCCAAGGCCACTTGTCATCCTGCACGGGATCATCGGCAACGTCTTGCCATTCTCTCCGCTAGCCGACCGTCTTTCCACGCGCCCAAGGCCACTTGTCATCCTGCACGGGATCATCGGCAACGTCTTGCCATTCTCTCCGCTAGTCGGCCGTCTTTCCACGCACCCAAAGCCACTTGTCATCCCTGCACGGGATCATCGGCAACGTCTTGTCATTCTCTCCGCTAGTCGACCGTCTTTCCACGCGCCCAAGGCCACTTGTCATCCCTGCACTGGATCATCGGCAACGTCTTGCCATTCTCTCCGCTAGTCGGCCGTCTTTCCACGCGCCCAAAGCCACTTGTCATCCCCGCACGGGATCATCGGCAACGTCTTGCCATTCTCTCCACTAGTTGACTGTCTTTCCACGCGCCCTAAGTCACTTGTCATCCCTGCACGGGATCATCGGCAACGTCTTGCCATTCTCTCCACTAGTTGACTGTCTTTCCACGCGCCCAAAGTCACTTGTCATCCCTGCACGGGATCATCGGCAACGTCTTGCCATTCTCTCCGCTAGTCAACCGTCTTTCCACGCGCCCAAAGCCACTTGCCATCCCTGCACGGGATCATCGGCAATGTCTTGCCATTCTCTCCGCTAGTCGACCGTCTTTCCACGCGCCCAAAACCGTTTAGTAACCACTGAAGGAACTTTAACCTTTAGTAATAATTATAGTAATTTCTCGAAGGAGTACCTGATACAGGGTGTACACCATCTTTACCTGATGACCCCCGTCTTCAGGACTCTCATTCCAGAACAGTTTTAGACGGTTGTAGCCGGTTATAAAGTTGCGTCTACTATTCCGTAACCCGGGCGCAAGCTGCAACTTAAGTACTGGAATGAGGACCCAGGTGACTAACTAGGTTATTAGGATGTTTGGTTAGATAGGGGGGAATGTCCGAGGTCTATTAGTAGGACTAAATCCCACCAAATGCCTTTACGACCGAGGACAACCTCGGAAGAAACTTCAATCAGGATTGCCCGAGGCAGAAATCGAACAGGTGACGTCCTGAATTAGTCTCGCACCTTCGCTGAGCCTGCTCTATTGGTAACTTGAACACTCAGTCACAAGAACTGATCTTCCGTGTGGGAGTTTTTTCGTGTGGGAGTTGTTCCGTGTGGGAGTTATTCCGTGTGGGAATTGTTCCGTGAAGGAGTTGTTCCGTGGGGGAGTTGTTCCGTAATGGAGTTGTTCCGTGTGGGAGTTGTTCTGTGTGGGAGTTATTCCGTGTGGGAGTTATTCCGTGTGGGAATTGTTCAGCCGATTGTTAGATATTCCGGTTGTGAACAATGCCCCCTCGTATCCCTAGGCCGTACTCGCTCCACAGTTGACAAAACGAACAAGTATTTTAAAATTACAACGATCTAATAATAACGTTTAGTACACGAATAAGCGGACAATAATTCGGTATCGGAAAAAGAATAAAACCGCCATGTTTGTGGCCTCGTGTCGTGAACACAATAGCGCTGTCGTGTCCGGCAGAGCGGCAGGGATGAAATATCTATCCCGGCCAGATAACAATGGGCCCCGACCACATCAACGCAATGCTCGTCCACTTAATCAAACTTGTAAAGGTATTTAAAAGGATGAATTGGGCAAATAACCCCCTCGCACGACCCCGATGTACTCCCAATTATGTTGACAGGTTCCTGTAATTGGTTGTATGCATTGCAAGCTTAGTGTATAGTCGTTATGGCTTAACCACGTATACACGGATTCATTAGGTTGTAGAATGTAGAGTTTATTCCGTAAGTCCCAACCAGATGGTTACTTCGAATGGTATAAGTTATTCGGGTTTGTCTTTCGTGAGCATTTCTGTTAACAATTGGTCGAGAAATATTTTACTAAACTGTTTTTTTTTTTTATCAAATTTTGAACTTGACCATGAACTTACTGCCTGTAAACTGGTATGTATTGACCAGGGATTAACAACTTCAGCGTTTTCTCGAAACATGGGATGTTAACGAAAATGATCTCGAGTTTTCTAACTATCAAAGATTTTATACCCATATATCTCAAATTTTTCCTCTTCTCCGTACAGCTTGCAAATGTTGTATGAAGCTCCAAAAGCGCGACACACGACATGATAAGTTTTCGTGCTCACATTGTAGAGTTACATAGACAAATCTGAGAATGTGGCACTCGAAGGGTAGGAATGTCTTATGGTGAACTGAGTACTAACCCCATTGATTAAAAGCACTGCGTATCATGTTTACAAAATTAATTGTATAAAACAGTATATTTAGATGACGTCCAGTTGCATAATAAAGCTCTTTAAATCACCGAAAAAGTTGAACCCAGACTTTTTATACGCGCCCGTGTTACACGATGCGTAACGGATAAATTGCCCAATGTTGTAGCATAGTATATAGAGTTCAAGAGTCAAGTGTTATAAGGGTCCGCGATTCGAATACCACAATTTTTCAAGTTTCTTTCTTTCCGTAAGTACCCACGACAGTTTTACATGATATATGTACTTTTTGTACTTTAATTAACACCAAGTGGGTGACAGAAATTGGTCACCAAACAGTGTCTCAAAAGTAACGTTGAATTGAACAATAAATTATCCTATTTTGTGTTTAACGACGTACTAGACAAATTGGTCATAGGACGTGCGGGGTAGGCGTGAGGAAAGGGACAAGTAGGACGACGTGTAAAATAACTAATAATATTGAAGAGAGTCAAGGGGGGAGGGCCTTCATCACGTCACCTTTTATGATTGGCAGAGTCACCCTGGGCGATATTCTACCCCGGGCCCAGATAAGGAATTGAATTAATCCAGAATAACACCACAGTCAGGCCCGGCTTAAGGGTAAAATCTCGTGTACGCGGGAAGTGAAAATGCCGCCTATAATATGTTATTTCTCTGACAATAGCATGTTGTTAATCACCTATTTTAAAGATGAGATAACAAGAAACTTCAAAAGGCTTTTGTACTATTTTTCTAAGGAAACCTGCTCGGGGATAATTCATGCCCTAATTGTGAGGAATAACTTGATAGAATGGACACGGTAAGTTTGAGCGGACTCATCCCTTAGCATCCACCCTAACGACGGTAGAAAATATTGGCAAAACTTGATTATGATTCCCAGTGGTGGGTATTGAACCAGCGATCTCCTGAACCAGAGTCTCGCGCGTTAGTCATTGATGTATGAAAAATTTGGTGCGAAGGAAGCAACAACTATGCATGTGCAACTATTTATGTGTCATTAGCCAGTTATTTTATGAACTACTTGAAAGGGTTGGTCTGCTTTTTCGACTGGTTGTGTTATTTTAATATTTTACTTGGCAAGCACAATTAGTATTATGCTCCTTTAGAAGAAGTTATTGAATTCTGTGTAATACATTAAAAAAAAACTAACAAATATATACGTAAAAATAATATTTAAGACATAATTATGCGAGGCTATAGTTTGGATTGATACACGTTACATAATTTGTATTTGTATATGCCTACAAAACACCTCTAAAACATATACTGTCTAAAATTACCTTATGCAGCTTGTAGGCCTACAACTTTACAAGAAAAATGTGATTTTCCGATAAATGTTATGAAAGTTACTGAGCGTGCCCTGCTTTCTAAAAGACGCACACCATCCTGGCCCGCCCTCCCCGAGTACACCCCTCACCTATATCACGAGTATTCAGGAGGCCGTCATCCCGAATGTCTGCCATCTCCGTCCCGTCATCCTCGCCCTCGAGATCGTGCTCCGCGTCGGCGTCAACGTGAGACTCATGTTTGTCGGCGCCCCCTCCCCCCAAACCAACGATCAAAAATTTTGACATTGTACTCTTTAAAATAAGAGCTTCTTCTGCCCGAGCTTTTTTTTTGCAGCCTCCCATCCCAAAGGTTATTTACGTTTTCTAACCATGTATGCACTTCTTAAATTAAAGAAAAACACATCCTACTCGAGCAAAGAAACAACAGAATGCAATAGTGATGAGTGATGACTGACTAGCACAGGTTACGGGTCTTGGAAACACGTGTATAACGCCTATGTAGGTACAAGTTTGCCGCCTGTTTAAAAGCACCTGTACCTCATGGAACATATCAACCCTTCAATAAAGCGAAGGATGAATGGAGAATGAGTGTTGGGTAAAGCCGTCGTATTTGAAAAAAATCACGTACTTCGTTAATAGCCTCATTGGACCAAACCACAGTCTCCAAGCCTCCAAGGTGTATATAAGGGATGTTGTACAATAAAACTTATAATAAGTTATTGGCACGCTCTTTGCTAAAACCCTTCATGTACAATGTGTTTTAAATAGGCGGCACTTCTCCGAAGTGCCGCCTATGCAATTGTGCCGCCGTACGCGGTCGCGTACGTCGCTTACGCCTTAAGCCGGCCCTGACCACAGTGCTAACGGCGTCTTGATGGCAAAGCTCATTTTGTTAGGTAGAGCATTCGTTTTGAAACTATGGATCTCTCTGCATAGTAGTCATAGTACTCATAGTACTCATAGCATAGTGCTCTGCATAGTCGGGATGCGTCGGTGATTTCATTTCCTGCTGAGCTGCTTCGAAGCCGCGTCCTCCATCCATTAGGTCGGGTGTTCGAGAACCCGCACGGAGCAACGTTCACAACGTCGAGCCGATAAACCCAAATAATCTCGATCGCTAAACAACACAACACAACCAAATGTATTGCATTACATCAACCATGCAGCCTTCTCGCATCGCCGCTTTTTCAATTTGTCCCCTACATTTACTTCGTTATATAAGGGAAATGGTTGAAACTAAATTACGATGGGATTTGTTCGGCCCGGGGTGGCCCGGATTTGGAGCGAAGTACGAACTTCGCGAGCGCAAGGGACTGGGGGGGGGGGGGGGGGAGTTAATTGCGTTTGTTCAATTACACCGAAATCGCTACATAATTGAGTGCGCATGGACGGTTTAAGTTACCTGTCAATTTATCTTTTAATTCGGAAGGCAATATGACAAACTAGATTTTGGTCGTTATTCGGGCTGGTGTCGTTAACGAACAAACCAAATTATAATAAATATACCCGAATGAAAAAAAAAGTTGATTCCCAATGTGGTTTAAATAACACAATTATCTTCAAAACGAAACTTTATGGTTAAACCATTGGTAATAAAAAAAGTCGACTAAGTACGCAAGTCGTTACTTGAACACACTCGTGAGATTTCGGACGCGCCCAAGGCCTTCCTCTGGCAACTAAAGACTACGATCCAACATGTGTGGATCATGGAACAATTACGGAATCTGTAAAATATTGCTTGATGTTTGTACATTTATTATTATCGTTTGTCATCTTTTCGATTAACGATAAATTTTTGATCAGTGTGAATCCCTATAATACTGCGTAATATAATAATTGCCTTGTTGATTCTGACATTCGATTTGACCGCAGGTGTTCGCACTGTCCAACCACTGATTCACATGTTCCATATTTAAATATCGAAAATATCGATCTTTGGTTGGTTATCGCTCGCTCGTCGATGGTGTTCGGAGTCTGGGTTTGCTCAGTCGCTTTAAAATAATGTCCCTCGCTGAAAATCAGTTATGTGTTATGTGACAGAGTGCGTAGACTCTAAATATGAATTTATTTATTTATAAACCAATGGACTAATGTTAGTTAGGAGGACATATAAATGTTGTTTACCCAAACATGTATTGTGCGCTTGCCTCAATTCAATCTATGAATTCCATTGCCACATCTGCAGATGAGTAACACACAACAGCCATGTTGAATAACAGGTCAAGTCGGCACATAACAAACATTTCACTAACAATGATTATAGTCTCATTGTTTTGTCATAGAGTTCTTGTAACGATGTTCGTAATCTGACCCAAAATGGAAAATAAGTTAAGTTTGCATCCGTTCCAAGAAAAGACCCACGCAAATAGAAAGTATATTACTTTGAATTGAAGCTAATTAATGAAAAAAGAATACTCAAATTGAACAGTTAGGCCTAACCTGTAATGGCGTGCGATTAAAAGTAGGTAACAATCATGATGTCTATTTATAGGATGCAGTTTCGAAACACGACTGAGCATGGCCTACTCAAAGAGTATAGAGGGCCCATAATATTTGGTCTTAAGTTCAATCAGCCTTGAGAACCACAGTAGATGAATGCAGTCGGACCCTATTGTACTCGCTAAAAGCGGCCATAACAGAAGGATTACCGAAATCTAGAAAACATTCACCTACGAAAGTCGAAGTGCGGTCAATTATAGAGCACTGAAATGTTACAATGGTGAGGGTCAATGCTTTCTAGATGTCGTTTGAGTAGGGTGTAAAAAGTCGAGAGGGAACAACAGATCGAAGCTCCATTCATCCACTATGTTTCCCAACGCTGATTTCACTGTAGTCGTCTTCAATGAACATTAGCTGGAATTATGATAACAAATTTGATATAACACAACCAATAATAGTTCAAAAATGTCCAGCGACAAATATTAACGTTAACAATAGCAGAGATTATAATATAGAAGCTTTTGCTCCGCAAAATAATAATACATCAACTAAGGTTATCCAATCAATTTCTGGTCACTTTGTCAAGGGTTGTGACATAAAATTGTTCCCAAAGACAAATAAAATATCATAAATGGGTGTTAGGTCTGTATGTCCACCTACCCTACCTACCTACCCTACCTATCTACCCTACCTACCTTTGATGAATCTGTCTATTAACCTTTCTTCAAAATGCTATAAAATTGTTTAAAAAAAACCTAATATGTAATCTCCTAGAAAATCTAGCGCTCTTTCTCAAAATAATTATGAACGTTGGCCGATTTTATTTACAACTAACACGTGTTGTCTGAAAGGAATCAAATTATGGTATTGTATTGTCTTTTCAGACTGTACTAAAATCCAAAATTATTATTAACGGAAGAGAAAAATATATTTTGAAAGCTAACCCACTCAAACAAAACAATTTCGAAAGTCGAATATGAAGCAAGTCGATGTTTCGCGCAATTTCCAAGCGATAATGGAAGCGATCAGCAGCTGTCGCCAACAAGCAATAACCCAGAGCAGGTGTTTCACGATGGTCATTAGGGAGTCACCCAGACTTAAATCACCGGCGAACAAATCGTCGTGTGAGTACTTATTTCGTCCATATCCGCTTTTTCGTGGACGGAGAAAACGAGGTTTGAATGTAAAACTGCTGGTACTTTTATCTGTTACAAGGTATCCACCATTTTTGAATTCTATTGTTCAAGTATGGATACAGTATAAGTATTTTCATAATAACAAAACATTTTGCTTTTGTATTTCTCCCAGAACAGGGCACTCATTGTTGGATATGGACTACAGCTCCTGACAAAAATGAATAAATTTTTAGTACTTATTTCGTCCATATCCACTTTACTCTTATTTTGATCGTATTAGGTGTACCTTGGATAATAAGTTATATATTTGATGACTAAGAAGTACAAGGAACTTGATTTGGCATAAAAAAAAAATATTTTTGATCAATTTATTAATGTGTAAGCATATAAAATTAAATTTAAAAAAAAAAAAAAAAAAAAAAAAATGCTTTAATATGCAAACAAAGACCAAAACATTAGTTATAATTACAGTATTCACTGATAAAGATGTTGTTATCATTAGGCGATTGATTAGGTTCCGTTACAAGGCACTTCTTGGAAACCATAGTTATTGTCATTTTAGCGTAGGCGAGGGACATTATAGAAATTCCTAGGATTAAACTGGGACACGTTGAGAGTGAGGAGAGTGGGAGGAACCCACACCACGAGGAAGGGCCAGTGATGGACCTGTGCAGCTACAAAAATGACATAGATCCTGGCTCAGAAACTATGAACACACGTCTCATAACTGTCGGTGAAAAGGATAGGGTGCGACAGGGGTAGGGGTTAGGTTGCCATTTGGGCATAAGCAAAGGACAAAAGAGACAGAAATTATGAGTGAGATATTATTTGTTATACACAAGACCTTGATTGCAGGCACCGGTCACCACGAGGAGAAGGAACTACCTCGACTGGAATTAATTGCTTGCAATGTAATATTAAAATATTACATGGCAAAGAACTACACAAGAAATTATATTAATGATCTGATTACAAATTTGTTTTTATTAATAAAACGATTTTAAAAATTTTAGGTTTAAACTTACAAAAAAGTAATTACAAGTACAAGTACACACAAAATTCCAAAGGTTATTATCCCCGCTTATTATATTAACAATATTAACAAGCGAAATGATTAAAATTAAAAACATACTCCAAAAATAGCTTCTCTCATTCTTCGATTGGATATTTATGACACGTTTGAAGAACGAATAATTTTCGAAGTCTCCGGTCACACGTCACCCCCACCCCCCCTCCTCCAACCCCCCCAGGAATGATCGCTTCTCTCAGAACGGATTGCCTATACAAACTCAGCCCACTCGCAATCCCTTCCGCAGTCCGAGCAATTACTGATGAGTAGAGTACAGTTTTATATTTATAGGACTTTTATATTAGAAATAGATCACATTTCGGTAAGTACAATTAAAATAAAACATGTTAATATTGTGCCCGTATTCTCCTTCAAATAAATTATTTGACGATGATGACGGACCTCCCCCTCCCACCCGCCTCAGAGTTTACGTATGCAGGCATAATAGTTTTTGTATGACTGCTTATACTACTGTTCATCCCGCCAACTTTATATTTCCACTTCGGGCACTGGTCAGGCCTAGTCAGTAGACCTAGGTCCTATATCTAGGGTTAATATAAGGTTTGTTTATGAACAAGCTCAATAACTTACAGACCCTAGGCCTAGAAATATCAAAAAGACAAACTCGTTCCCTGAAATCTAGTTCATTGGGCAAGTACGGTGCTAGAGATGACACCTGGGCCCAGATTCACAAAAGTGCCTAGTGCTAAGACGTCCTAGTTTAGGCAAATCTTAGTGAAATTAATCACGCATATATCGCTCTGCAAGGTCCTAAAGATACAATATAGTAGAATAACAACAATTTAACTAATAATATTGTATTTGTGAATGTGCTGTTACACCCAAGGATGATTTATCTTGATTTATCTATCTATGATTTGCCTAACTTAGGACAACTTAGAGTTAGGCATCTTTGTGAATCCAGGCCCAGATATTGGGATAAAAACAAGCTCACAACACAGAACACACGAATGGAAAATCCTATGAATGCAATCGCAACTGTTCGTAGCGGCCGGCCGATCAATCCCGCGCTTCTGATTGGCTGTACAATGTTTCTTTCGCGGCATGTGGATATGGCTCAAATAAGTACTGACATTTATACCAACCTCGTGGATATGGATCAAACAAGTACCGAGATAATCGACAGTAATAGAAAATTTCATCCAGAGATTGCGGAAATGGATTAAATACGCATTGACAATATGCAATACCATAACAACTCAAAAAAAGTGAAAAGTGGATATGGACGAAATAAGTACTCACACGACGAAATATTACCGAAAGAAGCAACATGTGGTTGAAACGCATTCCACACTGCAATTGTTAATTGGATCACAATGATTTCATTACGAGCTTAATGCTATTAGGATTGCATTATTTCACTTTAGAGCGTTTGGCAGTAGGAGTTTTACAGATTTATTGGCCGTAAACTAATTACTCTTTAACTAATTGTAGGATTATTATAAGTATTTACCTACTTGTAGAGGAATATCATATCTATGCATGGTATTAAGTACATTTTGTCACCAACCTGTTCAAAAGCATGTACCCATTTTTAAACAGATTTGACAGAAAGTAATTTATTTGCATAATTCAAACTTGACTATATTATTTTTGAGCATGATTGTCAAAAATTAACTTAATACCATGTGTGGATGTAACATCCCTCTGCAAGTAGGTAAATTTTCATAATAATCATATTATTTGTTTAGGAGAAATTAGTTGACTATACAAACATCAAAACTACTTCCGAAAGCTCTTAAAATCAACTTACGATTTCAGATGATGACGGCCCCTTTGATAACTATTTATTCATATATGTCTGTCTTATTATAACGACTATGAGCAACTCAATTCATAAAACATAACATACGAAATGCAAAAACTATTATCTCAATTTCCTTCATACACCAATCCAGGGCTCGAAATTAACGGCAGCCCTGGCCCTTGACAATTTATTAATTTTTTATATCAGTTATCGTTTGAGACTAGAACGTGAGACATATTTGTCGAGCGTCTAGGGCAGCGTTTCTCCTGTGTATTACCCCAGGTAACTGAGGGTAGTTGTATGTAGAGGGGTGAGTGTACCAACCACCATACAATAACCCCCAACATGTATTATATGGGCGGTGTTGTCTTAGACCAGAGTGTATCCATATTGTGTGTATTACCCCAGGTAACAGGGTAGTTGTATGTAGAGGGCTGACTGTACCAACCACCATACAATAACCCCCAACATGTATTATATGGGCGGTGTTGTCTTAGACCAGAGTGTATCCATATTGTGTGTATTACCCCAGGTAACTGAGGGTAGTTGTATGTAGAGGGCTAAATGTACCAACCCCTATACAATAACCCCCAACATGTATTATATGGGCGGTGTTGTCTTAGACCAGAGTGTATCCATATTGTGTGTATTACCCCAGGTAACTGAGGGTAGTTGTATGTAGAGGGCTGAGTGTACCAACCACCACACAATAACCCCCAACATGTATTATATGGGCGGTGTTGTCTTAGACCAGAGTGTATCCATATTGTGTGTATTACCCCAGGTAACTGAGGGTAGTTGTATGTAGAGGGCTGAGTGTACAACCACCATACAATAACCCCCAACATGTATTATATGGGCGGTGTTGTCTTAGACCAGAGTGTATCCATATTGTGTGTATTACGCCAGGTAACTGAGAGTAGTTGTATGTAGAGGGCTGAGTGTACCAACCACCATACAATAACCCCCAACATGTATTATATGGGCGGTGTTGTCTTAGACCAGAGTGTATCCATATTGTGTGTATTACCCCAGGTAACTGAGGGTAGTTGTATGTAGAGGGCTGAGTGTACCAACCACCATACAATAACCCACAACATGTATTATATGGGCGGTGTTGTCTTAGACCAGAGTGTATCTATATTGTGTGTATTACCCCAGGTAACTGAGGGTAGTTGTATGTAGAGGGCTGAGTGTACCAACCACCATACAATAACCCCCAACATGTATTATATGGGCGGTGTTGTCTTAGACCAGAGTGTATCCATATTGTGTGTATTACCCCAGGTAACTGAGGGTAGTTGTATGTAGAGGGCTGAGTGTACCAACCCCTATACAATAACCCCCAACATGTATTATATGGGCGGTGTTGTCTTAGACCAGAGTGTATCCATATTGTGTGTATTACCCCAGGTAACTGAGGGTAGTTGTATGTAGAGGGCTGAGTGTACCAACCACCATACAATAACCCCCAACATGTATTATATGGGCTGTCTTAGACCAGAGTGTATCCATATTGTGTGTATTACCCCAGGTAACTGAGGGTAGTTGTATGTAGAGGGCTGAGTGTACCAACCACCATACAATAACCCCCAACATGTATTATATGGGCTGTGTTGTCTTAGACCAGAGTGTATCCATATTGTGTGTATTACCCCAGGTAACTGAGGGTAGTTGTATGTAGAGGGCTGAGTGTACCAACCACCATACAATAACCCCCAACATGTATTATATGGGCTGTCTTAGACCAGAGTGTATCCATATTGTGTGTATTACCCCAGGTAACTGAAGGTAGTTGTATGTAGAGGCTGAGTGTACCAACCACCATACAATAACCCCCAACATGTATTATATGGGCTGTCTTAGACCAGAGTGTATCCATATTGTGTGTATTACCCCAGGTAACTGAGGGTAGTTGTATGTAGAGGGCTGAGTGTACCAACCACCATACAATAACCCCCAACATGTATTATATGTGCTGTGTTGTCTTAGACCAGAGTGTATCCATATTGTGTGTATTACCCCAGGTAACTGAGGGTAGTTGTATGTAGAGGGCTGACTGTACCAACCACCATACAATAACCCCCAACATGTATTATATGGGCGGTGTTGTCTTAGACCAGAGTGTATCCATATTGTGTGTATTACCCCAGGTAACTGAGGGTAGTTGTATGTAGAGGGCTGAGTGTACCAACCACCATACAATAACCCCCAACATGTATTATATGGGCGGTGTTGTCTTAGACCAGAGTGTATCCATATTGTGTGTATTACCCCAGGTAACTGAGGGTAGTTGTATGTAGAGGGCTGAGTGTACCAACCACCATACAATAACCCCCAACATGTATTATATGGGCTGTGTTGTCTTAGACCAGAGTGTATCCATATTGTGTGTATTACCCCAGGTAACTGAGGGTAGTTGTATGTAGAGGGCTGAGTGTACCAACCACCATACAATAACCCCCAACATGTATTATATGTGCTGTGTTGTCTTAGACCAGAGTGTATCCATATTGTGTGTATTACCCCAGGTAACTGAGGGTAGTTGTATGTAGAGGGCTGAGTGTACCAACCACCATACAATAACCCCCAACATGTATTATATGGGCTGTCTTAGACCAGAGTGTATCCATATTGTGTGTATTACCCCAGGTAACTGAGGGTAGTTGTATGTAGAGGGCTGAGTGTACCAACCACCATACAATAACCCCCAACATGTATTATATGGGCGGTGTTGTCTTAGACCAGAGTGTATCCATATTGTGTGTATTACCCCAGGTAACTGAGGGTAGTTGTATGTAGAGGGCTGAGTGTACCAACCACCATACAATAACCCCCAACATGTATTATATGGGCTGTCTTAGACCAGAGTGTATCCATATTGTGTGTATTACCCCAGGTAACTGAGGGTAGTTGTATGTAGAGGGCTGAGTGTACCAACCACCATACAATAACCCCCAACATGTATTATATGTGCTGTGTTGTCTTAGACCAGAGTGTATCCATATTGTGTGTATTACCCCAGGTAACTGAGGGTAGTTGTATGTAGAGGGCTGAGTGTACCAACCACCATACAATAACCCCCAACATGTATTATATGGGCGGTGTTGTCTTAGACCAGAGTGTATCCATATTGTGTGTATTACCCCAGGTAACTGAGGGTAGTTGTATGTAGAGGGCTGAGTGTACCAACCACCATACAATAACCCCCAACATGTATTATATGGGCTGTGCTGTCTTAGACCAGAGTGTATCCATATTGTGTGTATTACCCCAGGTAACTGAGGGTAGTTGTATGTAGAGGGCTGACTGTACCAACCACCATACAATAACCCCCAACATGTATTATATGGGCTGTCTTAGACCAGAGTGTATCCATATTGTGTGTATTACCCCAGGTAACTGAGGGTAGTTGTATGTAGAGGGCTGAGTGTACCAACCACCATACAATAACCCCCAACATGTATTATATGTGCTGTGTTGTCTTAGACCAGAGTGTATCCATATTGTGTGTATTACCCCAGGTAACTGAGGGTAGTTGTATGTAGAGGGCTGAGTGTACCAACCACCATACAATAACCCCCAACATGTATTATATGGGCTGTGCTGTCTTAGACCAGAGTGTATCCATATTGTGTGTATTACCCCAGGTAACTGAGGGTAGTTGTATGTAGAGGGCTGACTGTACCAACCACCATACAATAACCCCCAACATGTATTATATGGGCTGTCTTAGACCAGAGTGTATCCATATTGTGTGTATTACCCCAGGTAACTGAGGGTAGTTGTATGTAGAGGGCTGAGTGTACCAACCACCATACAATAACCCCCAACATGTATTATATGGGCGGTGTTGTCTTAGACCAGAGTGTATCCATATTGTGTGTATTACCCCAGGTAACTGAGGGTAGTTGTATGTAGAGGGGTGAGTGTACCAACCACCATACAATAACCCCCAACATGTATTATATGGGCGGTGTTGTCTTAGACCAGAGTGTATCCATATTGTGTGTATTACCCCAGGTAACTGAGGGTAGTTGTATGTAGAGAGCTGAGTGAACCAACCACCATACAATAACCCCCAACATGTTTTATATGGGCGGTGTTGTCTTAGACCAGAGTGTATCCATATTGTGTGTATTACCCCAGGTAACTGAGGGTAGTTGCATGTAGAGGGCTGACTGTACCAACCACCATACAATAACCCCCAACATGTATTATATGGGCGGCCGGCCAGAGGTTTATTGTTGCGACGAAAAACCTGATAATCGATAACCCCTTGTCAGAAGGCGCTGTGTACATTAATTACAAGAGCTAATGGTAAATCAATGTTATATTGGACAACATACATCAGCACATACAAAAACACGCCTTGCATGGTGATTAGATTATACATTATGTGTGGCGACCGGACCCGGTGGATGTGAATCTACCGTGGCTTATTCGGTGTCTACGGACGGAATTTTATTTGGGTTTGTGTTGATGAAGGCGGATGGAGTTTTTAGTTGCGTTGACCCGATAGAAAGTAGGGAGGTCTTGAATTTGTGTGGCTTGTTGTGCAATAGTGGCAGTCAAATTTTGCACCGATGCTTTTAAAGCTCTATTATCATTCAGCAGTAAATAAATAATAATAATAAAACAAAAAAAAAAAAAAAAACAGACGTGGATGTGGGCGAGTAGGAGTCCAAGTGGAAGCCCAAGGTGGGCAGGAACTGACAGGTTTCTCTGATAAGAACCTCAGTGCTCTGGTTCGGGAGGCCACCGGTTCGATACCCATTACCGGCAATAGTTTTCTCAGTCACAATAATGACTGCCATTGTGAATAAGTTTTAATTAAACTGTTTTGAATAAAATCCAGCTTGTACGCAATTGAACTTACTACTTAGTTTTCAAGACGATTTGATACTTTCAATTCAGTGTTCAACTCGATTGAAGACTTTGCCCAACATCGATGCATTTACCAAGGTTTTAAAACCAGTTCCAACACTAAGTAATTGCTTGACCCCCTTGCTACTCTAGTGTATGCGATGCTGGGATTGAGTCATACTAACAGAGCTTGGACGTTCCGTTCCTACCCAGCAACTCCCAACACAGCAATACAAGTGAGACGAGCCTGTGATGTCTTTGGGCTGCAGTGTTTGCCTGGACGCAGCTCATTCGCGATATCTACAAGCGGGACCGAGTCAACCTTGTGGATGCTGACGTCATAGATGAGTGAGGCAACCAATGAAATTTCAGTATTGGAAATGCCACCCGCTGATTGGCTCCACATGTATGACGGTAGAGGGGGTAGAGGCAGACATTGATTGGCTCCACATGTATGACGGTAGAGGGGGTAGAGACAGATGAGTGAGGCAACCAACCAAATGTCAGTATTGGAAATGCCACCCGCTGATTGGCTCCACATGTATGACGGTATAGACGGGGTGGAGGCAGACATTGATTGGAATACAGGCCACAGCTAATACAGGATATTGCAGAATGAAAAGACTGCCAGACAAGAGAGAGTAATGCAGACCTGTTGTTACCAATATACTGATTGTCATGGAAAGAAATATTAATATAACAACACATTGTTCAGTTATACGGTGGGTTAGTGTGGTAACGTGTAAGAGGTTGGGCCGAACCCGAATACATTCGGTTTCCCTCCATGCGATATATTATTATGTTGGCATTGTATTGCTTAACACATAGATAACAATTGAAATAAGAGTTGCAATAGTGAAATACCAATAAGGTTCAGGCGAATTGGAACATGCAATAACAATGCTGTGGTTCACAACTGTCACAGTGGATTAAAATATTCATGAGAATTGAATCAATTCCATTTCTTATTTCAGCTTCCCATAATGCACCTTATGACCAACCAATCAGAACGCAGAAGAGCCATATGAGATGGTCAAGTACGGAAATCAAA
Source organism: Isoperla grammatica (assembly GCA_945910005.1). Lineage (NCBI taxonomy): Eukaryota > Metazoa > Arthropoda > Insecta > Plecoptera > Perlodidae > Isoperla > Isoperla grammatica. The sequence goes on along the minus strand of OX246743.1, from coordinate 4,633,782 downwards.
ACAAAACAGTGGTACCAGATATTTTGCTGCTGTTGTAGTCAATGATAGTACACAATTGCGGCGCTGCTTTGACTATTGAAATAAGCAACTTCGTCGGTTGTGAACCAGTTGCTTGTTATTTCAAGTTTCTTATTGCAACTCTTATTTCAATTGTGATTCGGCCTTAGCAACGACAATAACTGAAGCTAAAATCTTTTTCAATATTATTGCAAGGAATTAAAAGAATTGAAATATTTAATATGATCTCTTCATATGGAAATCACAATTAAATACCATTTCCTGTTATTCTCTATCTGGGTTGTAAGGCATTACCCGTAATTGCATTGCTGGCCCTATATATACTTCGTGTCCGTGCAAGCGGCTATAGGTTGCGTGCGCGGCTAAGCCGTATCCATTGCACATTATAATGATGAGCGATTATGCAGGCTAACATCGTCAAACGTGTAACACAAATATGTGAATGCTTTATGAATCAGTTGTATCAAGTTGAAATCAATGTGAGAAACCATATTGATTGTATGAAACCACTGCGAGATGGAACGAGTTTTTGTAGGGGGCTAGCAAATGCATAATGCACATGCACATTTTAGATGGCAATAAAAGAATACCTCTTAGCTTACATTAGCCATTGGTTCTACTAACTTCGGTTCCCAATACGTCTTTGTCAGTTTATACCTACTGTATCATTTCATATGACATAATTTCTTTTTATCTTAAATTCTTAATTGAATGTAGTTTAGTTGTTAGTGTAGTTTAGTTTAGTTTCGTTTATTGCTTATTATATTTTTATATTATTGTATTAATATTATCTTAATTATCTTTATCTTATAACTATAATCTACAATTTTGTTTATATAACTTATAGCCTATTTATAATTATCTTTGTTTTTGTCTTGATCTTAAATTAATGTAGTTTAGCTGTTTAGTGTAGTTTAGTTAGTAGGTGTTGTTGGTCGAGATACAGCCTTAATGCTGGACACCCTTGTACCCAGGTTGTTGTAGGTGTTGTAGGTCGAGATACAGCCTTAATGTTGGACACCCTTGTTGACCCAGGTTGTTGTAGGTGTTGTAGGTCGAGATACAGCCTTAATGTTGGACACCCTTGTTGACCCAGGTTGTTGTAGGTGTTGTAGGTCGAGATACAGCCTTGATGCTGGACACCCTTGTTGACCCAGGTTGTTGTAGGTGTTGTAGGTCGAGATACAGCCTTAATGTTGGACACCCTTGTTGACCTGGGTTGTTGTAGGTGTTGTAGGTCGAGATACTGCCTTAATGTTGGACACCCTTGTTGACCCAGGTTGTTGTAGGTGTTGTAGGTCGAGATACAGCCTTAATGTTGGACACCCTTGTTGACCCAGGTTGTTGTAGGTGTTGTAGGTCGAGATACAGCCTTAATGTTGGACACCCTTGTTGACCCAGGTTGTTGTAGGTGTTGTAGGTCGAGATACAGCCTTAATGCTGGACACCCTTGTTGACCCAGGTTGTTGTAGGTGTTGTAGGTCGAGATACAGCCTTAATGTTGGACACCCTTGTTGACCCAGGTTGTTGTAGGTCGAGATACAGCCTTAATGTTGGACACCCTTGTTGACCCAGGTGGTTGTAGGTGTTGTAGGTCGAGATACAGCCTTAATGTTGGACACCCTTGTTGACACAGGTTGTTGTAGGTCGAGATACAGCCTTAATGTTGGACACCCTTGTTGACCCAGGTGGTTGTAGGTGTTGTAGGTCGAGATACAGCTTTAATGCTGGACACCCTTGTTGACCCAGGTTGTTGACTTGTAAATGTCCCATTAGCATTAGCGACCCAGCCAGCTCATACTATCATACTATCATACTATCAAACTATTATACTAACCGCTAACGTACCTAGCGTTAATGAATGCAATAATACAATAGTTATGCATTCAAGAGTAACGGACCACGTTGAGTTTGCCCTGTTTGCATAATTGTTGCATAACTTTTGAACGGTGGCGTTTCTAACAACACGACGGCCGCAGAGTGGGTGATGGGTGCACGCAAGAAGATAGTTGTAGTTATAAATATTATGACCAAGGCTGCACTCGGCAGCTTAAGACTGGTGTTATCTCCGTTTTCACTATTCTAAAATATACGCAACATACAAAAGTTTAGCTTTGAAATTGAAACATTCACCTCTGGAAGTACCAACATCATTTTTTCTTAATTTTCAGCTATCGTTACCGGCAATATTGCTACTTTACTTTTATTCACTTAACGTCTAACTAAGTATGGCAAGAAACACGTAAATGTGACCAACGTTTCTTGCGGTTCAAGAATATACTTTAGTCTAGAGTATGAAGTATTTACAGCGCATTATCTATATTGGTGTTTTGTTTATCATGGTGTCAATCTACCGGTACGGCGAGTGTACTTGCACTTACACCGGTAGATTAAGTTATTAATACACACAATAACGTCAAGGAAAATTACTGAAAATGTAGTCCAAAGGATGTTCTTGAACCACAATACAAATTGCTGATCACTATCACGTATTTTTAGCACAACTTAGTTCAACGTGTGCAGTAATATTAAAGCAGTAATATTAAAGCAGTAATATTGAAGCAGTAATATTTAAGAAGTAATATTGTCGGCACCGGCGGCTGAAGAATTAGGAAAAAAATAATGGTACTTTCAGAGATGCAATTTCAGGTATAACTTTTGTATGTTACGCATATTTAAACAACTGAAGCGTTTTATGTAGTCTTGTGAATACATACACAAGCTTTTAAACTACGCACACATGACTCACTCACAATACACACACTTATATTTCACAATAATCTTGATCACCCTCAATTTTGTTCTATGCTTTATGACCCTCTCATAAACTTAATTTCTTAACGACTGAAAATTACTAGACGCATGGACGATAAATTCAAACACATTATTCAAATCGTTACATTCCCCAACATATTTAACTGTAACGTGTAATACCCGAGTCAACAAAGAGTTAACAAGCGTTATCGATTTCTATTTTTCCGATTTTTAAATGCCCTACAGAAGACACGCGCGTGGCAATTTCACATATCAGCGTAGCGTACACACACACGCACACGCTCACACACACTCACACATGCACACGCACGCAACGCGTACATACACGCGCACACGCACGCGCACACGCACACACACGCACACGCTCACACACACTCACACATGCAATACGTACACACACACACGCACACGCACACGCACACACTCACACTCACACGCACACACACTCACACATGCAACGCGCACACACATGCAACGCGTACATACACGCGCACACACACACATACGCACACGCTCACACACACTCACACATGCAATACGTACACACACACACGCACACGCACACGCGCACACACTCACACTCACACTCACACACACACACACTCACACATGCAACGCGCACACACATGCAACGCGTACATACACGCGCACACACACACATACGCACACGCTCACACACACTCACACATGCAATACGTACACACACACACGCACACGCACACGCGCACACACTCACACTCACACTCACACACACACACACTCACACATGCAACGCGCACACACATGCAACGCGCACACACACGCGCAAAAATCGAGCAAAAACGCTACTGCGACGAATACACACAACGTGTGGAGGCGGCTTTATAGTTTATACGGTAACGTTCGCATTACCAATCGGCTAGCCAGTAAAATTCCTCCGTGCGATTCCGCCGGTCTTCGTGCGATTCCGCCGGGCTTCGTGCGTAACCTTTGAGCGTCGTACCTCGGGCCTACAGGTATTTCCGTTGCCCATAAATCGTACATTTCCCAATAAATGCCGCACATAGACAGGAACCACCGAAATACTTAAATACCGCATCACAACATGGAATTTTAATCATCGGTTCAGGTAAATCAATACACAAACAACCCCTTTATGAAACTTTACATCTTCTGCTATCCACGGTTAGACTTGATAACCTAATCAATACGGCTGTTTAGTCAATTCAACATCAATTGGCTAATTCCAAAAACACGTAAAGGTCTCTCACACCAAGAAGTAACATAGTGTCAGGGGAGTCAGGACCGCCCACAATTAGTTTCCAACTTAACAAGTGCGAATCACTAACGTGTTTCCCGATCATCTAGTACAATTTGGTTGCGTTAAGTTTTTTGACGGAAATCTGCTAAGACGTTTTCTTGTATGCTACCGTCAAAAAACTTACCGCGACCAAATTGTACTAGATGATCGAAAAAAACGTTAGTGATTCGTGCTTGTTTAGTTGGAAACTAAATGTAGGCGGTCCGGATACTATCTTACTTCTTGCAGTGAGAGACCTATACATACAGTTAAAAAGATCAGCGAGTTTAGAGCAAATTAGGATGGGTATCAGATCTAAAAGGTATTACATTATTGCCAAAACGTATTTGAAGGGTTCAAGATCATAGACTACCGACGAATGTAGATTCTCTAAAGCTTAAAATCTTTAAATACAACGAAAAAGAGAAGGAAGAACTAATAGGAAATGATGCACAGTCGAAGTCTTCTGGGGTGAGATATTAAGTTACCCGTTAACCACAACACGGCGTGGGTTCAAGACGAAATTGAGATAATGAATGATAACATTCGTAATTTCTGGTACATCAAATGTTTCACTATGAACACTAAAAATACTGAATATCTCATTGAATTTATAATTGGAGAAAAGATTACCAGTTTACTGGAGAAACATCTTTTCTCAAACCAAACGACACTGACACCACCCAATATCCTAGTAAACATCACCCAATATCCCAGTAAACATCACCCAATATCCCAGTAAACATCACACAATATCCTAGTTAACATCATACAATATCCTAGTAAAAACCACCCAATATCCTAGTAAACATCACACAATATCCTAGTAAACATCACCCAATATCCTAGTAAACGGTTACAAACGTTAATGAATAAACACAACATTATCTATTCAAAAGTGTTTGTACATTTTTTATTATTTGGTGTGTTAAAATAAAATAACATAATTTGACATTGTATGTTCATTCTTTATTAGTTGGTGTGTTAAAATATTAAAATACAATGCCGACCCAACGCAAAGTTGGACGTGGCAACAGATGATGATGATGATGAATATAATTTGCTATCTGACCGCGTTATTGTATTATTGCATTGAGTTATCACATGACAACATGGCTGTATTGTAAATTAAGAATTTTGCTAAATAAATACAAAAATCAATGGCAACGTGTTTACATTTTTATTATAGGCCGTTGCAGTGTTTTTATTTTTTTACCAATTGGTTTGAGTTCACTCACTTGGTTTCCTTGGAGTGAAACGATATGAAGTGGAACTTAAATTATATACTTAGGTCAATAAAAACAGTTGTCTGCATAAAATGTATGCGTCGTCTATTTGTGTACCGTGTAACATGGTATATAAGCGAATCAATACCACTTTTTACTACTTAAATACTACATAGAAACATAGACGTTTAATTATACGTATAGAGAAATCAATAAAGCAAAAGAAAAGAGAAATGCATATCGTTCCGTTGCCCATAGGCTACGCACACACTATCATAGAAATAGAAATAATTTTATCACGTATTTCGTCCAGGCAGTAGCTTATTAATAAGATGCAATATTGGCGGTACCGGCCACTGAAAAATTAAGAAAAAAATATTTTTGGTACTTTCTGAAGTCAATGTTTCAATTTCAAAATTGATCTTTTGCACGTTATGCGTATTTTCGAAAACTGAAATATTAAGGGCGAAGAATAGTCTCTACGTCAAAAACCGCAAAAAATGTTCATTATTAAATTATATCTCAAGATTGTAACAAGAAATCGAAAATCTAAATCAGCAGCGCACTGAGCTTTGGTAATCCCTATACAGACTGAATAAAATATTATAACCATTAGAGTAGTATTTTGATTATAATTCGATAATTAGTAATAAAATTAATTATTTATAAAAAAACACACTGATTATAATATAAGTCACGACTAAGAGCATTCAATGTGTAAGGCTTACTAAACTACAGTTCGCTGTTGATTCAGATTTTCGATTTCGGAGCCCATTCTTGTGATATAATTTAAAAATGAGAATTTTGTGCGGTTTTTGACGTAGAGGTATCCTTCCCTGTTAAGCAACGAGGCTAAAGCGGCTCCACAGTAACCTTGTGGATGCTTACGTCATAGGTGATTAATGGGTGCCGCGAAGGGGGGAAGGCAAGGGGGCACTCCCCCCCTGGTTTTCAGGAATTTAAAAATTAAAACGGCAATCTATACGATACGCACTATAAGTGCCATTTCATATGAAGTATGTAAATAGAAAATAAAATAGTAAAATTCGGTAGTCAATCCCCCCTATTAGTTAAATCAAAGCACCACTAACTGACTTTCCGAGCGGGGGCAATATGACCACGCCACCTCGCCGCCCCAGCACCACTCGTCCCGTGCTAGCTAGCTTCCTACACTTTTGTCGTAACTATTTCTTACGGTTTTTGGATTTATGATGCATTTAATATGCATTTTATCACGGCCAGACGGGCCAGTTACCATTCATATCTCAAACGATATTGTTCGTACATTTTGATGATTAACATGTCATACAATATGAAGTATAGTTAGTGTGCGTGGTTCAATTCATTGCGTTCAGAACTACTTTAACATCCCAGCCCCCATCCCCTTCCACCCAGATGAGAAAATGTTATGTTACTTTGCCATCCCCCCCTCCCCCCCCCCCCCTTGAAAAATGTCCTGGCGGTGCCCATGAGATGATTGAGACATTGGCCAACCAAATGTCAGTATTTAAAAACGCCACCCGCTGATTGGCTCCGACTCATCTATGACGACCACAAGGTTTTTTGTGGAACCACACGAAAGGTAGAACAATCACAAATAAGAGCAAGGAACAATTCAAATTCGGACACTCTTCTGTATAAAGGATGAACCAAGTGACAGTCACACACAATTATTATTTGCGTATCAACATAACTTTTAAAATGTATCCATTTGTGCGTTGCGCGAATAAATACACAAATAGCTCACATTCTTTGGGCCCTCTGCGGTAGTTCAATAATGTAACATTAAAGAGAACATGACAAATGGAAATATTGAATTTCACACACGCCAAGTCGTTCACTTTGATATTTTATTACGAATTTATGTGGTTGAAGTGGAACAGGAATGTTCAGTAATCACCAACGTTTGCAAATATTATCATATATAGCTCCACACGTTCGCAATTCACCCAATGGACGCATCGAATTGATTGGTCACATTTTACATTGTGAGCAGCAACACGGGTGAAACGTCGTGATGGGCAAATAATTGAACCGAAATGTGATCAGTGTTTAGTTACAAGAATAAATTACAAGAGGGATTGAATTGGTGGACGGTTTAGTTAGTTTACTGGCGTTAGTCTAGGCTGCCACTGAAGGCGAGAGCTACACGTGTCGATGTGAACACTGTGAAGGCTGGGACAAATGTTGACACTCACGACGAGTGTGTGATTCAGAGAACGGCCACTGAAGGCGAGAGCTACACGTGTCGATGTGAACACTGTGAAGGCCGGGACAAGTGTTGACACTCACGACGAGTGTGTGATTCAGAGAACGGCCACTGAAGGCGAGAGCTACACGTGTCGATGTGAACACTGTGAAGGCTGGGACAAATGTTGACACTCACGACGAGTGCGTGATTCAGAGAACGGCCACTGAAGGCGAGAGCTACACGTGTCGATGTGAACACTGTGAAGGCTGGGACAAATGTTGACACTCACGACGAGTGCGTGATACAGAGAACGGCCACTGAAGGCGAGAGCTACACGTGTCGATGTGAACACTGTGAAGGCCGGGACAAATGTTGACACTCACGACGAGTGCGTGATTCAGAGAACGGCCACTGAAGGCGAGAGCTACACGTGTCGATGTGAACACTGTGAAGGCTGGGACAAATGTTGACACTCACGACGAGTGCGTGAGAACGGCCACTGAAGGCGAGAGCTACACGTGTCGATGTGAACACTGTGAAGGCTGAGACAAATGTTGACACTCACGACGAGTGCGTGATTCAGAGAACGGCCACTGAAGGCGAGAGCTACACGTGTCGATGTGAACACTGTGAAGGCTGGGACAAATGTTGACACTCACGACGAGTGCGTGAGAACGGCCACTGAAGGCGAGAGCTACACGTGTCGATGTGAACACTGTGAAGGCTGGGACAAATGTTGACACTCACGACGAGTGCGTGATTCAGAGAACGGCCACTGAAGGCGAGAGCTACACGTGTCGATGTGAACACTGTGAAGGCTGGGACAAATGTTGACACTCACGACGAGTGCGTGATTCAGAGAGCGGCCACTGAAGGCGAGAGCTACACGTGTCGATGTGAACACTGCCAAGGCTGGGACACGAGGGAAAGTCGTCTGCCTTCAAGGGGTTGTCTGTAAGGGTAGTAATGCAGTTAGCGGAAACAGATATTGCTTTGAATACCGGTGACGCGGACAAAAGTTAACTTAACATTGATATGGTTCTACAGCAACCTTGAGAACACTGACGTCATAGATGAGTGATTCGAGCCAATCAGCGGGTGGTGTTTCAGATACCAATACCACACTCATCTATGATTTCGGCATCCGCTAGGTTGCTGTGGAACGACTTATAGTTGCGTCACGTTCACTTGCAAGGTGTTGTCGTCATGGATTATGTAATAGTGAAGTGACGCGTGTGACAACTACCAACCTAAATCTAGTTCCATTCCGTTCCCTTGCCTCAGGTATTGTAGTGATAATATCGGTCGCATGTTGTCAGACGTGGTGGGGTCGCATTCCATTCACGGTTGGTGCAGTCAATACAGTGGACAATAACAATGCAGCTATAAGCAATTAAGAGTTGAATAGGTACCGTTGAAATAGACCGTGTGGAGCGACCGTCTCTTCTCAGAATCTTAGGAGACACCTTGCTTCTTACGGCGTCGCCAGTATAGCAAATTAACATTACTGTATTTTGATCCTAGTCCCACTTGGTAAACGAAATGTTAACAATGTAAACATTAAGCGCAATATGCTCTGTACGTACCTTGGGGGGGGGGGGGGGGGGAATACGTCAAAAAGACGAACATAAAAGCTTCGTCTACGGTTGAAGTACACGAAGTGTATAATTAGTTGCCTTGGGTTGAACGTCTCACCGCTGCGACTCCCGTGTGGACAAGAGCACTCGAGAGCCAAAGAGCCAATGCGGTTAACTCACACATTCAGCGTAGATTACAAAATCTACCATTTTTGTGGTGGATTCAATTGTGTCCAACGTGTTTTATCGAGATATTAGAAACATTCCGTGTCCATTATCAAGGGAACTGAAAAGCTAACAATATAATTCAATTGTTTCACTGAGACAATATTTGAAGAGTGTTGGGCCTCGCAGCCTCCAATCAGCAACTGTTAGTCAGGGATAGAAGTCAAGTGGGGGGGGGGGGGGGGCTTGTGATTCACAGCGCAGCGGCCCCGTGTTCTGTGTTCCATGCAACTCCGGGGGGGGGGGGGGGGGCTTTAGGCCTACAGTTGAATGCGATACATGTGTTTATGTGTGTTTAAGGATTGTAGAAAGAGGATGGCTTTTTTGCTGAAGGCGTACATAAGATTTGTAACGGTAATCTGTGTATTGTATACGATAACTGTTATAAATAACTATAATAGTGTCCTTAACAACATAATTGCACGAGAGGCAGTGCTTAATTTGTAATGGAGCGCGAGTATACGCAGTATACCCACCTTTTGTCATGAATTATTAGGTACGCAACACTCACATTTTGGCTAATATATAAAAAACAAAAATAATTAATATTGGGTATTTTACCCACACATGCTCATATTTCAAATTTACTTGAATACAGTTCTAGCTTTAAATAAACTTAGTACACTCTCATCTCTTGGTTAATAGTGAAATCATGGTTAATAAAAGTCCGCCACTGTGCAGACGACAAAAACAGCAAGGCTAGAAAAGACAAGCTCAACGATGCAAACAAAGTTTCTTGGTCGCGTATGTAATTGTTTGTATGTCTGTCTTGTATAGCCAATAAATCGATTCATTGATGTCAATATTATAACTACTTCAATAACTGATATTTTATAATATTATATGTATCTGCTTCTAATCATTTAATGGTAAACTTACAGTACAATTAAAAAACTGATTGGCTTTTGAAGACGAGTAAAATTATATCAAATCCAACCCAAAACTCAAGATTACGAGCCCAGAAGCTGAATTGGTAAGCGGGATGGGTGGGGGGGGGGGGGGGGACCAATTTCCCACCGAGACATCAATTTTATTACGAGCACATTGTAACATAAAACTATGATGCGTATTGCGTGTACCCACCTTTTTCCTTACAAATTAACCACTGACGAGAGGGTAAATAATATACGTGTAGGCTAGGGCCTACATTACTGTAGCCTATGCTACTTGTATAATGAGAGTACTTATTACTGGTTTGTATATAAACGTTGGACCCAAGGAGGTTGTATAAAGTGTAACACTATATACAACCTCCTTGGTTGGACCTGCCCGCGCATGTGTGTTGGCAGCAAGACTTTAGTTATAATGATTGTATCAATTCTTAGACTATGCTAACACGCTTACCGTATTTGTCTCTTGAAACTGAATTGGACAATGCAGAAACGCCTTTGGCTGTATGTTCCACATTTAGGCATTAGTTATTTGCAGGCCCCAAGGAACAAAATGGTTCGAACTGAACACAACCCATAGGTTGAAACCTTGAATTTACCAATTACAAACATGGAGATGTCTGTGTTTGCTCATTTCTATACCTGGGACTAAAAAACAACTTTCCACATCACAGAAACAATTTCACATAGCCAATAACGTGTGTTTCATATCGATAACCACTCATGGGAGAGAGAGAGAGAGCAAACAAAGTAACTTGTTGGACCCACAGTCAGAATGATTTAAAACACTTCAGTTTGCGAACAGTGTTGAAACTTATCTAGATAATATGTGTTATCTTCTATTGTATCTAGATAAGCTTTATGTTTTTATAAAGTGTATCTTTTCGTTTTAAGCTTTAAGATTAAAAAAAGTATATTTATAAAACTAAAATCCTACCTCATGATTCGTGAATTTACCCATGATGAATTTATTGTATACTTGAAAATTGGGACAAACAAGATATTTTGTGAATGAAATACTTCTTGAACAACCACTAATGTGCTTTCAAGCATGAAAAGTGTTACGATTCACAAAATTATTGTTAACTTTTTTTCATAAACATGTTCCTCGACTGTAATAATTATCTTTTATCTTACCATAATTACCTATAGATAATTATTTTTATATTTGAGATATTATCTATGGATACATTTTTAAACTTGATCTTTTATATTATCTAGATACAAAATAAATTATCTATAATGACAACACTGTTCAGGAAGAAATAATTTCAAGTGTTCAGATCGAGCAAGAGACAATCTACATGTCTGTTCTAAGGAGACAATCTACATGTCTGCTCTAAGGAGACAATCTACATGTCTGCTCTAAGGAGACAATCTACATGTCTGCTCTAAGGAGACAATCTACATGTCTGCTCTAAGGAGACAATCTACATGTCTGCTCTAAGGAGACAATCTACATGTCTGCTCTAAGGAGACAATCTACATGTCTGCTCTAAGGAGACAATCTACATGTCTGCTCTAAGGAGACAATCTACATGTCTGCTCTAAGGAGACAATCTACATGTCTGCTCTAAGGAGACAATCTACACGTCTGCTCTAAGGAGACAATCTACACGTCTGCTCTAAGGAGACAATCTACATGTCTGCTCTAAGGAGACAATCTACACGTCTGCTCTGAGGAGACAATCTACATGTCTGCTCTAAGGAGACAATCTACATGTCTGCTCTAAGGAGACAATCTACATGTCTGCTCTAAGGAGACAATCTACACGTCTGCTCTAAGGAGACAATCTACATGTCTGCTCTAAGGAGACAATCTACATGTCTGCTCTAAGGAGACAATCTACATGTCTGCTCTAAGGAGACAATCTACATGTCTGCTCTAAGGAGACAATCTACATGTCTGCTCTAAGGAGACAATCTACATGTCTGCCCTAAGGAGACAATCTACATGTCTGCCCTAAGGAGACAATCTACATGTCTGCCCTAAGGAGACAATCTACATGTCTGCTCTAAGGAGACAATCTACATGTCTGCTCTAAGGAGACAATCTACATGTCTGCTCTAAGGAGACAATCTACATGTCTGCTCTAAGGAGACAATCTACATGTCTGCTCTAAGGAGACAATCTACATGTCTGCTCTAAGGAGACAATCTACATGTCTGCTCTGAGGAGACAATCTACATGTCTGCTCTAAGGAGACAATCTACATGTCTGCTCTAAGGAGACAATCAACATGTCTGCTCTAAGGAGACAATCTACATGTCTGCTCTAAGGAGACAATCTACATGTCTGCTCTAAGGAGACAATCAACATGTCTGCTCTAACGAGACAATCTACAAGTCTGCTCTAAGGAGACAATCTACATGTCTGCTCTAAGGAGACAATCTACATGTCTGCTCTAAGGAGACAATCTACATGTCTGCTCTAAGGAGACAATCTACATGTCTGCTCTTAGGAGACAATCTACATGTCTGCTCTAAGGAGACAATCTACATGTCTGCTCTAAGGAGACAATCTACATGTCTGCTCTAAGGAGACAATCAACATGTCTGCTCTGAGGAGACAATCTACATGTCTGCTCTAAGGAGGCAATCTACATGTCTGCTCTGAGGAGACAATCTACATGACTGCTCTAAGGAGACAATCTACATGTCTGCTCTAAGGAGACAATGCGGAGATTCGCAGTAGCCAACTTCCGAGCTTGACCTCTTGAGCGTTGTAATCAATAAGGACTTGACCTTTACACAAGTGCGGAAGTCGCCTCATTTTTGCTGACTGCAATATCAATATCGCAGACAAGGAATACTGTGTGAATATTCTTCTTGTTAGTAAATAACAGTTGTGTTAGTAAATGAAAACACACCATTAAATGTTAAATATATAAGGCCATAAAATAATTCACTTCATTCATAAATATCGAAGGTAAATTGAATAATATAAAACATGTTAACAGGGATATAAATATATAGACGTACATACAGAAACAGTATTTTAAGTATTTAAACTTTACATGAACAAGAAGAGAACAAATACATAATTTTAACTTTAAAGGATAACGTTTTTAGGTTTTGAAATTTATTTTGACTGAGGTTTGTCATTGCTTAATAGGCCTAATATTAAATATCTGCCTAGAAAAACTCGTGGATAAACCATTTCAGTAAAAGCTGGTCCACACAGATTTTGAAGACATAATGCATAAGGTTTTAAGACGTTGTTTTAAAAACAACAATGAAAACAACGTCTTACAACTAAAACTTTGTGTGAACGCCAGTACGTGTTTCCTATGATCCAACTTTACGACTACGCATTAAACCTTAAATCGTATGTCTTAAAAATCTGTGTGAACCAGCCTTGACACACATTGTACTAATAGTTACAATTCGCGTAGATAAGTTTAAAGAACACAGCCTAGTCGTAATTTATTACGGAAATCTTCAGTCGAAACATAAAATTATACTTAACACAAGATAAAATCCACTTTATGTTATTTAATTAGTTGTAATAACCTAGAAATTAACTTAAACGACCATTTCTATCTCGTCATTGACTTAGTTTCCGTTCACCCCCCCCTACCCCACCCCTCGGTTAGTTCCCAACGAGCCCAATAACTCGAGTTGAGATCAAGTTTCGCCACAACCAGCAAGAAAGTATCTCCTTGAGATCTGCGCGGCATCGCAGCATTCCTCCGGTCCCTTTACAGAGGTAACTTTTAACTTGATTTAGAGAAAATTCATCTTCACAGTAATTAATTCTCGTCGCATAGCAAAGCAAATAACCGCTGCTACTTGTGACGTACTGTGCGTGTGGCTGTGTGCGTGTGTGTGTTGATGCACACGAGATAGAGATATACTATAGAGATCTGCGATATGCGATACAGATATGCGAAAGAGATATGCGATAGAGATATGCGATAGAGATATGCGATATGCGATAGAGATATGCGATAGAGATATGCGATAGAGATATGCGATAGAGAGATGCGATAAAGATATGCGATAGAGATATGCGATATAGAGATGCAATATGCGATAGAGATATGCGATATGCGATAGAGATATGCGATATGCGATAGAGAGATGCGATATACGATCGAGAGATGCGATATGCGATAGAGATATGCGATATGCGATAGAGATATGCGATAGAGATATGCGATAGAGAGATGCGATATACGATAGAGAGATGCGATATGCGATAGAGATGCGATATACGATAGAGATGCGATATGCGATAGAGATATGCGATATGCGATAGAGATATGCGATAGAGATATGCGATAGAGAGATGCGATATACGATAGAGAGATGCGATATGCGATAGAGATGCGATATACGATAGAGATGCGATATACGATAGAGATATGCGGCACAGAGATAAAAAAATCAGTATGAAACACAAATATTACATTATATTAAAAACGGTAGATAACAAATAAAATAATAAATATGTACAAGTGATCGATCATAATATATTATCTTATTTCTTAATGTTAACCAGCAGAGTTCTCGCTTCGCGCGGGGACTTGAGTTCAGTTCGTCTTCCGGAAACATCCCGCGCATCAAGAATACATCTCAGTAAATAATAGCTAGCCTCACGCTTGCAATAGAATATTTTATTCGGTCAGCCATTCGTTTATTGAGAAGCTGAACATAGCCTCGCTATTGCATCCCTATGGCGACCGGTCAGCGGTCACGTAGACCGGCCGTTCGTAAAGTTGCGCCTCAACCGGCCTCGAGGCGTACGATGACAAATTTAGCGGCTTTACATTGGAGCCCTCTAATACAGTAATAGGACGCGAGTCCAGTACTTATTTGACATTCACACTTCTCTTCTAACAATAAACAAGTGGACTGTGTAGTTAACCTTATGGTAATGGAGAGAACCCTAATCCCCTGATGCTTCGTATTAATTACCCGTGGTGGCTTGAAACTTGTCCTGGCGGTAATACTCGGCACTAAATCTCAAGCCATGTTATAAAATGGATATTGCTCTTACGAGCTAAAGCGAAAACTGTGACGAATTTTGTTATTTCAAAAATATATATCAATTTGCCTTTACAATCAATTCGAAATAGGGTAAATTTGTTGCTTACAAATCTCGGGGAGATCAGCTATTAGATGAAGTTTCTAAAAAATATAAGATAATAGCAATACAAGATAAATAATAATAACAAAAAAATCGGAAATCAGCGGGTGGTTTCATATTTGTTATATTTTTTAAGGTGATTCTAACCCCCCTGAAAAAAACACTTTTGCTAAGAACTACTTGCAAATGTGTATGTGTGACGTATGAAGTGTTCCCATCCTCCCCCCCACTACCAAAACTCCGACCGACCTCCGCGGGCTTCGTTTTGTTTCATTCGAGCAGGAATGCTTGCGGAGACGGTTGTTATTTGCGAAACCACTTACAGAATTAGTAATTATTGGTTTACAAAGTGACAAACGTAATCACGGCAACGTTTAAAACTTTGATAATCCAGATTTAAATTATTGTGAACATAAATGTTGGTTGGTTGGTAACTACTCTTTAATATTAGGCAGCGTTTTTTTTCCCATTTCAATTTCAATTTATTAGACATTTTCAGGTACATATTATTTCCAGATATTTTATCATTTAATCAAGGCAACCACATAAGTAAAGAATCCTTGTACGTGGTTGCCCTGTTACAAGTTTAATCTTTAACATTTAATTGATAAGAAAATAGACAATTTATACTTAAAAACTAATCCTACTTATTACTAGCAGAAGCAATGTTATTTTATTGACAATGTTAGCGCTATGGTATTCATTACTAAAAACCTTTGATTTTGTACGGTTTTAACAGTTCAGAACATAGGAACATAAAAGAATAGAACAAACAAAAGTTCCTAACTTTCGTTGTATCGATTCTAAAATTGAATCAATCAAAATCAAGCTATGACATAAAGACAGAAGAACGGCGCAAAGAGTTAACATATTTCAAATGTTGGTCGCTCAGCGCAGTTTATACAGGAAATCAAATTATAAGAAAATTGAAAAAATTCGCTGGCATGGTATGACTCGCTTGTCAACATGAAATTAAATCTTTTAACGCCCACTAAATCTCCTGGCGGGGTTCCGTCGAACTCTAACATTCTAGTATGTAAGTTGCGCCCGGGTTACGGAATAGGGGGCGCAACTTTACAACCGGCTACAACCGCCCAAAACTCTTTTGAATGAGGGCCCAGGTCATAACACATTTGCACAATTTTTTAAATCGCATGTGATTCAAACGGGAGAATCATCAAAGGACATATGAATTGATGTATCAAAAAAAGTTGACTCAAAACGCACAATAACCTATATTTTCTGAAAAAAAAAAATTAACTGTAATTTCACACCATTGAGAGGTGATTTTGAAGTGAGATCCAATATGGCGGTTTGCATCTCATTCGACAGCCTTACTTCGCGCCAAAGTGACGATAGTCTCTACGTCAAAAACCGCACAACATTTTCATTATTAAATTATATCTCATGATTGCAACAAAAATCGAAATCTAAATCAGCAGCGCACTGAGCTTTGGTAAGCCCTACAGGCTGAATAAAATATTATAACCATTAGCGTAGTATTTTGATTATAATTCGATAATTAGTAATAAAATTAATTATTTATAAAAAAAACATACTGATTATAATATAAGTCACGACTTAGCGCATTCAATGTGTAGGGCTTACTAAACCACAGTGCGCTGTTGATTCAGATTTTCGATTTCGAAGCCCATTCTTGAGATATAATTTAAAAAAAACAAATGTTGTGCAGTTTTTGACTTAGAGCACGTAGAGGTATCGTTGACCTTGGATTCTAATATTGGCGGTTTTGCAGCTCATTCTACGACCTTACTTTGCGCACGCTGCTATAGTGTGCTTGTCTTCCGCCCGGACTAGCTAGGTAGTTGGGCACTATATATTACCCAACAATGAATGATTCCAGCAGGAGTGGACTCCGTGCCGGCACTGTTAGCTCTCAGCTTGTTTTGTACGTGCCTTGTCACGTTACGACCGTAGTACTTTGTAGAATGATAACCCGGCCACGACTGTTGATTTCCTCAACTTACCAATTATGTAAATCAACATATTACTATGTAAAACGATATTTTAATTCATGAAATCAAGCTTTTGTGTGCATAATGTAGGTATTTAGGGAGTTATAAATGTTATGTGTAATTGGATAATAACATTAAATACTACTAAACGATGGATCGTCTGATGTGTGTGCCTTCCACTAAAACTAGTAATTATTAAGCGAGCGAAGCGAGCGTCTCCATTTGGTCTCTTTATGGCACTTCGATCTGATTGTTTTTTTTTTTGTTTTTTTATGTCTGTCGATAGGTGTAGCGGAAAGTCCGATCACATTGAAATTTGGGCCATCCACAAGCCTCGATGTGGATTGAAGGTGTACAGTTTTGTGACAAAATCGTTCGAAAAGTTACAAAGTTACATTGCAGTTACTGACAAATATTTTTCTGAAATAAACTGGCGTCAAAATGTGAGATAGCCATAGTAAAGTTTCGTCCGGTCACGAATACACTAATTTCAAAGCGATCCGATAAGTATTATAGGTGCAAATTACATTTGTATTGCTGATTTGTAGTGATTAACTATGACAACGAAAAATCCAAGCTTCAATTTATATGGACAATTAATCTCTTATTTTATTTTTTTTATTGTAATTAAGGCCAGTGTAGGGTACAATGCCCTCTTTAGCCTGAGTGATGATTGATGAATGATAGTGAGGAAGGGAGTAGTTGAAGCCTGGTACCGGCACGTAGCTTACTCCTGTCGAAAAGTACCAAGGGGACCATCGGCTTTACGTCCCATCCGAAAGGACGGTGTAACTTTGACCAGTCATATAGGTTCCTCCACTAACCTGGACTGCCCAGCAGTTGACGAGAAGAACAAAGCTGTTACACAAGCTGTCGAACCCTCCAATCTGCTCTAACCAACGGTAACTAGTGTTTCAGAGGAGAGTGGTCACCCATCCACCTCCTGACCTAGCCTGAGATTGCTTAACTTCGGTGTTCGTATGGGAACCGGCTAAGCGACCACGGCTAAACATTTTATTGAACAATGGCAGGAAGTATAATAACTATGATGTAAAGTTTCCAATCTTTCCACGTCATTTTTGTTTTGGTTGTTGTTGATTGTTGTTTTATGAACAAATATGAACATTCTTACATTGATGGTGATGATAGTGTTTTATCGGCGCTGCAGCAACAAGGCCGCTTGCGACACTTTCATCATTATCTCTTACATTGAACAATGATGATAGCTTTGAGAACTTTTTGCCAGAAAGTTCGTGGACATGGACGCGCTCGCTTATCAACGCGTCACACAGAACGTTTTTCTAGTAGTTAAAATTATAATTAACAATTATTATAATGTGTTAGGTTTTACCTGTTTTGACGAAACAGATGAACAGTAGAGAAGAAGTACAATGTTTACACTTGCACGTCTTGTTCGATTCACTTACACTAATAGTTTAAATACACCAACATGAGAAAACACTTAACATATAACTAACACCCACAAACCACTTCTTGCTTCTCTAACTGAAATGAACTATAGCACTTCTTCAATCCTAAATAAGCACATCGAAATCGCATTATTGTTTATATTTTATATTAATTACAAATTATTATTAGTAATTATTACTATAATTATTAGTATTACAACTATTATTATTATTGTAGTGTTATTTCAATTTTTTTCCTAACATTTACGTCTTTGTCAAAATATTACACTTGTGAAAAATTCAGTTGAGAAACCGAAAATTTTCATATTATGTTAAATTTAAGAAGAGTTTCTTAATGTATAATAATTACACCTAAGTCATAACAATTTAACTAGCACAGTTTTGAAAAAGAATTTTTGAGATATGTGTTGTATTTATTTTTGTTGATAATATTTGTTTTGTGTCCGAGGTTGGAGGTTTGCGTGGCTGCCCGAGACAGTAAGACCGCTGCGATAACTATGAGCCGCTCTCATAAACTGAGTGAACGTATTTGATACGACTTCGCTTCGCGCTCGATGGTCGCATTTTGTTGCGCCGGCGTCGGAGAGTTTCCACCCCCCCCCCCTCACGCGCCACGTTCCAACCCCCGACGTTCAAACTAGCCGCGTACGAGAGTCGACTGGTCGGACGCTGGGATCGAAATTGGAGAAATGTTACAGTAGACATTCCGATGCGCGCCCACACTTTATTCATCCGGCAATGTTGTGATAGTATCTCACATCGGACATATCATTGCTGCCCAGAGTAACTCCTTGTTCAGAGTAACTCCCTGTTCAGAGTAACTCCTTGTTCTGAGTAACTCCTTGATCAGAGTAACTCCTTGTTCAGAGTAACTCCTTGTTCAGAGTAACTCCTTGATCAGAGTAACTCCTTGTTCAGAGTAACTTCTTGTTCTGAGTAACTCCTTGATCAGAGTAACTCCTTGTTCAGAGTAACTCCTTGATCAGAGTAATTCCTTGTTCAGAGTAACTCCTTGTTCTGAGTAACTCCTTGATCAGAGTAACTCCTTGATCAGAGTAACTCCTTGTTCAGAGTAACTCCTTGATCAGAGTAACTCTTTGTTCAGAGTAACTCCTTGTTCAGAGTAACTCCTTGTTCTGAGTAACTCCTTGATCAGAGTAACTCCTTGTTCAGAGTAACTCCTTGTTCAGTGTAACTCCATGATCAGAGTAACTCCTTGTTCTGAGTAACTCCTTGTTCTGAGTAACTCCTTAATCAGAGTAACTCCTTGTTCAGAGTAACTCCTTGTTCTGAGTAACTCCTTGATCAGAGTAACTCCTTGTTCAGAGTAACTCCTTGTTCAGAGTAACTCCTTGTTCAGAGTAACTCCTTGTTCAGAGTAACTCCTTGTCCAGAGTAACTCCTTGTTCAGAGAAACTTCTTGTTCAGAGTAACTCCTTGTTCACAGTAACTCCTTGTTCAGAGTAACTCCTTGTTCAGAGTAACTCCTTGTTCAGAGTAACTCCTTGTTCAGAGTAACTCCCTGTTCAGAGTAACTCCCTGTTCAGAGTAACTCCTTGTTCAGAGAAACTTCTTGTTCAGAGTAACTCCTTGTTCAGAGTTACTCCTTGTTCAGAGTAACTTCTTGTTCAGAGTAAGTCCTTGTTCAGAGTAACTCCCTGTTCAGAGTAACTTCTTGTTCAGAGTAATTCTTTGTTCAGAGTAACTCCTTGTTCAGAGTAACTCCTTGTTCAGAGTAACTCCCTGTTGAAAGTAACTCCTTGTTCAGAGTAACTCCTTGTTCAGAGTAACTCCTTGTTCAGAGTAACTCTTTGTTCAGAGTAACTCCCTGTTGAGAGTAACTCCTTGTTCAGAGTAACTCCTTGTTCAGAGTAACTCCTTGTTCAGAGTAACTCCTTGTTCAGAGTAACTCCTTGTTCAGAGTAACTCCTGGTTCAGAGTAACTCCCTGCTCAGAGTAACTCCCTGTTCAGAGTAACTTTTTGTTCAGAGTAACTCCTGGTTCAGAGTAACTCCCTGTTCAGAGTAACTCCCTGTTCAGAGTAACTCCTTGTTCAGAGTAACTCCCTGTTCAGAGTAACTCCTGGTTCAGAGTTACTGCTGGTTCAGAGTAACTCCTTGTTCTGAGTTACTCCTTGTTCAGAGTAACTCCCTGTTCAGAGTAACTCCTGGTTCAGAGTAACTCCTTGTTCAGAGTAACTCCTTGTTCAGAGCAACTCCCTGTTCAGAGTAACTCCTTGTTCAGAGTAACTCCTTGTTCAGAGTAACTTCTTGTTCAGAGTAACTCCTTGTTTAGAGTAACTTCTTGTTCAGAGTAACTCCCTGTTCAGAGTAACTCCTTGTTCAGAGTAACTCCCTGTTCAGAGTAACTCCTCGTTCAGAGTAACCCCAAAATCCACTTGCATAGTCGCAACGGGTCAGGGGCGAAGTCTCTGGTGCCGGAGGCAATTTCGCCGTAGACGCAAAGAAATTTGGCCCTGCATTATGTAGAGGTGATATCTTGTCATAAAAAACAAAACAACGGATAAACATTCCTACTGTTGTTTGGTTGCTTCTTCATGGAAATGAATTGTTGACAGTTGACACAATCATCCGACGTTACTTTCCCAGAAAGTATAAATCTTGACTTTTCGGGCACGTAACCAATGACCAATATGTTTTCAAACATAAAATCTACCTCCCCCATGGGCACATGAAATTTAGGGGGGGCAATGCCACCCTTGCATTCCCCTGTTCCGACGCCACTGACTGTCACAAATAATGGTATTCGCTGCTCCGTTCTGTTCCACTAAACGCATCACATTTGTTAATGTTGTGAACAAATATAATATGAATAATCAACAGAATGTGTTAAACACATATTAGAGTGTAAACATAAATGTGTAATAAGAAACAATTATAAAGTTTGTGTGAACAATTACGTAATCGAATCTTGTGTCACAATAAATATTGTCCAGTGAGTCATGGTCATGGATCATGTTATTTTATATATTACACATTTATCGACATTATTTTTTCATGGCTTGACTTGACGTGGTAGTATAAGCAATAAATAATTGTCGATATTTCCCCACTTTCAAAAGAAAATCAAAGGCTTAATATTCTCCACAAAGCGTTAACCATAATTGACGGCATCGTGATCGCAATCGTAGAAATATAAATACACTACGATTACGACGTTACGATTTAGTTGTGAACGGTGCCATAAGAACCAAGTTCCGGACTAGGATTACGATCACGACGGCGACAATTTTGGTTAGGACTTAAGAGATGTCTACAATTTTTCAACTGATCTGTTAAAAGTCATGCATTCATGATCCATGTACTAAAAACTCAAAAGCTATAATGTTTACTCACATCCCCAAGAATACAATACAATGGAGTAATATCTTAGTTTTCATGAACATGTATAAAAATGTTTCTTCAAAAACATTTCTACCACATTTCAATTTGAATTATTGCCAAATATTTTGTTTCACATTTCAGTTGTTTTATATTACATGTATTCAACTTGTTCATACGTTCAACTGGTAAAGTAGTTCCACAGCAACCTTGTGAAGGCCGACGTCATACATGAGTGAGTCGGAGCCAATCACCTCACTATGACGTCATACATGAGTGAGTCGGAGCCAATCACCTCACTATGACGTCATACATGAGTGAGTCGGAGCCAATCACCTCACTATGACGTCATACATGAGTGAGTCGGAACCAATCACCTCTCTATGACGTCATACATGAGTGAGTCGGAGCCAATGTCCTCACTATGACGTCATACATGAGTGAGTCGGAACCAATCATCTCACTATGACGTCATACATGAGTGAGTCGGAACCAATAACCTCTCTATGACGTCATACATGAGTGAGTCGGAGCCAATGTCCTCACTATGACGTCATACATGAGTGAGTCGGAGCCAATCACCTCACTATGACGTCATACATGAGTGAGTCGGAGCCAATCACCTCACTATGACGTCATACATGAGTGAGTCGGAACCAATAACCTCTCTATGACGTCATACATGAGTGAGTCGGAGCCAATCACCGCACTATGGCGTCATACATGAGGGAGTCGGAGCCAATCACCTCACTATGACGTCATGCATGAGTGAGTCGGGGCCAATCACCTCACTATGATGTCATACATGAGTGAGTCGGAGCCAATCACCTCACTATGACGTCATACATGAGTGAGTCGGAGCCAATCACCTCACTATGATGTCATACATGAGTGAGTCGGAACCAATCACCTCACTATGACGTCATACATGAGTGAGTCGGAGCCAATCACCTCACTATGATGTCATACATGAGTGAGTCGGAACCAATCACCTCACTATGACGTCATGCATGAGTGAGTCGGGGCCAATCACCTCACTATGATGTCATACATGAGTGAGTCGGAGCCAATCACCTCACTATGGCGTCATACATGAGTGAGTCGGAGCCAATCACCTCACTATGATGTCATACATGAGTGAGTCGGAGCCAATCACCTCACTATGACGTCATACAT
The DNA here is from genome assembly GCA_945910005.1 of Isoperla grammatica. NCBI lineage: Eukaryota > Metazoa > Arthropoda > Insecta > Plecoptera > Perlodidae > Isoperla > Isoperla grammatica. Next base: position 4,610,586 of record OX246743.1, on the reverse strand, counting down.
GAGTGAGTCGGAACCAATCACCTCACTATGACGTCATACATGAGTGAGTCGGAGCCAATCACCTCACTATGATGTCATACATGAGTGAGTCGGAACCAATCACCTCACTATGACGTCATGCATGAGTGAGTCGGGGCCAATCACCTCACTATGATGTCATACATGAGTGAGTCGGAGCCAATCACCTCACTATGACGTCATACATGAGTGAGTCGGAGCCAATCACCTCACTATGATGTCATACATGAGTGAGTCGGAACCAATCACCTCACTATGACGTCATACATGAGTGAGTCGGAGCCAATCACCTCACTATGACGTCATACATGAGTGAGTCGGAGCCAATCACCTCACTATGACGTCATACATGAGTGAGTCGGAGCCAATCACCTCACTATGATGTCATACATGAGTGAGTCGGAACCAATCACCTCACTATGACGTCATACATGAGTGAGTCGGAGCCAATCACCTCACTATGATGTCATACATGAGTGAGTCGTAGCCAATCACCTCACTATGATGTCATACATGAGTGAGTCGTAGCCAATCACCTCACTATGACGTCATACATGAGTGAGTCGGAGCCAATCACCTCACTATGACGTAAGCATCCACAAGGTTGCTGTGGAACGACCAATTACCACGTCCACCGACTAGTGTTTTATGAGCGTGGGGGGGGGGGGGGGGGGGGGGCGCCGCGAGGCAGCCAACCCAACAGATAATATCGACAATAAAATAGATAATATTGGTAATATTGACCTGTGCAACATCTGTCCTAACTGCAATGCGTAGTGTTTGCTGCGGTATTTCAGCGGATTGCTAATCTCACTAGGCCGAAGTATTACAATACTTACACTGGATGGTTTCTCACGTGTTTCTGTTACTAATCTCACTCGGCCAACAGTAATCCGAAGTATTACAATACTTACACTGGATAGCTTCTCACGTGTTCCAGAATCAATCCGAAGCTAATCCCACTATCATTCAACTAAACATTTTTTAACCGAGATATCGCGGATTGCTTTTGGCGCGAGTTTGAATTGATTTACTTTTAACTATAGTTATGTTTGATTGCTTGTATAGACTGTATTAGTGATGACGTCAGATTAAATGGCGGACGAGCTATCTGACTCCAAACAACTTTCCTGAAACGTGGTTACTATTCAAAGTAGTAATTGTATCATTACAATACTTGACTTATCAGTTTAATCAACTTCTTTTTCACTGTTTCGTGTTAAGGAAAACGAAATATCTAAACGGATAACCCTCGCTACAATGTTTGCAAAAACAAAACTATCTGTCAACTGTCAACTGTCATGATTGTTTGGAGTCACAAATACGGTTCGTCATTGTTTGACAAGGGAATCGTGACGTCACACTAATATACTCTATTGAATTTTGTAGGTATATTCGCACCGACTGAATGACTAGACGATAGAGCTGGGAGAAAATATTTAATTTTGAAAACGTTTATTTTAACGTTTACAAGACTCAGCTACAAGACGATGATTCTGTCAAAGAAATACCTGTCCTACGCACGTATCCTCCAAATGCAAATTACCCTCGCAAAGCAAATCCCCCAAGTGTCCCTTCTATGGGTACATTCCGAAACCTCCTGAAAATGATGGAGTTCCAGCATCAGCTAGCACGTCCCAGCGTCACATTTTGTCAAGTGTTTCGGAACGCCTACAAGCGAAAAGATGGAGGAAATGCGCGCTAAAAATTTGAAATGAACAACAATAACAATATTCTAGTCGTTTCCCAATAATAACAAATACGAAATAAAAGATAATAAAATCCTGCAACGCGTGGTAAAAATAACGGTCAAATTATATAATTCCTGACAATTGGACGAGCTTTCAAATTATTGCATTTTGAAAACGCCGCCATGATTTGTGAATGCTGGCAGATGCCCACGCTCGAACCGACTGGCGTTTTCATGATGCTGAATATGCTGGCGCAGGAAGTTACGGAACGCCCAGCCTATGAAGTGTCATTCTGACGTCACGGCAGATAATCGGAGATAACCTTGTGGGATGTATTCTAGAACGCAGCTTATATACCATGCTAGGCGATGCATCGGCCCCAACAGGATCGCAAGCGCAATCCGGGCGCTGTTCGAAACTAACATCATAGTGTGATATGATTGTTAACGCCCAATCACAACTGACGGCATCGTAATTGTAATCGGGATCGCAATTGTAGAAATATGATTTACCATTACAAACCAAATTACGAAGTAACGATTTTGTTGTGAACAGCGCCATAAGAACCAACTTTCACGATTTCCGGATTACGATTACAATCACGATGCCGTCAGTTGTGGTTGAGCCCTAAATGTGAAAATATATACGCTGGCGATGCCAACCCTTGTGGCACGCACTGCAGACATTCATTACTCACGCATCCCCTTGTAATGCGTTCAAGCTATTGTGTGTTCAATAAGCTTATTATTTATAACACTCCTCATGGTAAACAGCCAAATCATACGTGCAGTGTGCACTCAAACGAATATATGTCAATACGTGATATTGTTTACTGGAAACCTTCCACCCCCAATTGCTAGGGGGTCTTGATTGAGGAGTGTATGTGTGTACGTACAATGTACATACACTCCAGGACCATTGATTACATCACAATAACACCAACAAATGACTTTAGTGACAGCAACTCGCTGTATATGACAAAGGAAAGCATAATAACAATAATAATAATAATATCAATTTTGAAAGAAATGTACTAAATACGTTATAGCTTAACTTGTTTATGTTCTTTTTTCGATTGTAGTTGTACAATAGTTGTTTTGCTATTCTTGCTATTTTATGATTTTTCCATTATCGTTTTTGGATGCTTGCATCTATTTATTTACTTTCTTTGTAAATCAGTTTTATAACTGAATAGGATAGACATTAAATAAATAAATAATTAAAAAATAATAATAATAAATATATAAATATAGGGGTGCAAAATATATAAATATATATAAATAATAATAAATAATGAAAATAAATAAATAAATAAATATATAGCAATTTCATCTCAATGTATATAGTATACAGCATTCTATGAACCTGTGTGTGACGTGTGGCGTGTGACGTGTGACGTGTGACGTGTGACGTGTGACGTGTGACGTGTGACGTGTGACGTGTGACGTGTGACGTGTGACGTGTGACGTGTGACGTGTGACGTGTGACGTGTGACGTGTGACGTGTGACGTGTGACGTGTGACGTGTGACGTGTGACGTGTGACGTGTGACGTGTGACGTGTGACGTGTGACGTGTGACGTGTGACGTGTGACGTCGAGGCAGCATTGAGCCGCATCTAATGCCAGAAGGTAGCTCAACACCCGCCCGACGCTCAGCTCATGAAATATATTATTCAGATCAACTCTGGAGTCGTATTCCGAAATAAAGTTTCTAGCCAAAGTTTCTGCGTCGGTATAACGCTAAACAAAGTTACGCCTGATGGGGATGTAAATAGTCGCAATAGGGGTGCAAACAAGTCTACTTCCCTGACTCGAAGACGAGTGACTTTACATCGAGAGGGTGAAATGCAAGCTAAGCTACGCTCACTGTGAGCATAGCGGGCTGCCTATCCCCTGGCGATGGACTTCTATTCAGTATTGCACTCGACTGCAGAGTGAAGTGGCAACGCAGTTGAAATACAACACTTCAAACTGGTTCGTCATCACTGCCGTAGGACATCGATGGTCTGGGGTTACGTAGCCTACGGTACGGTGCTGCTACGGCAGCATGCATCACGTTGCAGCAAGCATCACGTTGCATCAAATTGTAGCTTGCATCACGTTTCATCACGTTGCAGCATCAATCACGTTGCATCTTGGTATTGAATGTAATATCACGGCCCATCTGGACCCGGGCTAGAATATGCCCACGGTGACTCTGCCAGTCGTAAGAGGCGACTAAAAGAGAACCAATCCCTCCCACCTCGCCCCCCTCCCACTTGGCCCTGCCCTCCCTTGCTGGACTGGACTCCCCTTATGACGACCCCGCGATGTATAATGGGTCTGATTCCGAAGACGTCATATTTCGAGTACGTCGTTAAAACAACAAATAATCAAAAAAGTAACAACAGATGTTGTATTCATATATACCGCCCACCGTAATTATACGCCCACTAGCGGCAGATCCTCATACTAGCGGCAGATCCTCATACTAGCGGCAGATCCTCATACTAGCGGCAGATCCTCATACTAGCGGCAGATCCTCATACTAGCGGCAGATCCTCATACTAGCGGCAGATCCTCATACTAGCGGCAGATCCTCATACTAGCGGCAGATCCTCATACTAGCGGCAGATCCTCATCCACGGCCCCTTTCATGGGCGGTAATTCAACGGAATTCAACAGATTGCTGGCGCTCTTTTACTAATTTGTAAATGCAGTATCCCGCTGTGTAGAGTGTGCACACCTGTTTGGCCACGCCCACCCTTCCAGATAACCAACGGATGGTCATAAATTATCCCGCATGGGGCTATTTCAATAAGATGGTAGAACTAGGTAAGTATAAAGTTAAGTTGCTAACACTGGGCTAGACTATGTCGTAAGTATCAACATGGCGCGTCACAATGGGTGTCCGGCCTCAGACATGGGCGTCACATGGGTGTCCGACCTCAGACATGGGCGTCACATGGGTGTCCGGCCTCAGACATGGGCGTCACATGGGTGTCCGACCTCAGACATGGGCGTCACATGGGTGTCCGCCCTCAGACATAGCGCGTCACAATGGGTATCCGCCCTCAGACATGGGCGTCACATGGGTGTCCGACCTCAGACATGGGCGTCACAATGGGTGTCCGCCCTCAGACATGGCGCGTCACATGGGTGTCCGACCTCAGACATGGGCGTCACAATGGGTGTCCGCCCTCAGACATGGCGCGTCACATGGGTGTCCGACCTCAGACATGGCACATCATGTGGGTGTCCGCCCTCAGACATGGGCGTCACAATGGGTGTCCGCCCTCAGACATGGGCGTCACAATGGGTGTCCGGCCTCAGACATGGGCGTCACATGGGTGTCCGACCTCAGACATGGGCGTCACATGGGTGTCCGGCCTCAGACATGGGCGTCACATGGGTGTCCGACCTCAGACATGGGCGTCACATGGGTGTCCGCCCTCAGACATAGCGCGTCACAATGGGTATCCGCCCTCAGACATGGGCGTCACATGGGTGTCCGACCTCAGACATGGGCGTCACAATGGGTGTCCGCCCTCAGACATGGCGCGTCACATGGGTGTCCGACCTCAGACATGGGCGTCACAATGGGTGTCCGCCCTCAGACATGGCGCGTCACATGGGTGTCCGACCTCAGACATGGCACATCATGTGGGTGTCCGCCCTCAGACATGGGCGTCACAATGGGTGTCCGCCCTCAGACATGGGCGTCACAATGGGTGTCCGCCCTCAGACATGGCGCGTCACATGGGTGTCCGACCTCAGACATGGCACATCATGTGGGTGTCCGCCCTCAGACATGGGCGTCACAATGGGTGTCCGCCCTCAGACATGGCGCGTCACATGGGTGTCCGACCTCAGACATGGGCGTCACAATGGGTGTCCGCCCTCAGACATGGGCGTCACATGGGTGTCCGACCTCAGACATGGCACATCATGTGGGTGTCCGCCCTCAGACATGGGCGTCACATGGGTGTCCGCCCTCAGACATGGCACATCATGTGGGTGTCCGCCCTCAGACATGGGCGTCACATGGGTGTCCGCCCTCAGACATGGCGCGTCACAATGGGTGTCCGCCCTCAGACATGGGCGTCACATGGGTGTCCGACCTCAGACATGGCACATCATGTGGGTGTCCGCCCTCAGACATGGGCGTCACATGGGTGTCCGCCCTCAGACATGGCGCGTCACAATGGGTGTCCGACCTCAGACATGGGTGTCACATGGGTGTCCGACATACACTTGTCACTCACAAACTACTTGCAACAGCTATTGGGGTGTGGAATCATCCTGCTCGTGTCAGCATTGTTACCTTATCCCATGAAGTAAAACATCTTTTGTCTGAATAGTGGCCATGTGTGGTAATGGACATAAAAGTAAGAATGCCACGTTTGGTTTTTTGATAGACAAAATATGCAGCCCTAGTGCAAAGAAATGCGTTCATTTCTAACCTCAATTGCTAAGTGGCGGGTTCTTTATACAGAGACACACGTGAACCGGGCTTGGTCGCTAGTGAGTCAATGGGTGATGAAAACGTCAAAACAAGACACCCCCTCCGCGTATAATCCAAGTGAACGGGGCGCGGTAGCCCCAAACCTCCCCGAGGAAATAGAAAACTTCTCGTTCAACCCTTTCAGGGAAACAAAAGAAGTCTACCACTTGAAGTGAGCGTCAAAGTCTTTGAGGGGTGAAATCAAAGTCTGCGTGAATCAATCCCCATCCATTGTCCGCCGGATCGGAAAATAGTTTGCGCCAAAAAAAAAGAAGGAAGTTTATGAAAAGGTTTGCGATCTCTTTTTTCGTTGTGAATAAAGTTTTTTTGTTTTAATAAACACTGCGAATAATAATGCGAGCAATGCGCGCTGCACTGGAGACAGAATATTACAGCGTGTTTCCGTTGTGTTTATCTTGTGGGCAGAAGTAATAGTTGAGCTGGTATTAATGTTCGGATGTTACGAAGGATGGCTCAATGGAGATTTGGTTCCCAACATTTCATAGAGGGGATCCATAACGGTAGCGTAATAAGAAACCTACCCCGTATATCTCAGCGAGCGGCTTAACATAAACAAACGACAAAGTGATTATTGTGTCATTGCGTACAAACTATCCAAGTAGTTTTCTTTTACTTATCAATTCTCACAATTCTCACATCGCAAACGTAGTTTTCTTTTACTTTTAAACCCCAACCTGGAAGTGAACCGCCCGCCAGGCAAGTGGGATCCGGTGTAGTGGAATATCTTTACGCATAGCCCATCATTACTAATACCCGCGCTCACTCAAGCAGCCGTTACACGTTGCGAACAAAGAAAAGGTTCAGCTACGTTATACTAAGGTAATATTGGGTTAGATTAGGTTAGGTTAGGTTAGGTTAGGTTAGGTTAGGTTAGGTTAGGTTAGGTTAGGTTCGGTTAGGTTAGGTTAGGTTCGGTTAGGTTAGGTTAGGTTAGGTAAGGTTAGGTAAGGTTAGGTTAGGTTAGGTTAGGTTAGGTTAGGTTAGGTTAGGTTAGGTTAGGTTAGGTTAGGTTAGGTTAGGTTAGGTTAGGTTAGGTTAGGTTAGGTTAGGTTAGGTTAGGTCAGGTTAGGTTAGGATAAGTTAGGTTAGGTTAGGTAAGGTTAGGTTAGGTAAGGTTAGGTTAGGTTAGGTTAGGTTAGGTTAGGTTAGGTTAGGTTAGGTTAGGTTAGGTTAGGTTAGGTTAGGTTAGGTTAGGTTAGGTTAGGTAGGGTTAGGTTAGGTTAGGTTAGGTTAAGGTTATTTGAGACCCCACGTTTTCTTCTGAAGTTCACTTCGCAACGTGTAACGCAATCTGGGTAATAATATTCCAAAGGTAAAGATATTCTGTTACACCGGCATTCGCACGAAGACATGATTGGGCCACGCTGAGATCAGTTCCTTTTGTATTGTATTTCGAAGTACTTATGTTAACTCTAGTACGGTATGAAAGCAAACAAACCTCGCCCTGTATGTGGATATACATTAAAACAAATCGCGGCAAGGATGTTTTCACTATATCACGATGACTAGGCCTTTTGCCCACCTTTGTAAACACTATGACGGGACTTTGTATGACATCCAAACATCCAGGCCAGCGCTGAGCCTTGTTTCATGACGTGTCTGAACACACATGTGCGCTGTAAACCGATCTGGTCGGAATGTAATCAGCAAAAACAACTGCAGCAACACCTCCACGGGTTAATCCCACAAGGATTATACACCCGGCTAATGAGGCGCCCCCAGCCTTACAACATGTCTCACTCGGCCATCCCATTCTCTCTCACGCGGCTGTTCTTCAGATATATCTCCAAACTATTCTCCGTTTTACGTTGTCACACTGAAACTTTGTTACTTAGCTCAGATGAAAACATAATTTCAGCTAGGGATGCACAAGGATAATATAATAATAATTCATAATCGAAAAGATGACTGCATTATAATCGAAAATATCGAACAGGCGAATGGTATAAATTTACAAACTACTCAAATTTTACAGATTCCGTGATACCTCGCCTAACCGAGCGCATAACGATATAGCACCTTTCCTTGGACACATTTGATGTGACAATGTTGAGAGTAACCAAATATGAGGCACAATTTCCAAGTATTTTGACGGTATCTTTGAGAATTTTAATACTACAGCGGCTCGAAGATAACGAAATATTGCATTACGAACACACTTTTTCAGAAAACAAAACGATTCGATAATTTTATTATTATCAATAATCCAAATTTTATTGAATAAGGAATTATATTATCGATTATCGGGTGCATACCTAACAATCACACATTCACTTATTAATGTATTCATAGGTTGCACGTACGTCATATCTTGCGGCTACATTTGTGATCAAACTTTGGCGTTGCCATGGAGAATCAATTGAAGGCGGTTGTGGTAGAACACAGAAATTCCGTTCTTAAAAATTCAGCCTGTTTTTGAAGTAAAATTTGTATTTGTGGTATTTTTTAATTTTTGTTTTACTTAAGTTTATTTTTTAAATTCTAAATTAGGGGTATATTTATTAAATTTGGATAGTATCTGGCAATAATCTAGGATTGGTTCTCATCAATTGTGTCGAAATCATGGCCGCTGTGACGTCACGTGGGAACTATGTATATTTAGAACGACAGCGTAATCAGGAAATGCTTCTTAGAACTTCCCCACCAAGCTCAGCGGTAATGAGAGGTGGTTGAACCACGGGCGAACCCTCAACCCTCTGAACCAACCACTTGTCTACGATATGAGACGCCTGTTATATTGAGAGCCCTTCTAACAGACGGGTGATACAAAGATGGCGCCGCCAGTACACAACTAAATACATTGGAAAACTGTCATCTACAGATATCTGTATCAATGTCGTCCCTAGAACCATTCAGAAGAGAAATTACCCAGTTAATTATCTTATTATAGAATTATTACTTGTTAAGAATTTGTTGAAAGGAAGCTTGACAGGTTGGCCATTGTATTCATTTCAAGATTGCTTTACTTGGTTGACAATTTAACTGTGAAGTAATCAAATGGGTTTTCTATTATTCGGTTTGAGTTCTAAAGAATGATATCTGAAAGCTGTTTCAGCAGTTTCCTTCATTTCTGCACATATCTATAAGAGACGGTGACTTTGGAGCCGTCCTAGCAACGAAGCACTCAATAAATTCGGAAGTTGTTCTGAATCGGTCTTGTTGATTCTGACATTTGTCTGCAGGTGTTCGCACTGTCCAATCACTGATTCGTATGTTTAGTATTTGAAATATGGATCTTTGATTGGTTATCGCTCACTCGTTGATGGTGTTCGGACCCATACAGGGTTGGTTTAGTCGCTTTAAATCAAAGTCCCCCACTGAAAATTAGTTTCGTTACTGAGTGGGTAGACTCGAAATGTGAATTTATTTTATTTACTTAAGAGCGTTCGGAAGTAGTTTTGACGTTTTTAGTCAACTAATTTCTCTTAAAAAAATAATAGGATTATTATGAAAATTCACCTACTTGCAGAGGGGGGGTCATATATACGCACGGTATTAAGTACATTTGTGACAAGTCTGCTAAAAAATAATACACTCACGATTGAATTATGCAAATAAATTACTTTCGTTGAAAATGTTCGGCGAAATAATACGGAGAATCTGTTGAAAATGGGTACATCATGTTTGAATAGGGTGGTGACAAATGTACTTAATACCATGCATAGATATGACATCCCTCTTCAAGTAAGTAAATATTTTTAATAATCCTTCTATTAGTTGCTAGGAATTCCAAGAGTAATTGGTTGACGGCCAATATATCAGTAAAACTCCTACTGCCGAACGCTCTTAAACGTCTTGTATTTTGTGGTACCTCGCAGTGTTGAACCTCACATATTTAACGATATTTATTGAGTTCTTCAGATCGCTCAAGATATTGATAGATTTGATTTTGAACCAGCTAATCAATGAATTGAAAAACTTCCAAAATTATGAAATTGTTACACACATATAATAATTGTAACATAATAACGAAAGTATAAATTTAATTGTTTAGTTAGCTGATTCAAAACAAAATCTCGGGTACTACTTTTCCAATATCTTGAAACTTTCTCAAGATATCAAACTGGTCCCCTTTACTCTTAAAAACATGTTTGGACGAGGCATGACTGTTCATCAAACCTTGAATATGATGGGTTTCTTGCACTTCTAATGAAAAATTATGTGTAGATATTTAAAATCAAATCAATTGTCACTTCTAAAACGGTTAGAATGTAATTCTTTACTTAATCTCAATATGAATGGGAACTCCTTATTTTTAGTAAAATTAACGATAACTAACCGATTTAGCATCAAAACCCAAAACGCAGAAAAAACGTATTTCTTCTATGTCCTTTTTAAGGATCATGTTTAAAGCTTCAACAGGACGTCGTTGATATTACGATAGACGCTCAACCAATGGTAAAGTAGTCACCATGTTTGGCTAGATCACGCAGCACCCTTGCAAGACATGTTTCTGTCTTTGATGAAGACAAACAGAAGTATTGCGCTCTCGTCAAGGAGACGCTTTGCCTCGTAGAGTTTGAAACACGCCAGGAGCAAAGAGACAACCCCCTCCCCCCCCCCTCCCCCTCTTTCAACCCCACATTGCTTGAGCAGAACTGTGAGACGTCTGTAAACCGCTACATCACTTGAAGCTATTTCCAATGAGTGACTTCTTTAAAACTTCAAAAAGGAAAAAGCGAAACAATACCAAAACCTCATATTTGCTACTTGTAAATTAGTTGTATCCAGCATCGTTACGTATTCGGCCCGAGTCTACAATTATTGTGTTATCCATCCGTGGGTTGGTAGAACATTATTATCAGCTATGCGTGCTAATACCTCTCTTCTACCCGCCTGGTCTTTTATTTACACATATTCATAGTTCCCACGTGACGTCACAGCGGCCATGATTGCGATTCAATTGATGAGGACCAATCCTAAATCATTGACAAAAACTATTCAAATTCAATAAATAAGCCTAATTTAGAATTTAGAAAGTAAACATGAGTAATTAAAATATTAAAAATTACGACACACTAATTTTATTAAAAAAACATGCTGACTTTTAAAGAACTTAGAATTTCTGTGTTCTACTAACAGCCTTCAATTGTTTCTCCATGGCAACGTCAAAGTTTGATTACAAATGTGGCCGCTACGCGCAAAGATGTGATGTATCATGTACGTGCGACCTATGAATACATTATTACAATACATGTCATCATGGATTGTTATGGCTATTATTTTCTTGTGTTTTAGACTCAAAGAAAACAAACCATTTTGTTTATCTTTTTGTAGCAGGTAAATCAGTTTATACAACGTTTTTGTCGACATATGCATTGTTTGAATGTAGGTTAAATAAGATAATGATATAATCTAAAGTAGTAGTAAAACATTATTATGCATTTCCCCAGTGTGATCAAATTGCTTCTAATCCAAAAATATAGTGTATCTCGTATCTAATGACGGTTTACCAAAGGGCATAACTACTTTCAATATCATAATAATGACAATTCTAAAATGTTGTTGGAGCTGATTGGTTTGAATGACTTATTAATAAGTAAACATTGCATTTATTTCCTGGCTTCTAAAGATAAATGTTTCAGCTTTTGCTAAATGAATCGAAAATAGTAAACGTTCATGATTAGTTTATAAAAACCACGACTTAGCTATTTAGATCCCGATTAGTTTATAAAAACCACGAATTAGCTATTTAGTTCCCGATTAGTTTTAAAAAACCGCGACTTAGCTATTTAGTTCCCGATTAGTTCATAAAACCGCGACTTAGCTATTTAGTTCCCGATTAGTTCATAAAACCGCGACTTAGCTATTTAGTTCCCGATTAGTTCATAATAACCACGAATTAGCTATTAAGTTACCGATTAGTTCATAAAAACCGCGACTTAGCTATTTAGTTCCCGATTAGTTCATAAAACAGCGACTTAGCTATTTAGTTCCCGATTAGTTCATAATAACCACGAATTAGCTATTAAGTTACCGATTAGTTCATAATAAACAGCGTCATAGCTATTTAGTTCCTGATTAGTTCATAATAACCACGAATTTGCTATTTCGACCCATTTTAAATAACGTGAAAAAAGTTCCCCGATATTTTCACGCCTACCTAAATAAACCGAGGATAGAAAAAATAACTTCCAAAACATTTGTTGAACAAAGAAGTTTTGTCAATATAAAGCGACAACCATTAATTTACCATGACGCGACATTTTTCAAGAAGAAAATCTCGGGATTACCTTATTCTAAACTTGGACGTTTGGTGGAAGCCAAGTCTTATACGTAATGACCAATTTATCATTGTGTTTTATTACATATAATTATTTAGACGGATCCCACGAGAATATTGTCACTCTGATCCAATGCGTACATTTTTTAAACTTGGAGGTAAGAATAAGAGGATTTAAAATGGGGATCTTAACTTTGCATCGATTGGTTAAGGGTCCACCGTAGCTGAAAATATCCACCGGCAGTGCTGGTGTTACGAGAGCAGCTATCATAACTAGACGGAGAAAAGCTTTACCAAAGATTAACAACTATTTGTAATCTTTGGTTTTACCACACTCCGTGCAAGCATTACTTTACATTATTGTAATTAAGGCCAGTGTAGATCACAATGCCCGCTTTAGCCTGATGAGTGATGATTGATGAATGATAATGAGGAAGGGAGGAGGGGAAGCCTGGTACCGGCACGTAGCCTTTTCCTGTCGAAAAGTACCGATGGGACCATCGGCTTTACGTCCCATCCGAAAAGATGGTGTAACTTTGACCAGTGATATAGGTTCATCCACTAACCTGGACTGCCGAGCAGTTGACGAGAAGAACGAAGCTGTTACACAAGCTTTCGAACCCTCCAATCAGCTGCTCTAACAAACGGTAACTATAGTGTTTCAGAGGAGCAATTTAGGAAAAGCTGGTGTGCACCCTTTAACAGGTATCCTACGAAAATTTGTTATTATTTTTATTGTTATCGTTATTATTATTATTATTTTTTTAATTATTGTTATTATTATTATTATTATTATTATTATTATTATTATTATTATTATTATTTTATTGTTGCAATACATACAAACTCGGTCAAAACCGGCATAAACATGTTGTACGGACACAAATGTCAAGTATTTCCATGTGTTTACCTTATTAAAATCTACTTAGAACTACTTAATATATCTTCTTCTTCTTCTTCTTCTTCTTCTTCTTCTGCTTCTCAAATGCCCAGATTTGGCTATACTACTTAATATATCATTGTCCACATTATTTTTTCCAAACCGAACTGTGGATGCTATGTACGGTCGTGGCCGATTTGTACTCATCCCAGCATTCGCTCTTTGTACGGTGGAAACCACGAAAACCACCATCGGGATGGAGAACTTCTTGAAGTCTTCATTCTTCTTAGTTCAAAATTTTTTTCGCACTATCCTACACGTGTTCAAAATAATTGCTTTTTGCATCTCGATGTATATGTTCGGTTGGAGACCAATTAGTTTAATACTGTCATGGAGTTTACGTGGAACAATGCCATTTGCTGATATAATTAACGGTATAACAGTTACATTATTCTGCTTCCACAACCTTTTTATTTCAATAGATAATTCCTTATATCTGTTTATCTTTTCCCGCCAAGTTGTCTCTACATTGTGGCATAAAGGGACGGCAACATCAATTAAAATCGTTTCTTGTTTCTTCTTGTCAATAAATATAATATCCGGTCTATTGTGATGTATGGTTTGGTCTGTAATAACTGCCCGGTCGTAATATAATTTGTAGTCTTTACTATCTAATACCTTTTCAGGCTTGTATTTGTAATACGCAGTGGTTGTGTTTATAAGTTTATACTTCATGGCTAATTTTTGATGTACAATGTTTGCAACTTGGTTATGCCTATGAAGATAATCTGTTTGACAAAGCATTTTGCACCCAGATACGATATGTTCAATTGTTTCGCCGTTCAAATTACATTTTCTACATTTATCTTCCACTGTGACGTCTTTCAGTATGTATTTTTTGTAATTGTTAGTCTTGATTACCTTATCTTGAATAGCGATCATAAATCCCTCTGTTTCGCTGAAAATGTCCCCGGACGTTAACCATTTGTTCGATGCTACCCTATCGACGCTATCCTTAAGAAGTTCTTTATAATGTCTGCTATGTAACGTCTTTTCTGATATTCTGATCTCTTTTGCTGTGTCAGAATTTAGTTTTTGAAGCAAGTTTAAATTTCCGTCATTTAAATTGAGGGGAGAAAGCGACTTGTCTGCCGATACTATAGCTCTATGAAGTTGTGAATGTGGGCATTTTGTATAAAAGTACTTTCTCAGAATTTCAATTTGTTTATAATATAAATTGTTTAAATCAATCAAGCCTCTTCCCCCTTTTTCTCTAGGTAGAGTCACTCGTTCTATTGCTGACTTAGGGTGATGACTTCTGTATTTGGTGAATGTTGTGCGGGTGAGAATTTCTAGGGCATGAAGTTCTGTCTGTGTCCATTTAATAATTCCAAATGAATATGTAAGTACCGGTATAGCATAAGTGTTAATTGCTTTGATCTTGTTTTTACCATTCAATTGTGTTTTTAAAATGGATCCTATTCGTTTCTTGTATGCAGAAATTAGTTTACTTTTATTATTATTATTATTATTATTATTATTATTATTATTATTATTATTATTATTATTATTATTATTATTATTATAATTATTATTATTATTTTTATTATTATAATTATTTTATTGTTGCAATACATACAAACTCGGTCAAAACCGGCATAAACATGTTGTACGGACACAAATGTCAAGTATTTCCATGTGTTTACCTTATTAAAATCTACTTAGAACTACTTAATATATCTTCTTCTTCTTCTTCTTCTTCTTCTTCTTCTTCTTCTTCTTCTTCTTCTTCTTCTTCTTCTTCTTCTTCTTCTTCTTCTTCTTCTTCTTCTTCTTCTGCTTCTCAAATGCCCACATTTGGCTATACTACTTAATATATCATTGTCCACATTATTTTTTCCAAACCGAACTGTGGATGCTATGTACGGTCGTGGCCGATTTGTACTCATCCCAGCATTCGCTCTTTGTACGGTGGAAACCACGAAAACCACCATCGGGATGGAGAACTTCTTGAAGTCTTCATTCTTCTTAGTTCAAAAATTTTCGCACTATCCTACACGTGTTCAAAATAATTGCTTTTTGCATCTCGATGTATATGTTCGGTTGGAGACCAATTAGTTTAATACTGTCATGGAGTTTACGTGGAACAATGCCATTTGCTGATATAATTAACGGTATAACAGTTACATTATTCTGCTTCCACAACCTTTTTATTCTAATTGATAATTCCTTATATCTGTTTATCTCTGTTTTTTTTATTATTATTATTATTATTATTATTATTATTATTATTATTATTATTATTATTATTATTACTACTATTTGTTGGAAATGGAATATCAAGAGGACCGTGATGGGAGGTATAGTTAATCAAGAAGGCAGTGCATTTCAAAGATGTTTGGTTTGTGTTCATTTGTTTGGTTGTTAGGCTGTTGCCATGGAGACGCGAGGACTTGGTCAAGGTTTTTAGATGTGAAAAGAGTGATTGTACCGAAGCTGTGAATAAACGGTATTTGTATTCTAAAAGTAAGTTCATTCTGTCATTAATAATTATAGTTTATACGACGAAGACGACGGGTAGTCGTTTGAGACGTAACATTTTGGTGACCCCGACGTGATTAGTGACAGTTGTGGATGATTATGGATCGACTAAAGAAGATGCGGGCCCCAGGTAGAGCGTCATTTACAAGAACCCTCCATGAAACAGAAAAGGAACTAGCGGAGGAGAGTCTGGACGTCAATTCGTTGGCTCTCAAGCTAGAAAAGATGGAGCGGACCATGAACGACCTACGAAAGCTCGATCTCAAATATTTGGAGTCGCTTTTGGATGCTGAATGCAGTGACGAGGATTACGCAGCGGAGAGTGCTGTGATTGAGAGGTATGAAGACCAGCTTGCGGAGGTAAGATGTATGATAAATAGAACCCTCGTTCAGGCACAGGCTCGGAAAATTAGTGCAACCACAGTAGACCAAGATTCGGACAGTCGGTCTAATGGGCTTAGGAGGTTTAAACTGCCCAAGATAGAATTGAAACAGTTTAACGGTGAACTAACAGAGTGGTTGGGTTTTTGGTCACAGTTTCAAAAGATTCACGAGGACAGCACCATTGATGACAATGACAAGTTTCAATATTTAGTTCAGTCAATGGTGCTTGGAACTCGGCCTCGTGAACTTGTTGACAGTTACCCACAGTCAGCACAAAACTATCCAAAAGTCATAAGTGCATTGAAAGAGAGATATGGTAACGAGGAACTTCTAATTGAAGTCTATGTAAGAGAATTATTGAAATTAGTTATAAATAATGTCTCTTACAAAGGAAGTTCCCCTCTTTCTTGCATATTTGACCAAATTGAGGGTCAAATAAGATCATTAGAAACTTTAGGCCTAACTAATGATAAATGTGCCGCATTATTATTCCCACTGGTAGAATCTAGTCTTCCTGATGACATCCTTAGGGCTTGGCTGAGAAGCGCGTCATCTGCTAAAGGTGCCATACATGGCGGAGCACATGAAAATCGCCTCACATGCCTAATGGAGTTTTTAAGGAGAGAAGTGGGAAGCGAAGAGAGAATCCGTCTCGCAAAATCAGGGTTTAGAAAGGTTTCTAAGGAGAATAAGAATGGGAACAAGCTAAACAATAATGTGCCAGTTGACAGTGTTCCCACAGCATCTGGATTACTAAACGGTGACAATGTCAAATGTGTATTTTGCGAGAAACAACACGAAAGTCGTGATTGTATTCACGCACAAGACATGTCAATTGCCGATAAAAAAAGTCAAGCTTACTAAGTTTAGACGTTGTTACATTTGTTTCCGACCTAATCATGTAGCAAGAAAATGTAAAACGTTTGTTAAATGTTCACTTTGTAGTAAGAAACATTTAATTTTAATGTGTCCCGAGTTACCTTCCCATCAGACAACACCTACACCTAACAGTGAGGGAAAAGTAGTGCAAATGTCAAATCAAATATGTACCAGTGACATTGTACTTCAGACACTGGCAGTTAACATTGTAGCTAATGGGAAGGAAAGAACAGTGAGGGCTTTAATTGATTCTGGATCTCAGCATTCATACATATTAAACTCAACCGCAGATCAACTTGGTTTAATACCCTGTTCACACGAGACCAAAGTACATTCGTTGTTTGGAGGTACTCACACTGCACCCGAATATCATGGTAGATTTAAACTGTTACTTAAGCAACCCAGTGGAAAGTTGGACGTATCTATTGATGTTCTAGGTCAATCAAAAATATGTGGGAAAATACCTCGAGTCGCTAAAGGTAAATGGATGAAACAGTTAAAAAGGAATCATATTTGGGTTACTGATATCGGAAGTGGAGAACCAGACATTGAATTGTTGATCGGAGCAGATGTCTATGGAACACTACTCACTGGGAAGTTAATACATTTAAACAACGGTCTGTGTTGGGAACACGGTCCACTAGATCGCTTTGCGCTTCGCTAATACTCTGCTAGGAGTAAATCCAGGAGACCGTGGTTGGGAATTGTTAAGTTAAGAAGGCGGTGTATGTTGTTTTGAAGGTTGCTAGGATACGAGATGTTTTTTGTCAGAGCTAGAGTGTGTGTGATGAGATGGAAGAAGGTGTTGTGCAGGCTTCTGAAACTTGTATGGCGCTTTCAATGGAAGCGTTTGAAGTCGTGGTAGTTCCTAACCCAAACAAGAGATAGCGCTAGCGTTCGTTCTCGCAAAAATATCGACCGAGCAAATACCTACTTCGAGCGACCGAACGAAGACACGGCATTTAAAAATGGCTGTTACATGTTAACATCTCCGTACCGTGCTTTCGAAAATGGAAATAACTACACAAGGAATGACGGAAGAGGAGCCTTCAACGCCGCAAACGATCGTCAACAAATCAAGGAAGTATATTTTTTCATTATTGTATAAGTTACCAACTTTTATTCCACACAGTTATATTACGGCATGCCTAGGTTAGGTTTGGACGCATCGTCATTGGGTTTGAGATATTTCAATCCCAATGGCATCGTTATGCGAAAGTGTAATTTAAAAAAGTAACGAGCCTAGGCCTAGGCATATTAGCCAGTATAATTTAAAATACTGATGATACAGTGGTAATTAGTAATAATTTCTGTAACAGGCTCACTTGGCTAAGCAAGGTCCAAGCCCAGATTTCAATCCATCTGCTAATAGGCTAGGCCTAGGGCCTAGGCCCTAGGCTAGGCCTAGGTAGGCCTAGCTAGGCATACAAGACTTTCATACTTGTTGTAGGCCTAGGCCCTAGGCCCATATATTGTCAACCAGTAAACAGCCTTTCTTTTCTCCTTTCTACACGTATCCAGTATCTAGGCTATTTGTTTTCCCAATGATTATTACGTTCTAAGCCTAATCATTAGGCTACATGTATGTAGGCCTACCTAGGCATAAGATATTAGTAGGCCTAGACTAGGGCCTAGGCCCCTAGGCCTAGTCAACTTACTAAACTTAGGCATCTCTTACTTGAAGTAGGCCTATTCTTTAGAAGAAATCCTAGCAATGAGTGCGGCTATTGCAAAGCCTTAGGATGTCCGAGAAAGCGCGCAAGTTGTAACTTACATTTATTTAGTGTCGCTCTCGGACAAGGGTTGAACGATTGGGGAACAGTGATTTGTTACAGTTCAACAGTGTAGACTTGTTTGGTACTGTAGGCCTATAGCATTGTAAACGTAATTGGGATCCTCCTGATCGCAATCATAATCGAAGAACACTAGCCCGTCCACAATAGGTACTTTTTAAAGTCAAAATGCACATTGACCTTCACTCACAGATCAGGTCGTAGGCCTATTGCAGTAAATATTATGTTACATATGTTAAACTAGGCCTACATCCTTGCCTACACCTACCTACAAACAGCTATATCCTTTATCAAGTACATACCGACATATTTACAAAATTGGTTAGAATACAGTCTGGGCTGGCGACGGTGAGTGTGTGTGCTGTCATTGCAGTCAGCTTGCCAGGCCAAGGTTGCACTGGCGGGTGACTAGCCACGTTCCATAATACCTTGCACGTGACATAAAATGTGAAATAAATAGGCACTAATGTGTGTCATTTAATTTGTTACTTAGCTTGTCAGTTGTGACTTTGTTCTCATCAGTCATTTACAATATTAGGCCTAGCTTAGGCATGCTACATTCCACAAAGAATACATTATTACCGCTATATCACTAGTATCAAGCTTTATACAGTTGAAAAGCCAACGCTAAATTTCTCAGGCGATGGGGTAAGGGATCATCGGCATCGCAAATTGTAGTAGTAATATGAACACATTTCCCGATTACAATCCGAATTGCCGCATTGCGATTTAGTTGTGAACAGCACAGTAAGAACCAAGGTAGTTTCTTTCACGAGTAGGCCTACCGTATTACGATTACATTGCATACTCCAGGTACTTTTCAAGAAGTAAATTCAGCAATGACTCGTTAAGTCGATTGAATAGAAATGCATGACCTTCGATCTTTGATCATGTTCAAATAGAACCACTGTCTCATCCACCACCAACCAACCAATATTGAAATTAGGCCTACTACGAGTATCGACTATGAACCAAATACCTTACAATAATAATACTGGACACTGTCCATATTTAACATACAAGAAGGCGGCGACACGCAACACTAGCGCTACTAACGGCTTGAGGAGATATTTCGATGATGGCCGCTTGATTCAATGTTATTTTCGCACTTTAAAACCTGTTAGTAAAGCTAGCAATTACGCATCCTTGTACTGCAAACATATGTAATAGACTTAGTTATGATTGCCATTTATAATTATAAACAAATTAATCTAAAATAACTCTTAGTATTTAAGTAAAAGATGTGCGAAACAATGTGTGTAAAACAAACATTACAGGGGCCGTTTATGTTATTACGCGACGCTTTTAGGGGGGTGAATGATGAAAAAGCGATGGTATAGGGTTGGGGAGGGGGAAATGGTGTGACATTACATAAATCTATTTATATATATGTATAAAAGCAAGTGTCTTACTGAGTGAGTGAGTGAGTGAGTGAGTGAGTGACTGACTGAATCAACGCACAGCTCAAACCGTTCAACTTAGGATCGTGAAATTTGGTAGGTACGTAGCTATTATGACAAACCCACCCATTAGCGAAGGATTTTTGAAAATTCTGTCCATAAGGGGATGAAAAAGGGGGTTCAAGTCATTTTTTATAATACTTATATTTCAACAACAGAAAGTATTACAGACGTCAAAATTGGTACTTAGATTCTTCATTAAAAATAATGAAATACATGTTTTACCGGTTTTAGAAAATCATATGAATGGGAGTGAAAACAGGGGGTTGAATTTTTTTATGACGATACCTATGTCTCAAAATCAGAGATGCTTCAAACGTGAAAATTGATATTTAGGTTCCTTTTTACAAAATAAGAAACACTTGTTTTGCAATTTTCCGAAAATCCAGTTAAGTGGTGAAAACTGGGGGTGTTTTAAAATCTCCAAAACTGAACATTTTACAGATGTGAAAATTGAGTGTAAGATTTTGCTTTAAAAATAAATAAACACGTGTTTCACCATTTCCCGAAAATCCAGCAAACGGGGGTGAAAAGAGGGGGTAAATTAAGAACACAAATATCTCAAAAAACGAAGGTGTTACAGACGTGAAAATAGATGGTTCGATTCTCCTTCAAACATAAAGGAATACAAAATACATTACCACTTTCTTAAAATCCTGTTAAGGAGGATGAAAAGGGATGGTGAAGTAGAGGGGGTGAATTCTTCATCTCTAAAACCGAAGATATTTGAGACGTGAAAATTGATACCTAGATTCTTCCTCAAAACTAAAAAAACACGTATTAAACCATTTTTCAAAAAACCAATAAAGGGTGGGGAAAAAGGGGGTATGTTTTTAAAAATAAAGATACAGCTTTAACTAAAAAACCGATACAGTTACTCCTTGAATATTGGTATTAAAATTCAAATTTAAAAACAAAGAAACACATGTTATACCATTCTCTGAAAATCCAGGTAACCCCCCTACGTAAGAAGCGGGGGTGTTTTTTTTCTTAAATTGCTATATCTAATAACCGATTATGGTAAACGTAACAGACTTGAAAATTGGTATAGATATTATTTTCTTGTATCACAAAGAAATAAGTTTTTTAATATTGTTAGCAAATCCAATTAAGGGGGTGAAAACAGGGGGTTATTTCTTTAAAAGTCACAAACGGAACATGTTATGGTCGTAAAAAATGGTATTTAGATTCTCCTTCAAAAACATGTGAACAATTGTATTACAATTTTTGAAAATAAAAGTTTAGGGGGGGGGGGGGGGGGGGGGGGTAAAAATCAAAAAATGTTTATTCACAGGTAGTGAATTATTTTATGAGCATACGTATATTTCAAAATTGGGAAATATTAATGTGAAAATTGGTATAAAGATTCTTCTTTAAAAATAAAGAAACATACGTTTTACCATCATTCAAAAATCCAGTAATGGTTGGCGAGGGTGTTGTTTAAAAAATGAGGATACCTGTATCTCATTAACCAAGGATGTAATGACTGTGAAAATTGGTATTTAAGCAACTTAAAAACAATTAGAAATATGTTTTAGCATTATACAAAAATCCAGTTATCGAGGGTGAGAATTGCGAGGGTGAATTTTTGTATGAGGGTATCTATACATTTCAAAACGCGAAAAAGGTAAATGTTATATACATAATGATGTTTTATTTTTTAAATATCTTTTAAAAAAAACTTAATATGTGTTTTACTTTTTCCATAACATTCCAGGGGGTAAATTTTGTTTTTTTTATCTAAAAACGCAATATGTTACAGACGTGAATTTATGTATTTGGATTCTACGTATAAAATAAGTAGATAGGTGTTTTACCATTTTCCTCAAACCAATGTAAGGCGGGTGAAAGAAGCCCAGGGGGGAGGGGGTGGTTTTCTAAATCTTAAAAACCGAAGTTGCTACAGGCGTGATAATTTATATTTTTATTCTTCTTTAATTTTTTTTTTATATCTACTCCCTGTGTCCAACAATGACGTCGGGAAGGGGATAGGAAATTAATCCCATCATATTCTGGCCCTTAGGTACATAAAGGAAAATGTTTTAACATTTTCGGAACATCAAATTGTCCTATCTCTCTAATTAATGTTATTAAAATAAAAATCTGTAATGAGTTGCATGCTTATCTCTGTAAATAAAACTTGTTTTAATCAGTCAACCAAAAATTTGTATCGACTATGTTGTACGAAAAGTTCCACTTCACATCCAATCATCCAATCCCTGAATGGTGTTTCCCTTTAAACTTCTTTTCCACAGATTCTATTGTACTCCTAAGTTAGATTTGTTTAAACAGCTGTTTATTGGGGAAAAGGTACTTACATGTTAATTTATTTTTAAAGGAGAATGTAAGTACTGATATTCACGTACGTAACATGTTTGATTTGTGCCGATACAAAATTAACCCTCTTCCACCCCCGTGAGCCCCCCCCCCCCCCCCCCTCCCACCTATTCCCCCGCTTGATTAAACACAAAATTGTAAAATACACATTTCTTTATTTTTAGTGAAGTACCTATATAGCTAACCATTTTCACGTCTGTAACGCCTTCCTTTTTCGATTTATAGAAATTATCTTAAAAACATCACCTCTGCATCTCACTTCCCTATTAGATGTTCCGAAAATGTTAAAACATTTTCCTTTATTATTAAAGAAGAATAAAAATATAAATTATCACGCTTGTAGCAACTTAGGTTTTGAAGATTTAGAAAACCACCCCCTCCCCCCTGGGCTTCTTTCACCCGCCTTACCTTGGTTTGAGGAAAATGGTAAAACACCTATCTACTTAGTAAGTAAGTAAGTAAGTAAGTATTTATTAGTCCGGTAGATTCATACAGGGTACAAATATGGATGTCGTCAAAAGTGGGTGCTTACCCATATAACTAAACTAGGCTACATTTAACATTTAACAGATGTACACTACATTAACATCGAGCAATTCACATTAAACATTAAAGTATTTACATTTACATTAAAATATTATCAAAAGACCACCAGACGCTCATTCATGCGATATAAACTTAATAGATGTACTACTAATTGTAAAAAGGTAACACCTTTACCACACACATAAAACAGTCATCCATTAAAATATAACAATGTAAACATTATGGAAAACTTAAAACTGTAATGGAATGGTGAACGTACGACAAATCGAAGCGATGAAAACACCAGACCATGCAATATAGGTCTAATAAAACTTTATAAAAAATAAAATAAAAGGATTTATAGTTTAGGGAGAGAAGTATTCCTGGAGGGAGTAAAAGCTCTTGGATGAGACAAATGATTTCAGATTAGCTTTGAAGGAAGCTGTGGTGGGGGATGTTTTAATGTTGCTGGGAAGCTTGTTGAAGATGGTTAGGGCCAAGTACTTGGGGCTTTTTGAGAATAAAGAAAGATTATGGGTGGGGATACGAACTTGGAGATTTGATCTTGTAAAATGGGGGTGGAATGATGAGTTTGAAGGGAAGAGACTAGGATTTAACCGGACAAAAATTGATGCAGCTTGGATCAGGGTACTCGCGAGCGTTGGTATTCCCAGATCTTTGAAGAGTTCTCGGCAAGAATGCCTTCTAGATACTCCAGCAATAATGCGGACAGCCCTTTTCTGGAGGGTGAACAGTCTCACTGCTTGCGGGGACGCACCCCAAAAGAGTATGCCATATGACAGATGTGAGTGGATATGGGCAAAATAAACTAATTTAAGAACATGAGGGTGAACTGTCTGTTTCAATTTCCTAAGCATGAAACAACCACTATTAATTTTAGAGGTAAGCTGTTGAATGTGGGTGGACCAGTCTAGTGTTTCAGTAACGTTTAGACCTAGCAACTTCGCAGAGTTGTTGCGGGCAATGCTTTTATCATTGAGCCGGACTAAGGGACTGGATTTTGGAGCATTTTGGGGAGTGTGGAAGTAAAGATAAATGGTCTTGGGCAGTGAAAGTGTTAACAGATTATTGTGGCAATAGGAACTTATTTTATAAGTAGAATCCAAATACGTAAATTCACGTCTGCAACATATTGCGTTTTTAGATAAAAAAAACAAAATTCACCCCCTGGAATGTTATGGAAAAAGTAAAACACGTATTAAGTTTTTTTAAAAGATATCGAAAAAATAAAAACATCATTATGTATATAACATTAACCATTTTCGCGTTTTGAAATGTATAGATACCCTCATAAAAAAATTCACCCTCGCAATTCTCACCCTCGATAACTGGATTTTTGTATAATGCTAAAACATATTTCTAATTGTTTTTAAGTTGCTTAAATACCAATTTTCACAGTTGTTACATCCTTGGTTAATGAGATACACGTATCGTCATTTTTTAAACAACCCCCTTTTTCGCCACCCATTACTGGATTTTCGAAAGAAAGTCAAACATATTTTTTTTTTTTTTAAAGAAGAATCTTTATACCAATTTTTACGTCTGGAACATCTTCGGGTTTTTGAGATTAAAAAAAACACCCCCTCATTCTATCACTCCTTTTCAACCCTTTCGAGTGGATTTTAGAAAAATGGTACAACACATATTTCTTTATCTTTAATGGAGAATCTAACTACCGATTGTCATGTCTGTAACATCTTCGGTTTTTGAGATATAGGTGTCTCATGATCTAAAAATCACCCCCTCTATTCACCCCCGTTTACTGAATTTTCGTAAATATGGTAAAACTGTGTTCCTTTATTTTTGGAGGAGAATATAACTATCAATTTTTACGTCTGTAACATGTTCGGTTTTTGGGCTGTAAAATCACCCCCCGTTTTCATCCCCGCAATTGGATTTTCGAAAAATGGTGAAACACGTGATTCTTTATATTAAAAGAAGAATCCAAATACAAATTTTCACGCATATGTCATCTTTGGTATTAGAGTTATAGATATGCTCATAAAAACTTCAACCCCCGTTTTCACCCCTCTTAACTGGATTTTCGAAAAATGGTAAAATTACTTTTTTTTGTTTACAATGGAGAACCTATGTACCAATTTTCAGATCTATAGCACGTTTAGTTGTTGAGATATAGGTAGTCTAATGAAAACCTTCCACCCCCTTTTTAACCCCCTTAGGGTCGGAATTTTTAAAAATCCTTTCTTAGGGATTGACTTCATTATAAGAGCAACGTAACTTCAAATATTATAATAGTCTACCCATCGGTATTTGCTACGTATCTTCGTAACAATATTCTTATCATGTTAGGATCTCCTCCTGCCGCTTGAGAGCAGCACTACCTACATGTCGCAGCAAATTTAGGCCAGTGTCCCGTATTATTGTAGTAAGGTATTTGTATGAACCATTACCTTCTAAGCAGTCCGCAGTAGCAATCGGCACAGATGTAGGCCTCAACAATTTATTCCCAAATGTAACTCAGGGAACAAACAACCGACTGGAATAAACAGCCCCTGAGGAAGTGCCATCCTTAATAGAATCTACTAACATTAGCCAAATACTAGACATTCCCAGTTCTCCACTACATAGCACCTGTTTTGTTACTATACCATACCATAGCAAGTGTATGTGCCCTAGAAAGGGTAAAATGTGTGTGGACTTTTTACTGCTCTCTTTTTTTCTATTTTTTCAGGATTTGTTTCGTCTCCTGAGTCATGGGTACCTTAGCAGCCAAAATACGAGTCACGCCCAAACCTGAAGAGCGCATCGTGTCCAAATCCAACTTCTAATCATTAGTAGCTATTGTGATCTGTGATTATTAATTACCTAGTCTAGTATTATCGCTTTACCAACTTACCGTCCTAAGCGTAGTTTTTACTTCGTAAATCATGTATCCGTATATTTACCTATCCATATATTTATGCCAACCTACATATTATTCAAGTTATGTTTTCTATATGCTCATCAAAACGTAGAGTGTTTGTTGTTCGAGGAAAAGTGCCAAAGAATCGCTTCAGGTAAATAACTATTACAAGAATACTTTTAGTGTTTACATACCTACCTGGTAGGCCTATATTATATTCATATAGGACCTATTTCATACAAACATTAAAGACAATGATTGCAAACAGTAGTAGGCCTAGCTAGGCCTACGGAGTGATTTGTAATTGTGTCGGTCTACAAATGTCTAGGTTTGCTTTCATAAATTCATAGTCAACATCACAAATACATTTACTACTAGGCTAGTTTAATAGGCCTACAAGTTGACTAACCAATCAGTAGTCTTTTATGGTAGGCCTAGCCTCTGTGATTCCTATGTATGTACCAAATCAAACTTAGTTACAATGTAATTCCTTTGAATATTCTGTCTCCTGAATCGGTTTATATCTAGGCCTAAATTGTCAGACTTGCAGACAGCTGTCAAGCTCTCCTAGCTTAAAATCATGCCATTGCCATTTTTACTAGGTAGGCTTGTATGTTCTCCATTTATAGCTATACCTACCTACAATCATCAGTAGCCAAGATTATTCATCAGTAGCTACCGACCTTAATTTTATTTATATTTAGGTAAACCATCAGTAGGCCTAGGCTACTAGGCCTACCTGTGTAGGACTAGGCAATGAACACCTGTGATTAGTTTGTGCAAATGTTTGTATTGCTTTAATCGTTTAATAAATAGTAATTATCTGTCTATACTGTTTCATTATTTGTAAGCGAATTTGTTTCCCTACATCCACCCCTACTTAATTTAAAGCCTCAGACTTTGGGTTTATCTAGCATGAACCCAAACCCTAGGTTTTCATCTGCTGATTTTGTTATTTTCAGAAAATTACGAGAATGATAGTTTTTGTGACTTATATATTGTAAATATCATTAAATGTCATTTACTGATTACCTATTTATAATAAATATTATCATTTTATGTGGTAAAACAGGTAAATATGAAGTGCTTATGACAGTAGCTTCTTCTCGTGAATTACCCTGCCCCCCCAGCTACCAGGGGTAGGCTCGCCCGTTCCTCGTTTAGTTCCTAACCCAAACCACAGATAGCGATAGCGACACGTGACGTGAGCAAAATGGCGTCCAAACAGTTCTTCATTTCGCCCATAGGGAGTCGCACATCTTTCACGTAGGGAATATAATAATATCTTTGGTGTTGTGTCTACGAAAGTGATGTTAATACTAACTGTGTTTTAATATCAGTTCATTTTACATTTTGTCAACCCTGTTGACCAAGAGGGATGGTGTGACGTACCACCCCCTTCTCCTCTTCAAGATTTATCGTCAGTCGAAGTCGAGGCTCCTAATTGTATCGGACTGGTGGGAACACATCCGCTCCAGCGATCTTTTAGTGTCATCAATTGTGATTGTAACATAAATATAAAAGTAATAGTAATCATCACACGCGTAATTAGGTCTAGTGATGTGAACCAGCTCGATTGTTTTTACTGTCCATTAACTGTTTTAGTATTAGTCTTTATACAAGTAAAGTGGTCCTCCGGCATTTAAATTATTGTTTATTTTTTAACCTGTGTGCTCCAACATTTGATCCTCCGGGCCAGGACTAATCGCGCGTGTGTGGTTACAACTTACAATTACGGACTACTATAATATTCGTGTGAGGAATTGTGGATTCGGATTCGGGGTGCTTTCCTAGTGCATCGCGGCACTTGCGTTCTTTCCGTGGTAGCCTAGCAACAGCAGGTTACAAGGAATGCAGACCGTCTTCGCTGCAAACATCCACTTCGCCCGCCCGCGCTCTCGGCAGCCCATTGTTGTACGCGCCTAGCTCGCTGACGTCACAGACCAGTTGGGGTAGTTCGACAACAGAGGTGTCCAGCCTTCGAGCCGCTCGGCGATCCAGCATCTTGTCATTGTTTCACAACCCGTGTTACAAGGATTCAGGTCAGATCAGACACCCTTCTCTTATTTATTTCCTTGTTATTCCTTCTCTGCAATCATGGATCCTTCTCAACTTTCAAAACTTATTAAGCAGAGAGGTGTTCTTAAATCACAACTCACTCGATTGAAGACGTTCATTGAGGGCTTTCAACTAACTGACAATGTAGAAGAGGTTAGAGCGAGACTAAGGCAGCTACCTGTACTCCGTGAAAAGTATGACACTATACAGTCTACACTTGAAACGGAGGACAATACCGGTACGTCTGACCATGACGAGGATCGAGCTATGTTCGAAGAAGATTTATTCAAAGCAGAAGGGAAAATGGAGTTAATACTAAGGGAGTACCTGAACGAGAACCTCGAGCGCAATTCCAATTCAGGAGAAATGAACAGATCTCCTGGATCACAACTTGGATCGGTAAACTTGAAACTACCAGCAGTTTCATTGCCATCCTTTGACGGGAAGTATGAGGAATGGCTACCATTCTCAGACTCCTTTAAGGCGTTGGTTCATGATAACAAGACCTTAGTGACAATACAAAAGTTCCACTACTTGTTATCAGCACTGAAGGGCCAAGCCTTTAAGTTATTACAGAACTTACCGATAACTGAAGGTAACTATGTAGTAGCATGGGAGCTTCTTCAGGGTAGATATGAGAACAAAAAGCTCATCGCGTCAACCTACATTAGAGATATTTTGTACATACAAGCAGTTCAAAGGGAATCAGCCACAGAGCTGAGGCAGTTTGTGAATACAGTTAGGAGTAATATGAATGCTTTAAGGGCCATGGACGTTCCACAGTCGTTGGGCGACATGCTTGTGTCCCAACTTGTAGTTGATCGCCTGGACCGACAAACGCGCAGAGAGTGGGAGATCAAGGAGACAGAACAGGCCTTTCCGCCACTGTCAGACCTACTTCTGTTTTTAGAGCGTAAGTCTCAGGCGCTAGAAAGCATTACCTCCTTTAGTAGTCGCTCCAATCACGATGACGGCCGAACAGGGGACTCTAAGGTCAACCAACAGAAGGGGACTAAACAGTCAGGGAGTCACGTGGCAGTGAAAAGCCAAAAATGTCCCTTCTGCTCCAACTCGCATCCACTGTTCAAATGTGACGCCTTCTTAGCAGCTGAAGTGAAAGTCAGGAGAGATTGTGTCACAAGCAACAAATTGTGTTTCAATTGCCTCCATCCTAGCCATGCAGTTAACATATGCACCTCGACTAACTGTAAAAAGTGTAATGCCAGACATCACACGTTGCTGCATGTGGACCAAGGTAACAACAGACCAGGGAATTCACACCAACAAGTGGCACCAACTGTTGTCACAGGAAGTCAGGAAAATCAGGTACCCAGGGCTGCCCAAAGCTCGTACCACGCTGTCAGACACAAGATGGCGGAAGCGCACATCTTGCTGTCCACAGCCATTGTTCTGGTTGAAGATTCTACAGGTCAACTTCAGCAATGTAGAGCTTTGCTTGACTGTGGAAGCCAATCCAACTTCGTAACGGAGGATTTAGTTCAAAGGCTAAATCTCAAGAAACGACGGAACCAAGTGTTCATACAAGGCGTGAACAAGGCTTCAGCAGAAGCTAAACACACGACCACAGCGAAGATCTACTCCTCAGTGAGTAGTTACAATGCGAGCATTGTCTGTTCTGTACTACCACACATAACAGGACAGATGCCGTCAGCACACGTTGACAGTCAGCATTGGAATTTACCGAAGGATGTCCAACTAGCTGATCCTACTTTCTATCAACCTGGACGGATCGATATGTTGATCGGAGCGGAACTCTGTCTCTACATTCTTCGAATGGAAAAACTGTCAAGACCCGGAGAATTCCCAGTGCTTCAGAATACTGAGTTTGGTTGGATACTGTCAGGAAAGTACAGTGACCAGACACCAAGCACATCCATGACGTCTTGCTTCATTCGTCAAGAAAACTTGGACCAACAACTTCAGCGGTTCTGGGAATTGGAGGAAATCCACACGTCTCCAAGGTCGGAGGAAGAGCAGAACTGTGAACTGCATTTTCGGGAAAACACGATCCGGGACGAGAATGGCCGATTCGTGGTAAAACTTCCTAAACGATTTCATTCCGATAAGCTAGGTGACTCTTACCAACAAGCTAGGTCAAGATTCTACCAATTGGAGAGGAAGCTTCAAAGGAACGAAGAGCTGAGGGAACATTACCTCAAGTTCATGGCAGAGTACGAGGATCTCGGCCATATGAAGGAAGTAATATTATCAACTGATAATAAAAACAACCAAAAATGCTACCTGCCTCATCATGCGGTGTTCAAGCCATCAAGCTCGACAACCAAAACACGAGTGGTGTTTGATGGCTCCGCAAAAACTTCGAATGGCGTGTCTCTCAACGACACATTGATGGTGGGACCTACAGTCCAACAGGATTTGTATTCCATCATTCTGCGCTTCCGAACACATCAGATTGTTTTCACAGCTGATATCACCAAAATGTATCGTCAAATTCGAGTCCATGAAGATGATGCGTCTCTACAGAGAATCGTTTGGAGGACATCCCCTGACAAGCCATTAAAAACATACGAACTGGTAACTGTAACGTATGGTACTGCATCGGCTCCTTTTCTGGCAACTAAGTGTTTGCAAACATTGGCTGCAGAGGAGTCGGACAAATTCCCTCGTGCAGCGGAAGTCTTACAAAGAGACTTTTATGTTGACGATGCACTCTGCGGCTCAAGCAATTTGAAGGATGCGTTGCTACTCCAAAAAGAACTGATTGCACTCCTTAAGCGTGGTGCATTTCCCCTTCGAAAGTGGTGCTCGAACCATCCAGATCTTCTAAAAGCTGTACTACCAGAAGACAGAGAAATGCAATTTCCATTCGATTTCACCAACAAGGAAAGCATAAAAACATTGGGATTATCGTGGCATCCAGTTACAGACAAATTCCTAATTGCAAACAACCCGCCAGACCTTTCGCAAGGAAGAGTTACAAAACGGATTGTCCTATCGATTGTAGCTTCAATCTTTGATCCACTTGGACTAGTGAGTCCAGTAGTAATTGTATATAAAATGTTTCTTCAACAACTGTGGTCGCATAGTCTACAGTGGGATGATGAATTGCCAGATGAACTCTCTCTGCAATGGCAACACCTACACAGCCAATTGCTACATCTGAATACCATTCAAGTTGACAGATTAGTAATGGTCAAGGGAACACCCACTAACGTGGAGTTGCATGGTTTTGCAGATGCCTCAGAAAAGGCATATGGCTGTTCACTGTACATCCGATCAACAAACGCACATGGTACGACAACAGTCAAGCTATTGTGCTCACGATCAAGGGTGGCTCCAGTAAAGAAAGTGACACTGCCACGTCTCGAGTTGTTGGGTGCTGAACTACTCTCCAAATTACTGAAGAAAACGGTGCCAATTTTGAACCTCAAGATTGACCGCACGTTCTTGTGGACCGATTCCACCATTGTATTAGCCTGGATTGCATCACCAGCAAATCGTTGGAAGACATTTGTTGCTAACAGAGTAGCACAAATTCAAGAAAACTCGTCAGTTGGTGATTGGAAGCATGTTTCGTCCAGTGACAATCCAGCTGACCTCATCTCAAGAGGAACACAAGCAGCTGATTTAGAGCAACTAGCGTTTTGGTGGCACGGGCCACATTGGTTACGTCAACCATCATCAGATTGGCCTACAGACGTACCAAGCAGAGAAGACTTCAATATGCCTGAAGAAAAGAAAACCGCAGTCACAGCACTGGCAATGCAGGATCAGCGAGACGATCTACTACATCGGTTTTCAAGACTAACAAAGCTCACCAGAGTTATGGCGTATTGTTTGCGTTTCTATCAAAACGCCAAACAACCTTCGGAGAAGCTGTTGGGGCCTCTAAGTACAACAGAACTACAGAGAGCACTTACACGCTGCATCAAATTGGTTCAAAGATCGGCGTACACTCAAGAAATTCGGGAGCTAGCTTCCAATAAGCAAGTCCCAGTGAAAAGCAGTCTACGTGATCTACATGCTTTCGTAGATACATCAGGAGTTCTTCGAGTAGGTGGAAGATTGCGACACTCGCAGCTTCCGTATGACAACAAACACCAAATCATTCTACCGCCAAACCACCACGTTACCGAATTGATCATCAAGGCTGAGCATCAACGATTACTGCATGCAGGACCACAGCTTCTGATTGCATCGCTTCGGAAACGCTATTGGATTCCAAGAATTAAGAAAGTAGTCAAAGCACTTATACATAAATGTTTAACATGCTTCCGGTTCAAGGTCTCAACGTCGCAGCAGTTGATGGGTCAACTGCCATCAGCACAAGTACAGCCTTCAAGACCGTTTCTCAACACAGGAACTGATTTTGCTGGTCCATTCCAAATCAAACAAGGATCTGTTCGCAGCAAGATCACTATCAAATGCTACACAGCTGTGTTCATTTGCCTAGCTACTAAGGCCATACATTTAGAATTAGTGACGGGATTGACCTTAGAAGCTTTCATTGCTGCTCTGCGTCGATTTACTGCAAGGCGAGGTAAATGTCTCCATTTATATTCTGACAATGGAACTAACTTCGTCGGTGCAAACTCTGAGTTAAAAGATCTTCAAGCCTTGTTTAACTCCGAGCAACATCAGAACAAGCTGGCGAGTTATGCAGCTAGTGAAGAAATGGAATGGCACTTCATTCCGCCACACGCACCACATTTCGGTGGTCTATGGGAAGCCAGCGTCAAATCGTTCAAGTACCACTTCAAGCGTGTGGCAGGCAACGCAGTTCTCACTAGTGAGGAGTTCACCACTCTCTTAACACAAATTGAAGCTTGTCTCAATTCCCGTCCTATTACTGTTTTATCCAATGATCCATCTGATCCCAGTTACCTATCTCCAGGTCACTTTCTCATTGGTGCTCCACTAATGAGCTATCCCGAACCCAGCTTGTCTGATCTAACTGAGAACAGGTTATCCAGATGGCAGCGGGTGCAGAAGCTCTACGAACAGCTGTGGCAGAGGTGGTCAACTGACTATCTCAACTCGCTGCAGCAGCGGGGGAAATGGACTTCTCCCCAATCCAATCTCCAGCCAGGCATGGTGGTGCTGGTCAAGGAGGACCGTCGTCCACCTCTGGAGTGGCCACTTGCGGTTATCACCGAGACCTTCCCCGGGAAGGATGGTCACGTCCGAGTCGCTGCAATCCGGACGTCCAGCGGTGTATTCAAGCGCCCCATCACCAAGCTGGTGCCCCTCTCCTACGAGCACTCGATTCCGTCGAACTGATGTGTCGTGTCGTGTCGTGTACTGCTGTGTCGTGTCGTGTACTAATGTGTCATGTCAGTGGTCATTTTTCATTTTTTGATTGTATCCAATCAACAGGGGGGAGCATGTTGGGAACACGGTCCACTAGATCGCTTTGCGCTTCGCTAATACTCTGCTAGGAGTAAATCCAGGAGACCGTGGTTGGGAATTGTTAAGTTAAGAAGGCGGTGTATGTTGTTTTGAAGGTTGCTAGGATACGAGATGTTTTTTGTCAGAGCTAGAGTGTGTGTGATGAGATGGAAGAAGGTGTTGTGTCTACGAAAGTGATGTTAATACTAACTGTGTTTTAATATCAGTTCATTTTACATTTTGTCAACCCTGTTGACCAAGAGGGATGGTGTGACGTACCACCCCCTTCTCCTCTTCAAGATTTATCGTCAGTCGAAGTCGAGGCTCCTAATTGTATCGGACTGGTGGGAACACATCCGCTCCAGCGATCTTTTAGTGTCATCAATTGTGATTGTAACATAAATATAAAAGTAATAGTAATCATCACACGCGTAATTAGGTCTAGTGATGTGAACCAGCTCGATTGTTTTTACTGTCCATTAACTGTTTTAGTATTAGTCTTTATACAAGTAAGGTGGTCCTCCGGTATTTTAATTATTGTTTATTTTTTAACCTGTGTGTTTAAATGTAGGGGAAGAATAAGAGTTCGGAGGACCAGCACTGAGGCAATAAATAGGTGGACTGTAAACACTAGGTCGAGTTCAGCAATAATCCGCACATACACAAAATACACTTGAAAGCAAAAGGAATATATTAACACAAATAACACATTACACTTATATTCTTGAGTTACAATTACAATACATGAATTATGTGTGTTGTACACATGTGAAAATGAGAATAAAAGCGAGAATAATTCTACACGACGCGAGCATGTAAAAATGTCAATGAGCGTACTGCGGTAGAAACTACACTTGGATGGACATTAATGGGACGAATTAAGAAAGACAGCTTGGAAGATCCGGCTGTAGGTATGTTAGTGACAACTATGAAAATCAGTGACGCATCTATTGCTGAACTATGGGAATTAGAATCCATTGGTATAAGGGATCCCATAGGAACGTTAACTAAGGAGGAAGCAAGGATAGCAACAAAGGAGCATTTTTTTAAAACGGTGTCACGCACGGAAAATAGAAGGTACGTTGTGTGTTTACCCTGGATCGAAGACCGTTTCCCTCCATCGAGACATAGGGTGATTGCAGACGAAAGACTCGATGTCGTTTCGAAATAATTTCAAGTGCAGTCTTGATGTTACAAGAGCTGTAGTCTACAATCTAGATGGTGGGAGAATTCGATTGGGAAAAGGTTACAATGAATTTTATTAATTGGAAGTTCAACCCTCCATGGTGGGGAGGATGGTGGGAGCGTCTTATTCGTTCCGTAAAAGATATACTCAGACGTGTATTGGGAAAATCGTCTTTAAGCTATGAAGAGTTATTAACAGTATTGTGTGATGCTGAAGCTGTTGTCAATGGAAGACCACTCACCTACGTCACTGACGACATGGACGATTTAGTACCTTTGACACAGGCAATGTTTCTACAAGACATTCGGGAAGCCAATGTACCAGATTTGGATGTGTTAGAAGCCGAAGGTTTCCAGCGTCGGTTTCGATATAGGCAAGTTATTCGAGATAATTTCCGTTGTCGATTTAGGAAAGAATATTTAAGTCAACTAGTCCAACGAGGGAAAGAAAATGAACGTACAAGAAAATTATCAGTTGGAGAGATTGTGCTTGTGGGAACTGACAACAAAAAGAGACTTGATTGGCCACTTGCAAAGGTGTTAGAACTTTTACCCGGACAAGACGGAGGAGAGAGAGTTGCCCGGGTGAAAACACAAAATGGAGTCTTGGTACGTCCAGTACAAAGGTTGTACCCTTTGGAAGTTACAAGTGGGTCTGACCTTGAGACAAGAGCATGAACAGAACAAATATCCTCGATTAATATTAAGATTTGTTTCATTTATATCCTTCTATGTGCTTATACAAATGAAAGGTGGGAGGATGTTGGAAATGGAATATCAAGAGGACCGTGATGGGAGGTATAGTTAATCAAGAAGGCAGTGCATTTCAAAGATGTTTGGTTTGTGTTCATTTGTTTGGTTGTTAGGCTGTTGCCATGGAGACGCGAGGACTTGGTCAAGGTTTTTAGATGTGAAAAGAGTGATTGTACCGAAGCTGTGAATAAACGGTATTTGTATTCTAAAAGTAAGTTCATTCTGTCATTAATAATTATAGTTTATACGACGAAGACGACGGGTAGTCGTTTGAGACGTAACACTATTATTATTATTATTATTATTATTATTATTATTATTATTATTATTATTATTATTATTATTATTAGTATTAGTAGTATTATTATTATTAATATTTTTATTACCGTTTCACATAAAATATTACCTGTAACACCGAATAATGGTGAATATTCAATACAGTGAGAAAGTATAAATCACCACAAAACATCATTTAACAACCGATTTGAAAATGGGTACTTTTGTCTCTGTGTTGAAATATATAAGTAGCTTGTTTTGCATTTGTCTACTGGTAGTCTGTTCAAAACTTGCGGGCCCCTAATAGTAATAGTAGAAAACTACTTCAACCGGTTTATACTTCATGTCATTTATTAACGCAGTATCGGGCAAGATTACAGAATGATTGCAAACCATAGGGATACAAAGTGTAAATTGTAAATAATGTTACACGTCAAGATGATAAATCTGCAATAAACTTTCACCAACACCCTAAAACATAACATCGTTTACCCAATTACTCGCTTACCTGATCGCGATACGATAACACTGGGCCTCGTCGCCCACTAAAAACACGTCATAGACACAGACACAATAGAGTATAGACAACGTTTGGGCTTCATTGTGGATAGTTACTCAACTGGCAAATGACGGCGTGATTCGACTGCTGTGTTGTTTGTCCCTCTCCAGGACTGCGATATAATCAGGACGCTTAGTAAATAAATGTACCTCAGGTACACAATACTCAAATGTATTTTGTGTAAATAATTTTAAATAAATGTATTTTGGATTCAAAATACAAATACATTTAATTGAGTAAATTTCGTATCCAAAATGCAAGATACTTTTGAGTGTATTTTATATTTTCAAAAATATTCAAAATAAAATACACTTTTCTAAATAAAACGACATTACGATAAACGATTGGGGCTTAACGAACGAAATTTTGGATTTTGATTAATAGTTTTTGCTAAAAGCCAGCTTTTTCCAGTACCATAGGCGTAGAACCTTAATCGTGTTGAATCACTATCAAGCTTGAGCTTCATAAATTCATAGTATATTGACTTTCTAACTAAAATCCGTTTTTGAAAAAATGCGAAGAACAAATAATTTCTGCGAAGATTGTTGACAATACTGGCTTTTGATTGTATTTGACGTGCAAAGTATTGTGTAAAATACAAAGCACAAAATACTTGAAACTCGGCTATTTTCGATACAAAGAAAAAATGTATTTTAAATACATATATTGTCTTTACCGCCTATATCTCTCTATTTATTTATGTATTTACAAGAAATTCAATTGAACATATTTAGTAGATATTTGCTCTAATTGTTTCATTATACGGCAGAATAAAAAAAAAGTAACTTGTTGGAACCTTAATCTCAACGTAAAAAAGTGCAGTGTTATAACATTCACGAACAAGCGAAAACATGTAATTCTGCATAATTATACTATTGACGGCACGAACTTAGATCGAGTAAACTCAGTGAGTGACCTTGGTGTCACTATTTCATCTGATTTATCTTTCAGAAAGCATCTAGATAAAGTAACACCAAAAGCCTTCAAACTTCTAGGTCTGTTAAGGCGGAACTGTATGGGCGATTTCAACTTAGCCACCTTCAGGATGTTATATCTAGCACTTGTTCGCCCACAGGTGGAATACGCTAGCGTTATATGGAATCCGCATCACAAAACCAAAATAGACCACATTGAGAGGGTACAGAAAAAGTTTATTAAGTTAGTATGTTATCATTATTTCAGGCAGCCCTACCACCGAAATGAATATCTATTACACTGTCAAAACATGAAGTTAATGCCCTTAGAAAAGAGACGAACCTTGTTAGATATGATGTTTCTGCACAAAATCACGCATAATTCAGTAGACACCCCATTGATAACATATCTAAACTTTTTTGTCCCCCTAAGAACAACTAGAAGACATTCTACATTTTACGTCCCCAGCAATAGAATTGATCTCTATAAGCATTGTGCCATCAATAGATTACAATCTACATACAACCAGCTAGCAGAGCATTTGAGCACCGACATTTGTTTTGAAAGTTACAATTGTTTTAAAAATAAAATAATCCAGGCGCTGTAGTCAAAGTAATCATGTAATTTTCTTGCTGTTGTTAAGGTATACTTGCTTTTGTATTATGCATTATGTTTTATTGTAACTGTTGTATTTTTTATTTTTTTATTATTGTAATTGTTCGTGTAATTGTTTGTTGTATTATTACTTACTCATGTCACCTGAGTGTATAATATTGTATTGTATTATGTTTGCACTAGTGGGATTTTGATTCCTGTATGCAAATAAAGGCATTATTATTATTTTATTATTATTATTACTTTTTGTTCCCCCTGTCTTGTGAATTTAAGAAAGCCAACGAACGCTACATGTTTAATAAATGCTGGCGCTCAGTGCTTGAGTAGAGACAGCGCAGAGGAAGTGAACAAGTGCGGTATTCATCACGGTATGTCTGATCATGGAGTTATAAGTTATAACTCCATGGTCTGATGTCTGATTGAGACGGATCACCCCTACCTGAAACCACCGCCCACCTGTTTACATATTCAAGAGGAAACGTAATCATCGCAGGAGGCGGCGGCGACTTAATGAGCAACTTTCCGTACTGAGTTTATGCATAAATAATACTTTGGCTGTTTCCTGATGGATAAGTGACATGTTTGCCTCGTTGGAAACAAGGCTGTGTTGTGCAACGGTGCTTCGCGTGACGTCACAACAGTTATACTTACGTAAGTATTCTAATGCTTACGACATAGCTGGCTCCAATAGGGAAGGCTCACACATTTTTTTTATTTGCTTTCTGGTTACCTCATGTTAAAATAAACGGGAACTAATTGGTTTCGGCTCGAAAGGTGCATTAACATCGCTTTAATAGCAAGTCAAAGATATTGCTGTCAAAACACGCTCAGAAACGGACCTGCGCCATCTTGCTCGTGATTAAAAGGTTCTGACGTCATAACTCTGTAAACAATCATTTTATATCATACAAATAGTACTGACATCCCACAATTTAGTAGATTATTGCTCTAATAAGACTCTTAACTGAACCAACGTTTATTTCTAGTTAGTAAATGAACACTGCTCAACATTAATTAACAACAATATGTTAAATAATTGCATTATTTTAAACACGTTTCGGTAAATACTGTATCAAAATGTATTTTCTGAAGAAAACAGTGGTATAAAAGGCATTGTTGTAAAGTCACTGCATCCTAGATATTGTAAAATGTCCAACTTAATATCGTTGATATTATTAAGAATACTTCAAGGAGGCAGTTGTTTACATGACTTGTGACGTCAAGAGCCGTTTTTCAATTACGGAACGGGAAGTACCAAATTTCCAACTTACAATGCTTATAGAATTGGAAATATACGTTTCTCAGATATAAAAATTATACCGCCCGTATTTTTAGATAATAATCTTCCATTTTTAGGTGCTTTGAGGAATATTTATTTTTGATGAGACTTCCCTATTGTACCAACTTAATATTCTACTTCTCTAGATCCCACCGTCTATCGAATCAGGTCGATTAGGGATAATTTACGACCTTCTGTTGGTTACCTGGAACGGTGGGCGTGGCTAATAAGACTTGTGCACTCTACTGAACGAAAGACGAACGTGTAAAAGTTGATTGTTGCTGCTGTTGAAAGGGTACAGAACAGGAGATAAGAAAATGAGGTCGGTAAACGAATACATATGTTGGGGCTAAAACCAAAGTACTTGTTTACTTATGAACTGTCAATAGAAGACGAAGGGGGTTACCTAAAATAAATTGTTTAGTTTCTATTTAGCTAAGGAATTTCAAGGTTTTTCCTTTTCGCCGAAACTAAATAGAATGATATGGGACGTCAGCATTATGGTACGTTTAAAGCTACGCGTTGCGAGCGAAGCAAGGGCGCGAGCTCCAATCAGCGGCCGAGTTTCACGCAAAGAATTTAATAGTTTCACGCAAACTCGGCCACTGATTGGAGCTCGCGCCTTCGCTTCGCTCGCAACGCGTAGCTGTAAATCGACTATTAGGTTAACGACATTGTTTATAAATAAATACATAATCAATATTAAATTATGTGTAATCTGTGCTTTGAAAAAATCGTTCCATAAAATCTGTTCTCAACAAACAAAAGAAGTCAATTGACGAAAAAATTAAACGAACACTTGAAACCTAATTGCAAATTATATAAAATATGGCAATTATGGATGATTGACATTATTGATTACTGCGTGTTAGGAGCTGCTAGGCTTAATGTTTGAGCTTCAAATTCTTAGGCACTTAATATAACCTATAATTGCAGTTTTGTACTTTATTGTTAAAATTATATGACCTACATTAGTTATAATTTGTAAAATGCTAATGTAATATTAAGGGGTTTCAGTGCACAAGTGGTAACACGTATACTGACTGACACCCTTCAGTGATAATTCAGTAGCGTGGGACCAAATGTATTTCGAGCTGTGAAGTGAGTGAATGCGCATTGGCTAGTTCGCACTCAAAATGAGGCTAGACTCTTTCGAGCAATTACTCGGGAATTGCGTCTAGGAAATATACGAGGTACTTTTTGCCGTCGGGTCTACTCCGTAGTTAATGTCAATCCGATCACCTCTGGCAGTCGACCAGATACCCACTTGGAAATTGGATAGTTTCCGCTTTAAATATGTTAAAAGGGATTCCAGCATTCACATTACATCATCACACCTTTTATAGAGATAAATTCCATAAGTAAAACCAATTTCTTTACAAACGTAGTTTAGCGAGTTTTGTGGCATATGAGGAATTAGTCGTGTAGAGTAATGAATATAATTGACTATTAAGTGGAAGGCCAAGACGAAAGGGAAACTATAGTACAGTAATAGAGTGCTAACAGAACTGGCTAGAGACATGCAAGTCTTTCGTGTGAGAGAATGGGGGACTTCACAAGTACACTGTCGAAACTCTCTTCTTGTTCTTCCTAAAGCACCTTCTCTGCATCGGGATGCTCATTATACTAGTCCCAACGAAAGTATTCGCATACCGATCTCAGGTCAATGTCTACTGCCACTTTCAACCGCGCCAATTGAAAGAAAATCAACAGATACCTGGCGTTCTTTTCCACATTCGTAAATGCACGGTTCGGCTTAGTCGAGTGCACAGGCGATTTGGCCACGCCCGCCGTTACAGGTAAGGTAACCAACGGAAGGTTTTAAATTATCCCCAATGGACCTGTTTAGATTAGATGGTATAGAAATTAGCGAAGTAAAAAACTAAGTTGTCACCTTGGACTCGGCTGCGTCGTAAGCATCAACATACTTTCGTTGGGACAGCTATAATACATTCAGTACCAGTGTAGTAGAATTCCTGAATCATAACTCATAACACATACTTGATTAATATAGGTCCTTGAGCGACTTCATTGCTGTTGGACTCCTTTAAATTATCAATAGCACCACAGCCCTACCCCTACGCTATATTGTCTTATCTAAGTCTAGTCCTGAGAATTTGCATCTGATGCCCGACACTTCAAGCAGTTTCATGTAAGCAAGCCCTCACTCCCTAATAGTTTCATTAAATAACGGATAGAAAAATCCGCCATAGAAAACTCCAAGACCCGGCGCCTCCACCATATGTTGTACCGGGTTATACTTGTATACAGTCTGGACCAACAAGACCCGGCGCCATGGAGGGTCTCATGTAGAAAGCATCTATTCCTACATTATCGCGATGAACCTTGTTGCAATGACACGGTATGTAATTTACCTTGCTAGCAGGTAGAGTAATAGTATTTCATGTCCCTCGTTTAACATTTTTACTCACTTTATAATGGACGGTCTTATGTAGAAAGTATTATTCCTACATTATCGCGATGAACCTTGATGCAATTCCCGGTTTGTAAATTTCTTGTTAGCGGGTAGAGTTAAAGTATTGCACGTGTTTAATTGAATATTTTTACTCCCTTTTAGTTGAGTAATAGTATTTCAATCATGTGCCTGTAATTCGTATACTCCCTTACGTCTCTTTTGGTATTTTCTTGTGTTAATAGGGTGAGTTTTAATATTTTAGATAGAGTACTCTTATTTTGATATATTTTTACTGGGTGAGTAATCTTGTTTAATATATTACTACTGCGAGTACTCTTGTATCGGAGTAGTAGTGTATCGTTACACCGGCGTAGCTTGGCAAGGTTTGCAAGGTGCCCTCCCCCCCCCCCCTCGACAAGCGCGTCATCAAGTCTAGGGTCCAGTGAAGCGAGCGTTCATTCCAACCTTCCCAGGTTATACAGTAATTATCTTGTTCTTCGCGATACCCTCGTTATACGAAGGGCGCAATGACATGACTCCCCGTTTTAGCCATTCAAACATAACTAAATTAACCTAATTTGCATAATAACTACGAGAATTTGTTAATTATCATAAATATAACCCGTTTTGCACTCATATTTTCTCATAAAACGATATGAAATAAAGTGGAGGTCACAATGTGTTATTTATATTGACCCAAACATGTGATCTATACCTATTATTGTTTCTCATATTGTGATGACATAAAATAAATACAGGTTTATATTTGGATAGATGATAAACATATTGTTATTAGTACATAGAGCATATTTTATTGACAGGTTTCATGAATTGTGGTAGTCTATAATTTGTGGGTGTAACCAAAAGTCACTTACTCAATGATTGTTGAAACTTAATTGAGTTCAGTAAATATTGAGGTAAGACTGTCATGTTTATCTAATAATTATACTATATTGACTGCCAAAGTCACTAAAAGAAAGTATTTGCTAAGACTTGAGTAACAACGACTAATGTTTCCTCACTAACTCCATTAAACAGTTTTTTGGGCGCACTACCAAACGTCACTAACTCGGTTTTCTTGGGTCAGAGCAAAATGGGTTCGGTGTATAAGGTGCCATTAAGTAACTTTTGGGAGTCGGGTATAGAATACGTCTTATAGCTTTGGTGTTTTAAAACTCTCAACATGTTTATTTCCTAGTTATATAAAACTACGTTTATCATAAATGTTTATTTTAATGGTTAATTAATAGTTCAATGACCTTAACAACATCATATGAATTAAAGTTAACACAAACAAAAATTAATTTAGGCAAAAGTTGCTCTTAAAGACTGTTTGATGTTTTCCGCCGGGCGCCACTTTTATTATAGGAGCTAATCTCAAGACTAAAGGATGATCTTGAGATTAAAGTTCGGTGAAACCACCCCTTACGCTAATGTGAAAACCCAGACACGTCAAGTAACCTCCCTCCACCCCCACGTGAATCCAACTGGGAAAATTATTCAACTTACTTAAAAACTTCTGATGTGAATCGGTAAAAAGTTTCCCCAAGTCTTGATGTAACAAAGTTAGTTCAGTTCGTTAAGTTTAGTTTAGTTCGCGCTGAGAAACGTCAAACACAAACT
This sequence comes from Isoperla grammatica, assembly GCA_945910005.1. NCBI lineage: Eukaryota > Metazoa > Arthropoda > Insecta > Plecoptera > Perlodidae > Isoperla > Isoperla grammatica. Next base: position 4,567,418 of record OX246743.1, on the reverse strand, counting down.
TGCGTAATTATTATGGGAGAAGTTTTATCTTGACATGTCCGGTGAGCTGAGACGGTAGTTGGGTGTGAACGTGGCTAGTTATTATGTCATCCATGCCAATATATGTCACAATCACCATGACAGGAACTTAGGTCTACAGTGGACGAAGGATAGGGCCGGAGAAGAAGCAAGTTCAATTTTGTACATTTTCACCGGAAGCACTTTACCTGAAAATAATTGCTAATAACAAAGATAATTATAATAAATAACAACATTAATAAATGAAGTTATGTAAGGTACACAGTACACACATGGAATACTTGACATTACGTATGACAATTAATTGTCATTCCTGTGAAAGGCGACCTTGAGTTGGTTAAAGTTTTATTCCTTAGTTGTCACATAATGTATGTGAATTTATTGCTTTTAGGTACGGAATGTGAGTAAGATATCTTAGTTTTAGATGCAGCTGATAGACACTCTGTGCTCGGAGCTTTGGCCCTTCTATGTCAACTGCCACATTTTAAGAGATGGAAGTAAATAACAATTAACAAATAACATTTGGACAAATGCAGTCGTGGATAGTGTTTGGAATAGCCTAATAATACGGTACCAATTGTAATCGACGATCTGCACGTAAACATATTAGCACGGTCTTCTGAACTCATCATACATATATATATATATATATATATATATGTTATTGTTCACCATTTTCTGGGTTTCGTCACACGATATAAATTGAGTACGTGGTTTAAACTTACCCCACCTCACCCGCAGTAGCGGATTTAACGGTCAGCCCGGTCAGCGGATGCTGACCGGGCCCCGGCCAATCCGGGCCCCCCGCCCCTTAGCGACCCACTCAAAAACACACGAGCTGAGATCCATTCACCATAGGCACTGTCGAAACTTATCATAGCAAATACTACCAATAAAATTATATTTTAAAAAGAATGTTTCAAAAAGAATGATTCTGTTTATAGGGCTCAATAAAGCCTTCGTCGGGTCGCCCACGTGTTTGACGGTACACAGCGGCGGAAACAACCCCACAGTTTAACAATGGAACTTTAATCCTGCCGCTTAAAGTCGATCGATGATAACTGCACATGTAATATAAATCATTCAAATTGTATCTACTGCAAGATGAGATTAAGCTTGTAAATATTGTAGAAAAAAATATGCACCTACCGCTATTAGTTTTTTATTTATTGAGTGTTGAAATGCGTTGGAATTCCCTATGTTATACATTGTACCTGAACAAAAACCTACACTTTCAATCGTATAACTTTGCGTAGCACCTTCAAAAAGTAATATATTGTGACACATTTTCGTCCTAAATGTAAACTTCATGACTAACATGAATACGTTTGAAAAAGATGGTCGAACGCGATCCGTTTTCGAGATATTTGCGCTGGTGTGTCAATTTTACCTCAAATCTACTCAAATTAGAAACTATAAATATACTTTATTAATAAAAAAAAATATATTATTTCAAGACGTTCAGTATTAAATGCTACTCACATGTAATAATTCTTGAAATTTATAATTTAGAATAAAAAAAAATATTTTTTCATGTCCATTTAATTTGAATAGTTCAGTTGTTGTATTGAATGGGTAGTTCACTTCATCGATCGACTTTAACTTGAGTCACGTTCAAACTCGTTAAAATAAATTTATAGAAAAACCTGGAAATTTCGGCAAATATGAGGGTTGATATTTACAACCCAATAACTGTCCGTATGTCTATGAAATGACAATTACTTGCTTTGAAACACCCAACCTCTCCTCTACTCAGTATCAGTCGGTTTCTGTGTCTCGTGTGAAACAGTCCAGTGACACTTAGTTCGTGTGTCAACTGTGCTATTTTAATTTAATTTAAACAAAAGTAAAATGTGAGCGTGGTATACGTTTTAAAGATGAGTGAACAGACAAAATACAAGCATAAGACCCGGCAAAAACGAAAAGATAAAGAGCGCGCACTTCTTGTAACTGCCGGCAATGACCCTAAACAAAGAATATTAAGTTTTTGTGTTGGCAATAACTCGCGTGTGTCAATTGGCGCTGGACATAAATTAAACACGTCGAAAATTCGAGTGAAATTCAACCCACTTTGGAAATCGAAAATCAAACAAGTGCTTCTCATTACACACCTATAACAGAAAACCTCGAACCTTGTAGTAACACTCCTACCGTGTTAAACAGTTATTCTCAAAACAGCGCAAAACCCATTTCCGCTTATTATGACGATACAGTGAACGTAGAAGTTCAAGTGGAATCACAAAGACCTAGTGTAAGAAAAGTGTAGATTTTGCGTTGTCTAAAAACTACGTGTCCTGCACCAAAGTAAAAAAATTGCAGACCAATCTAACATGTTTGAGCTAACTTTTCTTGACTGATAAAGCTCTGTTCAGTGGATCAGTTATTTCAAATGATCAACTTGACATTCTTATTGTTAAAAAGCCTTCTCAATCCATTGGAAGTGATATGCCAAATTTAATATATCTTAAAGACGACGGCAATCGTAGTTGTTCGTCCTTTTACTATTTCAAAATAAATTCTACCAACGAACTATGAATCCTATAATATACACTATGAAACAAACAAGGCTAATTGATCTTGCGAATATGCATAGGAAAAAACTGTCGAGAGTTCGGACTTATTTCAACTGTTGGAGCTTTTGCCAGGAAAAACTCGAGAAGAGGGTGTCATGTTAAGAGCTTTGGTTAGTAATGAGTTAGTATTATGCTATATACATATATTAGTTAGTTTGTTAACAAAATATGCCAAACGGACGGGCCCCTTTGGTAAAATGCTGACCGGGCCCTTTTTCTTAAATCCGCTCCTGCTCACCCGACGTTTCGAGGGAATAACATCCCCCATTAACCAGGGTCACCACGACGCGTTGTTCTCCGTTCGGTACTCTCTGCACGACTGGGAATCTCGGGTCTTCCTACGTTGCGCGCGCATCCGCGTGTTGTCATCCTGTCACTGCCATTGGCGGGAATCGAAACCTGAAGCGTTTTAGCCCTAGCCATGCTTCTTGTCATGGGGCCTCGAATCTCGCTGGGCGTGTTGTCCTCACATGTCTTCTTTACGTTTTTTTCCCCATTGTTCTCAAACACTGTTATTTTATTTCCTGAACCGTCAAGATGCTGGGCGGCAGGTTTGAAATTAGAGTTATGTTTATGTAGCACTGGTAGCCATGTGGCTGGTAGTCGTTGACCGTCATCCCGTTTGTTTAAATTATGTGGTCGTTTTTCTATTTCAATAGCTTCTCTTACTATTCTAAGTGGGTAGTTTTGTATTGTGGCCAAAGTTCTTGAACCCTCGAAATCAATTAAGTGTCCCGTGTTTCTAACATGTTGAGCCAAAGCCGAAGTTTCCTTGTTTTGTTTAACAGCGAGACGGTGTTCATCCACCCGCACTGAGATGCGTCGGTTCGTTTGACCCACATACACGTCTTGGCACGTGCTACATGGAACTTCGTACACACCCTGGTTTTCAAGGGGGATATGGTCTTTAGCGCTCCTAAGCAGGGCTCCTATTTTGCGATGTGGACGGTAAATCGTTTTTATATTGTTTTTCCCAAGTATTCTTCCAACTCTATCAGTAACCCCCTTCATGTAGGGTAGGTGAACCCAGGGTACCGACTTCTCTTTTTCCTCTGGTACCTGTTTGCTACCAGTGTCCGGCTTCACACTAAGGGATTTAGAAATAGTACTTTGGGAATAACCATTCGACAGTAGAATGTTATTTAGTTTACCCATCTCTTCTGTTACATGTTCCTCATCTGCTAGTCTAAGTGACCGGGACACCAAAGAATTAACTACTGAATTAAGTTGAGCGGGGTGGTGATGGGAAGCTGCGTCTAAATATCTATTAGTGTTCGTCGGTTATTGTTCACCATCAGAAAATGGTGAACAATAACATTACTTATGTCCGCGAAAACTTGAAAATCAATATATATATATATATATATTATATTATATTACTTTGTGTAATATTGATCAAAAATATTTATTCCGATAAAAAACTTTGAACAATAATATTTGTATTTAATTATGAAGTATGAAGTATGAAGGATTTTGGTATTCCATCACTAGGAGCGTAATTGTATATTTGCTTTGCATTACTCTTGTATACACTGTACACTGACTAAGTCATCACAATGAGTTGTAAATCACGTAGATCACGGAGACCTGAAGCCATAGAAATATTATATTTACTTCTAGCAAACCTCACAACAGTCGCAAACATATATTAAAGGGTATATTTATTCACCGTCGATTATCCGATAACACCTTTCACAATAAAACGATATAATCAACACTAGCGAAGTAATAAGGTTTTGTCAGAACTATTTGCTATAAAGCGCGTAAGTACTCATTCTACGGAGTAAATAAAACCCAGTACTGTTGCCGCGTAGTCGTACTATTTACTCTGCTATGCACTTAAATGAGTTCAACACTAAAAATGTGTTGTCAATATTAATTTTATGAGCGAATGTTAATTTAATTGATATGAAGCTTCTTACATAAAAGTGGTAACTTTGAAATCGTCACGTAGCATTGCCCAATCAGACAAACAGTTGCTTGTTGCATCCACTATTTATTTTATGTCTAAGTTATAAAACTATTTTACAATTGATCATAATAAAACTAAACATCTAAACAAATCTCAATGTTTGTACCTAAATGAGTAAACAGCATATTACACTGTAGGCTAATATACTTTTGTGGTACATTTCCATGGCGCATTGCAAGGCAACTAATTTTACGGTTGAAGCCGGTAGTATAAATATACTTAAACATAGGTAGTTTTGTTGCATCTGATTTTTTCGTGACTAAATTACTTACAGAATAACCTTTAATGATAGTATACAATTTTCCCAACTTTTCCCAACCAAATGTGTTAAATGAAAATGATAGTATTTTACTTATTATATTAGTAATTTAAAAGTTCAACTAATTTTAGTATTGTTTGCCTTGAACCTGTTTTTATAAAACTACGTTAAACTAAGTTGTATACATACAATATTTAATGGACTGTGTTTATTCTGTAGATAAACGAATAAGACGTTTTTAGGTACACCGCCCTAATAAACGAAGACACAAACCAACACTGAGGACTGGAGATAATTCCCAACAACATCGCACAGACACCCTCAACTCGAGCAGACTTTGCAAGCCGGAGTAAATCCATAACCAACATTTATCTTGCCTTTCTATTGCATTGCATGTGTTTCCCCCATTGTTACACAAGCACCCCAACCCAGCATATCTCGAACTGTTCAACACAATATCACGACTCCATAAAGTGAACAGATCGGAGTTCTCCCAGCCGTGTTTACACATTTGATCGTTTAACATTACACAATGTACAGCGTAATTCCTCCGGCGCTAATTTTATCACGAATTTCTCTGCCATTTAATCTACCCGATACAATTTCCTAAAACTATATAATAATGGTTGGCGCTGTCATAAATCACGGCTCTCCGCCTCCCTCGCCTGTGTATCCTGGATGCCTGAAATGTTACATCGATTGACTCGGCTCGAGGAGATGTATTGTTGAAGTGAGGAAATTAAATAGGGGGGGAGGGGGCATTGTTGGCGAGGCAGCGTTCAAGGTTGTTAATCATGCAGCGCGGGCGAACTTTGGAGGCAGCGGTGGGATTATTGACAGCGCCGAGCACGGGATCGAGCACCGTGCACGGGATCGAGTACCGGGTTTGATCATTGCGATCATCTGACGCAAACTAGCGTTGATCTTGCTTCACATCATCCTAAGTTATATGTTATAATATTATGTGTCAACAATATTGTTTATAATCCTTATTATTAATATTTCTTTATTTGTTGCAATAAATACAAACTCGGTCTAAACCGGCGTAAACATTATATACATACATAAATGTCAAGTATTTACATGAACTTATACCTTATTAAACTACTTAGAGCTAAATAAATATATTATTTTTCATATTATTTTTCCAAAACAACTGTACCTCCGTCTGCTCCCAGTGTACGATAGGCCCAGGGTGCCTCTGCCAGTCGTAAGGGGCGACAAAAGAAGACCCTATCACTTTCCCACTTCTTTACCACTTAAGATACTTTCTCCCACTTGACCCTGCCCTCCCTTGCTGGACTCCCTTAAGACAACCCCCACGATGTTTAATGGATCTGATTCGAATGACGTCATATGACCTAACCTGTCGACTAGGTCGAGTAAGTCGTTAAACAATAATAATAACGTGTTGTACGGATGTTTAGCTTCACCAAGCTTTAGATTATTATGCTAGAAACGGTTAACAATTATTAATATTATTAATTGGTTATTCTTGTCATCACAATGTAAGTGATTTCTCGTTGCTATTTTATTCGCTCAATGTGCAGTGGAACATGACAACAACATTATCAGGTGGATTGGATGCATTGTTCAGTATATTATAGATGTTTGCTATGATAAGCTTTACGAAGTAGGTTACACGTTGGAAGATATTATACAATGTCCATATATTGTCTCGTTGGTATGATGGCTACAATATCAACATTCACAAGTATCGTATTCACTTCACTCAAATCAAAACCCACGAGTCCTAGATCCTTATCACTAGACTGGTGGACAGTGAAAATAATGATCGACTTTAAATGATACCGCGTGGCATCCCTGATTCTGCTTGTAGCCATTTTGAACGATTTTTATTGATTTCATTTTATGTTTATTTTAAAAAATCTTAGTAATTCATTTATTAGTAATTTTGAATTTTAAGTCAATAATCCAGAGAAGCATACAATTTTTAAATTTTAGAACGCATGCGTATGTAATCTGGATCTTCGTTTTGAGTCACTATAGACACCGTTAAATATAAAAGTAAAGTGAATGCATAAAACGAGATGAAATTGCTTTTAGAAGGATTCTGCCTGGAGCGTTTTTCTTTCAATGTCTTCTTATCTCCTCAAGTAAAGAATTTCTAATAATTTGTTGAAGCACTTTGAAGTCTTTGTGTCTCCGTTATTTCTCTATTTTTATGCGGTTATAGCAGACCAGATAGTCAGCTCTAAGCAGTCGCTATGAATATTTTACCATACATTCCAGTTTGATTGCAAGAGTGAGTTAACCAAGCTTTGTCATTATTTTTGACCTAGATGTTACAAACATGAAGTCAGCCAGTAACAACTCAGCGCGAGCAGTCCACGTTCATACGTCATCCACGCGCAACAAATGCCCAGTGTTTCCGAACTAGCGCAGTCCACGTTCATACGTCATCCACGCGCAACAAATGCCCAGTGTTGCAGAACTAGCGCAGTCCACGTTCATACGTCATCCACGCGCAACAAATGCCCAGTGTTGCCGAACTTCCACTGTTTCACTTCGTCACAGCATTTACGACAATTTTACCTCTAGGCACAGAACTACAAATAATTGAAATAATGCTGGGACATGTACTATCAAAGTGGGGACAATATTCAAAGAGGGAAAGATAAAATGTATTTGGTTTTGAAGAATGTAATATCAATCATATTTTAAAATGTCTGATTTGATCTAAACGCAAACATCAATATTCTGATCCACTCTCGAAAGCACTTTGCATTTTTCTACTCAGGATGTCCACGTTCAATAACATTTTGTAAAGATATTAGCGAAACTCTTCAATACTTGTGTTCTCTCCCTGTATTGAAAGGCTCCAGTTTGTGGTTAGAGAACCCAACCCTATGTCAGCTGTCTGTTATAAAAACCGTCCTAGGTAATTTGTCGAAAGTGGAGGACCGAGGTATGAACCCTGTTACCATGGTGATGATCGACAAAGAGCCAACTGCAAACGACAATGTTAGTGACAGCTTGCGCAATGTTCTTGTTTCTTGATTTATACTCATGTAGGGTAGAATTTGCTAAACAATCCGACTAACGGGGAGTGGGAGGGGTAGTCGTAATAGAAGTGTTGATATTAGCTAGTTGACTGTAAACAGAAGCGATTTAGAATACGCGACGCAGTGAAAACATTGGCTGCTGTTCTGTTGGTATACACTCTACACTCTACACTCTACGCTCTACGCTCTACACTCTACACTCTACACTCTACACTCTACGCTCTACACTCTACCCTCTACGCTCTTCGCTCTACGCTCTTCGATCTACAGTCACCACTCTACACTCTACACTCTACACTCTACACTCTACACTCTACACTCTACACTCTACACTCTACACTCTACACTCTACCCTCTACGCTCTACGCTCTACGCTCTTCGATCTACAGTCACCACTCTACACTCTACACTCTACACTCTACACTCTACACTCTACACTCTACACTCTACACTCTACACTCTACACTCTACACTCTACACTCTACGCTCTTCGCTCTACGCTCTACGCTCTACGCTTTACGCTCTACGCTCTTCGCTCTACACTCTATAATTTACTTTGAATATGTAGAGAGCTTCCAACGCAAAAGTATACCCAACTTACATTGGAAGTTCTCTGCCACTATTCCCATATAAGTATTTGCAAAATAATGTGTTTCATCCATTCATTGAGAACCGTGAGCAACTACGGTCGGGACTCCCCATTATCAAGGCCGCGTGATCTGTTTCGCCAAGCTGCGAGCAATGCGATGTCTCGGGTCATTGACCCGCTAATAGGCAGGCCTCACGCAGCCGAGGCGCTCCCAACACAATAGAGACCAACTTAGTTGGGAACTTTGCCATTCATTATCGAGGAGTTTATCAATTGCGAGACAAACCCCTTCTTAGGGGTGGGCTATCATCACTGCTCTGTCGTCTCGGACCATGTTGAACGCTTCCTTGTGTTTTATACACACCATCAACAGTGACGTATCTAGATGGTGTTGGTTTGTTGGTCATGTACCCCGAAACTACTTTGGAACTGCTTCTTTAATTACGAAATAACTATAATTATGATACATTCATTCTTTTGGAATGTTTTTTTTTTCGATTGAATATATTTCTATATGATTTACTTTCCATTTTCCAAATTATCATAGCATCTGTGTGATAAGTCCAGCTATAAAGTGGGGTATTATTATTGTAATGTGTGTGTCGTATTGTTCTTCCATCATTGCATAATGTAGCAGTTAATTTTATGTATCACATAATTTCCAGTATATGACAATACTATCCGTCAATCATCGGTCAATCAAAGTTATAAATTTACTTGAATAATAGAATTATTTTAAAATAAAATATTTATATGAGTATCTATTCGTATATGATTATTTTTCTTAAACTTACAATAATACGATTTATTGTGAATACTTCTTTCATTATTACACATACAAAAGTTATTCAACCAATTTGATTTAGTTATTCATTATTAGGCCTCTATTAGTTGCTCATTTCTTAGTATTGAGACTTAGATTTAGCATTCATTTTTCATAGCCTTAGCTCTAGACCAAACTAAATCTTAATTTTCTTATTGTAAACAAAATAATATAGACGCATGTTTTTTTGCCGATCTCTCAACTTCTGCTTATGACAGCAACAAAACAGGTTTACACTGTACGTATTTTGTATAACCTATATTATAATAATTTCACTCAACATATTAATTTTGTGCTGTTCTAGACAATAATTGAACTATTATACATATACTTCCTGCAGTGTTAACTTAAAAATGCAGTAAAGTGATTCTGAGTCGGAATCTGAAGTCTTCAAAAAGAATTGCCTTTCTAAAAATGAAATAATATGAAAGTGAACTGTTATTAAAAACATGTATTTTTAATATTTTAAATTCCTGAATCTCACGAACTATAAAAAGGCAATGTTCAAATGGAATGCAAAAAACTACTACACAGAGTTTACGAAAACATGCACTATAATATGAAACAACAGTGTTTACCATTTCATGTTCAACAGTGTTCATGTTTATGAACAAAAATAATGTATAGAACAAAAATATAGTATTGGCCTGGATGAATAAAAGTGAGCATAAAAAAAATTACAACTGGAATGTTTCGGCAGGTCAGGTTTTATTTCGAACACAAAAAAAAAGACGATCCTTTTCACCTTCTAATTTTAAATATAGAAGAGTTTTTGTACCAAAACCTTTTATTTGATCTCGATAATATCAAACTACAGATCAACACCATCTTGTGTTATGTATTTATTTATTGTATCAGTACAAGTGTAACTTAATTTGTACATTAAATATTTTTTTCAACAATTGCAAATACATTATTTATACAATTTCATACCACTTTCTTGTTAATACCAACCTGTTATTCCAGATTGAGGCCACTGTTGACGTAGAACAATCTGGAATAAGTACGAAAGAGGAGATTGGTTCCCGACTTCCATAGAGATAGATACGTTACGTATCTACTTACATAAGTTATATGAATAGGGATTTAGCATGCTCTGCAAATGGCGGGGCAATATCGGCTTACTGGAGTAAGTATCTAACTCGAGCGGGTGATAAAAACTAACATTACCTAACACCGAGAGAGGAAATGAATCTCCTATATTCTGAAATTGATGGTTTAAGATGCCTGCGAAACGATGCAGTGAATCTAAAGCTCCTGTAAGAGATCGATTCTTAGTGTTTTAATCGTTTTGTCTCACGATTTAGGAGGGTCGAGATTGGAAATTCCACAGTGTTAGTCTAGGTACAGGGGTGATCAAACATGAGGCACTGATGTCTGCGGTCACTGTTAGGTCACTGTAAAACTTGACTATAATGTACACGGAAGTAGTACTTTCATAAACAATACCGTTATTATAAGGCTAACAGTGTCGACATGTAATAATATGAACTCGGCCTTTAAAACTTATTGGAAACTGATTTGTTTACATGAATCGAGTTGCCTTAAAGGGGAAGTCAGGGAAAAAACTAAAAAATCACCAATGAGTCATAAGTGCATGAAATTCAATTATGTGTAAGATAAAATTGAAATAGGAGAACGATCTAAGTTTTTGTTTGTGAGTTACCATTTGACAGTTGATATTCACAAAGCGCTTAAGTAGAAGCGGGAAATGCGAAATTTCAACAACGTTCTTTTGCAGCAACCAAATCCAAATATCTAACAGCGGGGACTTCATCTGAATCGGGCCTTAAGGTGACTAATATTTAACTCACATTCCATATTATGAAAATTGGGTTATTGTGACATTTCGCAAAGTTTTGCAAGTTGGAAGATGATGCTTTTAAACTCAGTGGCGGATCCAGGGGGGGGGGCGGTAGGGGCGATCGCCCCCCCCCTTGATTCTTAAAAAGCTAATTTTTATATGAAATGAATATGTGCAATCACCAGAAATATCGATGTTTTGTTGCGATTATAGTTTCACAGTTCAACAGTTGTTCAATAAAGGCCAATTTAATTATCTAAAAGTGTATTTCTGAAAAGAATATCATAAACTCCCATATTTTACCTCCCTCCAAGGCCTATTTTAGTGCGCAACTGCAAATAAAACATATTGTAATATACCATCTCTAAAGCCATTAAAACACGTTTTTAAAAAAATGCCTTAGAAAATTTTTCCCTGCGGGGCTAAACTGGGGGGCCGCGCCCCCCAGACCCCCCGGCGCTGCGCCACCTAAGTCGCCCCCCCCTTGGAGAGGTCCTGGATCTGCCCCTGTTTATACTTCATTGAACTGATAATTCATAAAATTACAGATTTAATGATCACTAGGTTCATATCGTGTGACATTTAAATACGGTCATTTTACTTTACCTTATTCTTGGGATGTGTAATTATAAAAGCGTTGAAAATGTCGTAGAAATCGATTTACTTAAATAATACAGTGTATTCTGTATAACTTTAGTTGACGCGTGTTCAGCAGTATATATACAGCAAATTCGACTATTTTGTTCCATATCAGTGCGTCCAATTTAAACATGTCTCTGCGAGCTGAAAATAAAATGTGACATGAACGAGAGACGACATAATAATATTGAATTAGACAGTTGCGATTTTCGACAAGTCAAATAAATTGTTAGTTTGTCCAAAAAGACCAAGCCACAGACTTACTTGTATTGTCGCATACTCCACACTTATTAACGTATAGCGGTGGCCACATTGGAGGCCACAATAGCATGTGATTGGTAGTTCATTGTTACTATGTTTCAGCTGACATTAGATGCAAATTCAACTTTTTTCTAACTTTGGTTTGCTATTATTACTTAAAATCAACATAAACAAACTCTTTTGTCTCGATTACTCTTTTAATCGTTTACAAAAGCATACAATTATCATTTTCGTACACTTTATCGGGGATATGCGTGTTCAAACTTGTCATATTTCCCCGTAAACAATATTATTCGTTTTCTATTGACAGCTAAATGAAACTTGAAATAGTACTATAGGCGGCCTCCAATATGGCCGATGTGACGTCACGTGAATACTCCCTCATAGTTAAAACATATATAACAGTGGTTAAAGACAACGATCATCACAAATTAACATCATCACAATCATAACAACAGTTTTATAGCTGAATGGGACAAGTATTAAAAATGAAATAATAAGATAAATACACTCGTACACCAACACTAAATGAAATGAATAATATACTAGGCCCGACGAAAGTATTCGCATACCGATCTCAGGTCATTGTCTACTGCCACTTGCAACCGCGCCAATTGAAAGAAAATCAACCGATACCTTGCGTTCTTTCACACATTCGTAAATGTACGGTTCGGATTAGTAGAGTGCACAGGCGGTTTGGCCAAATGTTTCTTAAAATATACTATTATATCAGTCTTAACTATCCGCGTGATACCGGTTGATCGGGTCTAGTGTCTTAAAATGTACTATTATATAAAATAAATAAATCACAATAAATTCACATTTAGAGTCTACCCACACAGTAACGAAACTGATTTGCAGTGGGGACTTTAATTTAAAGCGACTAAACCAACCCTGTAGGCTCCGAACACCATCGGAGAGTGAGCGATAACCAATTAAAGATCGATAGTTCAAATATACGAAACATATGAATCGGTGATTGGACAGTGCGAACACCTGCGGTCCGCGTGATACTGGTAAATCACGTCTAGTGTCTTCAAGTTTTACAAGATCATAAAAAACCTGCCCACCCACCCCCACTAAATATATCTCGTTATGATAAAGCATCCTCATGAAAAATCCTGCCTAAGCATGATCTTAAATTGCTGAGCCGTATTTTAGAAACCCTACTAAATCCCTTCCGGATTATTTAAGACGTTTTAATGTAAGAGTAGCTTTGAAATGAGACTGAGAGAAAGGAAACTTTTTACAGGAACGAATAATTTTGAATCCTAGTCTATCGAATTCCAATTCGCTTTTGCTTCCTAAGTTGGTTAGACTTGTGAAATTAATTGCGTCGTTTAGAATGAAAAAAGTACGGTCGAACGAAATCTCGTTAAGAAAGTGAGAAAGTGAGAAAGCGGGCTTGCCAACACTTGGTACAATCATTGAGAAATTATACTGACCCCTCAGATCCATTAAATGTTGCCGGCTTCAATTGTGCTGGGGAAATGGTTTTTACCAACTTTCTTTTTCGGCTCAAAGTCACTTTTATTACGGCCATCCATTCAATATTTAATTTCAAGGTACTTTAATATATTCTAACTAAAAGAATATCTCACTTTAAAAATGAATTATATCCTGTGGGCGTTTTAACTTTAGGATGAAATACAGGCCGGCGTCTTTTGGTGGCACCGCAGAAATATTGCGCAACTTTCTAACAAAAATATATTTATTTTTAAAGCAAAGTAATGAGAAGGAAAACACAAACATTAAAACGTAGAAACTGGCTCCGCCTTCAAGTGATCAACTAAAAATGCAAGTTTCAGTTTCTGAAACAAAATGGAGTGAAAATGACAACAGAACAAGATGAGGAAGAGAGAAACTTGAGGCAGACTGAGGAAGTCTTGAGGTGGTGGTCTTTACATGTTAGAAACAATTCATCTTCAAACAACAACAACAACAAGACAGATTGATGGTGACCGCAAGATGGTGGTGACGAAGGAGCTATATTATTATTATCATTATTTTCTGTCCTTCTTCTCTCCTTTGCACCATCGGGCTCCTCTTGAGCCAAGACGATGCGAGAGTGCACCCTAGCGTGGCGGCCGAAAGATGGTGGTGACAATGTAGCTCATAGGCTGAGGAACTTCGCACGATGCTAGTTGTGCCGAGGATTGCAGCCTTCTGCATGACACGCACGTGCTTGTCCTTCAGGTGGAGCTTCTCTTTCGCAGCTGACCACTCTTCGGTGACCAGACCGTTGACGGAGACGACGACAGGAACTATCTCAACGGACCTCAGCTTGTATATGTCCTTGAGTTCGACGGCGAGTGGCTGGTATTTACGCCTCTTCTCAGCTACTGTGTTGATTGATCACAATATGATTGTCTAACGGGACGGCGAGGTCGTTATTATTATTATTATTATTATAATTAATTATTATTATTATTATTATTATTATTATTATTATTATTATTATTATTATTATTATTATTATTATTATTATTATTATTATTTTTATTATTATTATTTTGATTATTATTATTTTGATTATTATTATTATTATAATTATTATTATTATTATTATTATTATTATTATTATTATTATTATTATTATTATTATTATTATTAACATTATTATTATTAACATTATTATTATTATTATTATTATTATTATTATTATTATTATTATTATTATTATTATTATTATTATTATTATTATTATTATTATTATTTTTATTATTATTATTATTATAATGACTGTTATTATTGTTATTATTATTATCATCATTATTATTATCATTATTTTTATTATATACTCGTCTCATAAATTCAGATTAAACTCTACACTAATAAACGTGTATATAACGACCCATTCAAAATCCTGATGTATCCCGATTTGCAAACCAGTAATAAACTCAATCTCCACGGCAAACATTTCACATTATTTCATTTCGCAATTAACTTTTGACATCGAGCGTACTTACTCCACAATTAACCTTGTCAAAGTTGTGTTTACACCGCATGGTTCAAGCTGTAGCTACCAACAAACACCGAGGTCGAAACCTTTATCGAACCGTTACAATCGATAGATCGTTCGTCGCCATGTTTACGATATATCGCTCAAAGAGAACAACGCAGCCCCCCCAGTTTAAAGCAAACAGCTAATACCATAGTACACAGCCCGCGGGGTGTTGTGTTTACTCAACCATCGCGTGGAAACCTGAAGGAGTTTAAATACAGGTAAGATCCATTATGTATACATTAATTTTTAAGATATTGTTTGCTTTGGTCGCAAACACAATTTGGTACAATACTACGCCAACCACATATTAATGAAACAAGCAGGGTGAAAACACACGATGTGATGATGCAATCGCTGTCATTGATGATCTAGAGCGATTTTGTGCCAATCATTAATAACAATAATTAAACATTAAATAATTAAACATTAATAATTAAACTAACAAAAATTAAAAATTAAAATTAAATAAATATACAACTCTACGTTAAAATATACATCTAAGGCTACCCTTTAATAAATCATGTAGCAGGTATAGACACCATCTTGAATAGTCTCTCAAAGAATAGCCAGTAGTAACGAATATCTGCAACTTAATAACTGAATGTGCATCAATTGAAAAATAAAGAATTAATCATAGCCCTCAATATCGTCTCGTCAGCCCACAAAATCATACTAGTTATTTATAATTGTTAATTAAATGCATAGTTGTAGTCTACTTTGAAGTTAATACTTAGTTAAATATATACATTACCTATTCAGTACTCCGCACACCAGATATTATACCTACTGACTCACAAGACTAACTTCTGTCAGTAGGTATTGATCAACATGAAATAAAATGTACAGTAATTTATATTGATTTGCAATATGTGGTACTGAATAAAAACAATTGAATTGAATTGAATTGAATACACAATAATGATTTAAGCTTGTATGGCCTAGACTAGTTTCGTACAGTGACTATATTATTGTAAATTAAAAATGAACTAACTAGGTTATTACGGTGTTTGGAATATTATAATATCTTTGGCTGGGAGGTAATGTCCGAGAGCTATTAGTAGTACTGAATCCCAGCATTTGCTTATACGACCGAGGAAAACCCCGGCAAAATCTTCACTCAGGACTGCTGGTGGCCGGAGTCGAACCGGCGGCCTCCCGAGTTAGAGTATCAATGAAAATGAATGGTTCGGTCTTGGGGTTTTAACTTGGGAACTTTCTTACATCTATCAATATGATACTGGTGTGGGTAGGTGGGCTAGATGTAAACGGTGACTTCAGATTCGTCATAGCAACGAAGCACATAATTAATGGCATAAATTTCCTCCACTGAAATCAGTTCTTATAACAGTTTGGGAAAAATAAATACATTATTTAAAGATTTATTTAATGCAAAGAATAAATTACCCATCGGTTGTCAAGCTAACGGATTTTTCTCACCCCAAATAGTTTTAGTTTGTGGTATGCTGTTTCAATTGTGCAACATTTTTGAACAAATACCCCACGAGGTATAAAACAGTGTCAGAAGGGAAAAAGCAATAATTTGAGAAATGTCGCGAGTCTGTTAGTACCATTAATAATCTCACTCAAGCCGTACAATTATAATTTTGCTTGTGCTGCGAAGACGGGGGAACATTGTCACTGACTCGACTACGAGACTGTTATTACCGACAACAATAGCGGGGAACATTATCACCGACTCGTCTGCGAGACTGTTATTACCGACGACAATAGCGGACAACATTGTCACTGACTCGACTACGAGACTGTTATTACCGACGACAGCCGGTGGGGAACATTTTCACGGCCTTCTGACTGCGTTCTCGTCACGCGGGCATTGGACCGCGACGCTGCGTCACGCAAGCCTCTAAGCTGGAGGGAACTTGGCTAAGTACCGTCCTAAGTACGCACCTCTTGACATCACTCGGCGACGGAATGAAAAAGCTTACCGAAATATAAAGTTATAAGCGGTCCGCACGTAATGAGAGGTGGATCATTATGTGGGTGTTTTACTTTTTTTTACCCTTCTAATTTTATGTATCTACTAGCAACAACGATGAAACAAATAAATTGAAGCGATGGACAAACATTTAGCTGTCAAAAAATAAAGTGTTGATGTTGATGTTGATCATGGTTGATTTTGTAAAACAAACTAAAACATAAAAACTTTCACGACGTTGTTGTCCATCTTTAAAGAAATTTTATTTTGACAGTTGGTTGTTTGTGCATTAGTTCAATTCATTTGCTCTATCTTTGTAGTCCGGATGTGACGTCAGTGGTTGTTGCTGTTGTGCCAGAATCGTCAAGATCTTATTATTTGTGCTTGAACTCAATATCTTGGTGACAATCATGTAACATTTAAATTTTTCGATGCGTTTTAAAATTTGTACATTGAGAACTTTCAAGCAGAATATTGCAATTCGTATATATAGCACTCAAGTAGAGAAATAGTACGTAGGTATTTAAATCCGGGCCCGAATTGACGAAAAGTCTTAACTTAGGTGGGGCCTGACTTTAGGACAAAGGGGTCAATTGCATAGTCAGCTCCAGTAGGTATAGAATTTGTTTATGATTGCTGAGTTAATTTTTCTTATGGAAACTAACATGTAATAATATAAAATTCCATAGCAACAAATCCTGTACTTCACTTGACAGTTGTCTGTGCATATGGGCCATGACACTACACTGGCTGATGCGGAAGTCACATAGTCACCCTCGACTCGACATTACTAAAGTTGACGCGTTGAAAAAGCGAGCGCGTCTATGTTCACGAACCTTCAGCGTGAACATAGATATCGTTTACTTACCCTGACACATGTACACATTATTTTGTCTGTTTTTTAAATGAGCTCCTACGGCCTACGGTACACTAGGACTTGTGAATCCGACCCCTTTGATTTTGTGGGCTTCCTACTTTTAGTATAGGGGGAGGGGGGGTTAGGGTAGTTGTTGTTTATATACATACTTGCTTACTTGCGTACCAAAATACAATTGTATGTAAACAGTATGAAAACTGTTTTAGGATGATTGTTTTGTTGGTCAGCCGGGGATCTACATTCGGTTTCCTGAATTTTCTTGATTCAATTTGATCTCTACTTATAAAATGATTTTCTTGGATCAAGATTTTCAAGACCATATGATTTTTCAAGATTCGAAGAGAAGATAGAAGGCGTGTGCGGCCTTCCGGGTTGCTTTTACGTGAAATTTTATGTTTCCCAGATTGCAGTTTCTGATTTTTTGCAATCCTCATTTTCGTTTGAAATCAGTTTTTTTTCTTTCTTTGTTCTTTTTGTTAATTTTGTTCTTTTTTCACTTTTATATATTATATATTTTTTCCCCCAAATTTTTGTTTTCACGTTCTTTCTTATTTACATGCTTTTATTTTAATTATTTAATACTTGAATTTGCACTTGATTTGATTTTATTTCATTTCTCAATTATATTTTCTTGTTCTTGATGTTTATTTTTATAGAACATTAGTTTGTTTTATTTTTGTTGTTATTGTTATTTATGATTTCATTATTATTAATTGTTACATAGCCTAGTTTTATTTAAGGTCCTCCTTTGTAAATCAGTTTTTTAACTGAATAGGATAGACATTAAATAAATAAATAAACAAATAAACTGAACGGAAACTGAAACTTGTTGGTAACCACTGCCTAAACGTTTGCTATGATAGAAACCGCTAGCTAAATAAAATATCATGATGCCTCACGGTTATGCTTATCAGAAATGCATTAGTCAGACAGACCTAAGCTGTGAATAATGCAAGTGCGATTACAGGAAAATGAGCCTCGTTAACTGCCTAAACGTTTGCTATGATAGAAACCGCTAGCTAAATAAAATATCATGATGCCTCACGGTTATGCTTATCAGAAATGCATTAGTCAGACAGACCTAAGCTGTGAATAATGCAAGTGCGATTACAGGAAAATGAGCCTCGTTAACTCCTTATGTCAACAATTTAGGCGCATCGTAACTTGGACCAACCGATCAATAAAAACTATCTACCTAGTTTGCGTTCTCTTGCAACGAGGACAGGCTTGAAGTGATGAACCGTGAGTGATTCAGATGAAACGTTGACCGCAATATATCCATAGTTGTTGCTCAATGATGTTATGCATCGTGTACGTCATATCAATTGTCAAGTTCTATTATTTATTTATTAAATTATTAATTCATTAATTAATTAATTCATTCATTAATTCATTCATTCATTAATTCATTCATTCATTCATTTATTCATTCATTAATCCATTAATTAATTCATTAATTAATTCATTCATTCATTAATTCATTAATTCATTCATTCATTCATTCATTAATTCATTAATTCATTCATTCATTCATTCATTCATTCATTCATTCATTCATTCATTCATTCATTCATTCATCATTTATTTATTCATTTAGTTACTGTTCTATTTTATTGTATTTTTAATGTTTAATACAGCAAAACACATTATAGAATAAAACCTATACCTCATGGAACTTCCTTGGTATTCTCTGCAGTTCGTGTGTGTGTTCCCTTGAAAATGAATTAAATTCCTCGTAAATGACTCCGTTTATCACTCCAACCAATTATAAGTAATGGTACCTTTGTATGAGTCGGCCGAATAGCGTGGGGCCAGGTCGAACAAATAACAGCTGCGGGTGCGTTTCTAAAGTACTGTGGTACGTGCAATTAGAGACAGATTTATGCCCTGTAATCGATCTTAATCACACGAGCAACAGTTTACGTTTTAGTTGTTTTACTTTTAAAAAAATCAGAGCTAGTACTTTTGTTATGAAAAAGCAAAACTAGGACAAACCAATTATTTTAATAAAGATTAAATAGATTTTATTCATTTTATATATTAACTTCGTACATTTTAGATACGTACCTCAAGAAGTTGACTTATGTCATTACAAACATATTAGCCTTTGCTAAGGACCGAAATCACCAAACTTCGATGATCTCCGATTTACTTTTTTCGAATTGGTAGCCACGGTAGAACAGATATTTCATTAAAAATACCGACATGTGTTTTCAATCGTCAGTTTGTTCTTACGAAATCTCCAATCAATTGCCAATCTCAGGACTAGAGTTTGACGAATCCGGGTCTAAGAAGTAAAGAAATCATTAATACTAAACGCTTTTTTCTTCCATGGTTTGCGAAGTAAACTTACAGTGTTTTCCGGATCAATTATAACTTAGAAGAGTGAAGACATCAGGACATCCTCCATCCTGATGGTGGTTTAGTGGTTACCCAACAACTAACAGATCAAATGCTGGGTTGACTACAAGAAATCTCCACGACCGTACCCGTTGTTAATGGTTACCTTCTTAACATAAAGTACACTTTCGAGGAAATATGAAAGATGATTATTTCCATTTAAAGTACAGTTAAATGAGCCCAACACACTGTCCAATCCCTGATTCATATGTTTCGTATTTGAAATATCGATCTTTGATTGGTTATCGCTCACTCGTCGATGGTGTTCGAAGCCTACAGGGTTGGTTTAGTCACTTTAAATTAAAGTCCCCCACTGCAAATGAGTTTAGTTACTGAGTGGATAGACTCTAAATGTGAATTTATTTATTTATTTGTTTAAATACATCTTATCCAATGAAGCATTAATATTTTATTCATAAATAAGTACAAGAAATCCACGTTGAAATAAAACATGTGTGATTGTGCGTGTGTTCGAGTAGTACATATATGCTCAGCTAATGGGCCACAAACGTTGATTTACTGGGAGACAAATGTGTTCCCAAAAAGGTTTTCTCGAATATGCGCTTAGTAAAAAATTGATAAGGCCTCACCGATCACTCGGAGGAATCATCCGTGATTTCGCGTCTCTCCTGAATTCTGAGTTTAAAAAGCTGTTTACGAAGTCAACACACGTCATGATTCGAGTGTTATGGAAATTGGTTGAACAAAACATCAGGAAGGAATATCTTCTGAGTCGAGCTCCTTGGAGCGCCTCAAGGAGCCGACATTACAACACAATGGCCGAGCCCAGTCAATTATTCCAGCAGGAAACACACAGGATACACACACACTTCAAATGTTCACAGTTATGTTTCCCATTGTTGGATGTTGTATTTTTTTTTTTTTACAAATAATCCAAAAGGATTATTACTCTTTTATTGAGTATATAAAATATATTTGTGATGCGATTCAGAAAATAAATTCTGTAACAAGACAGATGCCTTTTACTACTAGTGGAGAAGACGTAGAGCTATTGGTAACATTATGATTCCTAAATCACGTCAATTTTTGCCCAATACGTACTCATCATTTAGTTGCTATGATGTCGTTAACTTGGTTAATTACTTCACAACATGGAATAGTTTGTAAGTAAGTAATTTACTTCTATACAAACACAACAATTGATACCAACGAAATATATTTTAGTATGACAGGTTTGTTAATAAACAGTCGTAACGTTTTAAGATCACTTAGCTCATCCAAAGTGAAATACGATAGTAAGTCTTATGGTTACTGTGTTAGAAACATTAATCACATCGATTCTATACACGCAAATTTTGACAAAGCTTGGTCATATCGGTGGTTATATTGTTGATACACAAGAATAAGCTATATTTTGTTCTTGAAGGATAAGTCAGATGATAAACTAAAAAATCACAGATGAGTCATAAGTGCATGAAATTCAGTTATGTGTAAAATAAAATTGATATAGGTTGCTTCAATGCAAGAAAAAAAATAGTGAACATTTAGCTATTCTATAAGATTCACTTCGCCTCCTCTGCTGCATTTTTCTTTTAAAGCGTAGGGCCTAGTACAGCTGTATCGGTTCCGAGGTCGCTAACGCCTGCCTGATAGACAGAGCACTCATTGTGTAATACGAGTCCAGCCAGTGCTCCGCGAAACACTCGGCGACTGCGGACAGTACAGCTCAAAACAGATTGCAACTTTTCTTCACATCAAGTCACAAGAAAATAATTGCAGGGCATTTTGTAGAAGTACACGTTCGTACTAAGAAGCATGTTTTCGGTAGGGAAACGATGCAAATTAAACCTCGTGATCGATTTTTGATAAGTGCCCTATTTTAGCGGTGGTTTTACTATCTCGAGGCAACATTTTTTGTATATGGGAATTACCACGAGAAAAGTTGCTCGGTGCTACCTGGTAGCAACAAGCCAAAAAATCGCGTTTTCTTTAATTTTTTAACCGCCTGCTTTTAAAGTATGGTATCTTTTAGTCATGTTTTCCATATTTGAGGGTGGACATATACAAATGATAGTTTTTTAGTTTTTCATCTGACTATCCCTTTAATATATGCAGTTTACACACTAAAACTGCAGTTAACTATCTCAAATGTTTCTAAAAGTGTGGCAGATATTGTATTTCTTTAGCTGAAGCATGTACAAAGTGGTTCTCAGCAATCTCGTGAATGCTGACCTGAGGTTATACATCAGTGAGTAGGAGCCAATCAGCAGGTGGCTTTTTTAAATACTGACATTCGGTTGGCCAGTCTAACTGATCAATGACGTCAGCATCCACAAGGTTGCTGTAGAACGATTCTAGTTTCTCAAGTTTTTATGTTATACATTACATTTTTTTTTCGGTGAGTTGCTAATGTTGATTTGATTTGTATTATTGTATGACTATGATTAGTCACGAGCACAAAGAGACATGACAATTTAAAAAAATGTGAATTTACCAAAAACAGAAGGTTCTGCTTCAAGTTCATGTTTATATACCATTAAAAGATAATATTGCCGTAGTAACTTCATCATGACACATAAATACCTGAAACACGTCTCTAGACAAAAATGCAAATTTTACAGATCTAAACATATATTATATTTTGGAGACGAGACCTATTTGTAATAAATAAGTTCAGGAAACAAAATTTAAACAAAAGGTAACGCATTTTACCGCATTTACTTACGATGTCATAAAAGCAACATAAAACCGCGAAGTGTCTACGCGAAGTGTAGTGGATCCACGATTTGTTTTATGTGGAACATCCCCCGAGATATTAGACTTTTATGATCCGTCACATTTTGTTCATAACTTTCAGAAAAGGATTTTCCATTCGAGGTTTCCGCGAGGCCTAATATTATGTTGTTCTTGAAAGGAAATGAAAAAGCCAGGAAATGTTAATAAAAATTACATAAAGAATTGCCAACGTTCATGAATCCATACAAAAACATTCAAGAGGGTAAAACGGATGAAGTAGTGGATTACAATTTAAATAAACGACTTCGAGACTATCCATAATGCATGGAGTTTTAAAGGAGACATTCCTGTAATACGGTTTGAATTCCAATTGGAAATTAGATTAAAACTCGAGGGAAAATAGATATCCTCTTCCTGAATGAACTTTAAGAAGTTGCGCCCAATGTCTTGGGGGGGAGGGGGGGTCGCCATGACGACAGCATGGCTTGAGGTTCGCGCAACATCGATTGTCACTACCACTTATTGATTGGAGCAGACTCGGCCGGTATCCAACTGTCAGGGCATCACTCAACACGGGGTAGAGTCTGACGCGACGGAATGTCAGGAAACAAGTCTTCGTCATCGTCGTCGTCATCGTTGTTGTTCCTGGGGGAGGGGGGGGGGGGGCGTTGACGTGACCTTGTCTCGAGCACGTTATGTTATATATTGATATTGACAGATGACTATATTAATATTGCTTGTTCTGTTGTTGATGTGTGCGTGCCCTAGTCTTGACGTACCGATAGAGGTGGCTCAGCGGTAAGACGCGAGACTCTAATTCGGGAGGTCGCCGGTTCGATTCCGGTCACCGGCAGTCCTGACTGAAGATTTTTCCCGAGGTTTTCCTCAGTCGCAAAAGGGAATGCTGGGATTGAGTCATACTATCAGACCTCGGACAATCCTTCCCAACTATCCAAACACCCTAATAACCTAGTTAGCCACCTGAAGAGAGGCACATCTGGTAAAGCTGGTGTACACCCTAGAGCGGGTATTCCTACAAAAATTATTATTATTATTAGTCTTGACGTCCTAATGGCCCTAATGGTTCTAATGGTCTTGAACTTTCCACATTAGTCGCCCATCTGCCGATCTGAATGTCAATAGAAAACATGGACGCCTATATATATTTTAAATTATAATTGCATATTGTTTAAAATGGGTGCAGAGGTACCAGACAACTGTATCGCGTGGAGGGGGGGGGGGGGGGGGGGGAGGAGAGAGGAGAAATGTATTGCGACGCCAAGGGCGCATTCATGCTGTAGCCGCAGCGTTGATTTGTGAGTTCAAGCGGAAGAAACTGGTACTAGTTTCGGAACGGGTGTACCGTTTGTGGGTGTTCCGCAGGCTTGGAGAACATACACAAATTGTATACAACAAACCTCTCTCTAAATGTTCTGATTTACCACTAGGGTTATTTACTTGCCAATAACTTGAGCCACTTGTTGACGACATGGACGGTCATTTTAGTTTTGGAACTCTTTAAAAGTATTTTGTATTTTAAATGCAGTAAAAAGATACGAAATAAATACTTTCGAAATGAGTATTTGAAACACAAAATGCAAGATACATTTGGGACAAGTATTTGAAACACAAAATAAAGAAAGAACAGTGGAGCTGTGATTTGCTGGCAGTGAGTTAGCGACTATATTTAGTTTGCACTGATAACCTTGCTGTTTTGTGCCTTTAAACTTCAAGAATAATAACTGATATTTAGTCCATACTTGGATTTTAGATAAATGCCCATAGTGGCATTGTCATACTGCGGGAAGAAACTTTTGAAATTAACGCGTTCGAACTATGACGAACTTTTGAACGAACGCATTCATTTTTGGCAAGTATGAACTTTTACTTGAAAACGTGAACTTTTAAACGTTTGAAAAGTTCGCATATTTCTATTGTGCAGTACACATTACTAGCGAAACTCGAAGTCTGTAAAACGTTAAAACACAAACATAATTTCCAAATTTTGTACAAAATCTGTGATTGGTTCGTAGAATACCCGGGAAATCACCGAGCACCAATGAGATTGAGAGCGAACATTCCATGCCGACTTTGATCGAAGAATGTTTGATTTACCTTCACAATGTTTGCAATTATTGCACTCTCTCTCCGTGATAGAGCATGTGAGACAGTGCCGGAAGTATAGAAGGTGTAGCTGAATGAAACTTTAGCTGGCAAGTCGCCTACTAGACATACGGGGAAGCTACATATTCTGCATCATTGGGCTGCATTGGTTTTGTTTTGCATCAGCATTAACTCGTAGGTAGTCCGCTGATCATTTTTAGTTAAACGTGGCATATAAAAAATAAAAAAAATGGCAAATAAAAAATGATACGAAATACGTGAGATAAGGGCTATGTTCAAATGTTGCATATGTGTACAATTTTCAAATACAGAAAATACAAAAACATAATTAGTGGTTTTGCATAAATTATTTTTTTACACTGTATACACCAGATAAAGTTAAACTTTTACTTCACTCAAACATCTGTATTTGCATGCAGTTATCAAAAATGTTTTTATTTGGTTTTGAGCAATATTGATGAGAACATCCGATTTTGCAGGTGTTTACTAAAATTGAGTTATTGCGTTACTGTTACAGTAAATATCCATTAAAAAGTACAACATTAAAGCAGAAGCTTTGATCTTCCTAACAAGCTACAGTAAGTGACTGTAGGTTAAGTAATTCCGAAGATATAATTTTGTTATTCGAAAGTATATCAAACTACACTACTTCACACCACTCTCGGGGACCATAGTGATGGGTGTATCAATAAACAAAAATGAACTTTTAAAAATCAAATCAATGTTTTGGAGGGTGTCTAAAAGTTCTTTTTTACAATGAGCTTCTATTCGTATGCTTAGTGGCCACATCACCAACACGTATTTCTTGTTCATACCTCCGTCTTGAGTGGGTTGTGCAATGTGCGTTGATCCAATCAGTCAAGCTATTGGGGGTTAATACGTTTTCACGTTTGTCCCCGCTTCAACCGGGCCGGCCTGGCTGACAATACGACCGACCACTGGAAATTGATCTGTCCGAACTGTGTTCGACGCTTGGAGACCTGACCTCTCTCAATCGCAGAGAAAGCAACCACTTGAATGTCAGTCACCAATGCCAGCATTGCATTGTGGCACAACACGTATAAGAAATGTAGTAATTCACTCATTTTCACACCCTTTTAAATATTTAAGTTAATAAAATAAAACAAATTCATATTTAGAGTCTATACCCACTCAGTAACATGACTGATTTCCAATGGGGGACTCACAACACTAACCAAGCACTATCCGAACACTATCGACGAGTGGGCGATGTATGAAATATGTGAATAAGTGGTTGGACAGTGCGAACACCTGCGGACAATCAGAATCAACAAGACTGATTCGGAACATCTTTGAATTTATTATGTTATCCTTGCTTGGACGGCTCCAAAGTCACCGCTTACTTATTCCTAAGACAAGATTTTACCTTTGCTGTCATTCTTTGTCTTATTTAAAAATTAATTACAGCGTATTATTGCTACTATTATTATTATTAATTTAATTTATCCACCTTTCACTAAACCCTCTATTTAGCGTTTATAGTGCAAACATTTGAATGTGTGCACTTGCACTTGATCCACACCTTCGAACACAAAGGGGTTTACAAGTATCGTTGTCGCTTGTGTGGACGACGTCACATGGCCTGGCCTGTGCAAGCGCCCCCCCCCCCCCCCCCCCCCCCCCCCCCACAGAGACGGTGCTAAAACACTTTCTCGTTTCTACCGGCTGATTAACTTTCATTCCGAATATTTGTAATTTTTAAATGGTGAAAAGTCCTCACACCAACTTTCAAAGAAACCTTTTAACTTACCGTGAAAAAAGAACTTTCGCAAATTTAGCGTGGAAATGTGGGAAAGGAAGCTGATTGGACGAAGCGAGATGGAAAGAGATCGTCTTCCCCTGATTGTGAACCCCTGGGACCAGACGGTGGCGTTTCCCCCTCCTGTCCCCCTCCCCACCCCTGTCCCTATCACGACCCCTAAAAATCTCTTGAGCCCCACATAAAGCCTCTCTACTGATTAGGGGTGCCTTAACCACGTTACAGCACTCAAGCCATCTCTGACCAACAACATTTAAACACCCAAAATAATATTTCGTTTTATTGAAAGGAGATATCTCTTGCACAATAAGTTATATATCTGTGTTGATTCACTAAATAGAAATTATACAGAATTAAAAAAGAAATCTTTAGACAGAATGATAAATTGAACTACTAAGAAAAGAGTGTCTGATGACCAGCGATGATGTCATATCATGTCATATTAAGTGATTGATAACTCGGTCTGACATTATGACAGGAAAAAATCAATACAAATTCCGGCCGAATGATAAACACTTCTTTCGTATTTGTTTGCTCGTTTATTACTCCTCAACTTGACAACAATGAACGTACTATTCGTGTAAAAGTGGTGAACTTATCAGATAGGACTGGAAGTAAGCCATGATAGCGAGGACAAACTAATGACATGCAGTTTGGTTGATAACTCTATTGTTGGAAGGGGATAAGCCATTCAATGCGGTGGTGTAGGTAAATTACGTCATGACTTTATTTAGAAGAATTTCATTTCATTTTTATTCGTGTTATTTACAATTTACAATGGTTTGTGTAACACACGTCATCAATACATGGTGTAATACTAAAAATTAAAACAGAGTAGTATAAACATCTTGTTACATTATAACACACGACCATCAGTCTACAGCATTCTTAGTAAAAGGGAAGTCCACTACATTATAAAATTCATAATAAATTCTGGGGCACTTTAAACACATATCCAAATACCAGGTGCAATACTAAAAATTAAGATGAAGTATAGTTTACAAATCTAGTTACATTAAAGAAACATGTTCGACCTCAACCTAAGACATTCACATCAATAGAAAGTCCTCTACATTATAAAATTATGTGCCCAATAAAAAGTCTGCTAGTTGTAGTTTAAACCTTTCTATGGTATCCACTTGTTTCAAATTGTCAGGAAACTTATTATACAGCTTGGCACCGGCATATGAAGGTCCCTTTTCAAAGACAGTTGAATTGTGGGGCACTTTATACACATCCTGATGATATGATGATGATGATGATGTAGATGATGATGACAACCAAGATGATAATGGTGCTGATAAATATGAAGATGATGATAATAACCAAGGCCGAAGTAGATTTATCAAATTTAGAGGAGGACAATATATCATCTACTGTAACCTACATCCAACAGAACCATTTCTCAATCTCCGTCTATTCCCCCGAGTCTGGTGTATTTCACACGTGCGATACAGACCACAGCAGACGTAGAAGTACCAACTACGCCACGTGATATTTGACCCACTTTCTTGTTAGTAAGTTGGCACTTTTGTTTCTTATTTCTATGGCGCGCTCGTTATCCGGAGTCACGCGCCAGTGTGGCCAACGTTCCCACCCGACAGCTTCGAACACGTTGACTAATAGCGTATTCGATTGGCTGCACTTTCATGCACTCAGTGCGCACTGAGTGCGACTCGCGTATTCGATTGGGAATGTCCGTGCGCACTCAGTGCGACTTTTCGTATTCGATTGGGAGTGTGCACTAGAAAAGTGTTGCACTACAGTGCACTGGCTTCAGACCGCAGTGCAGTGTCATTTTGAAAACATGGACGCGCGAAAGCGTTTGGCTCTAGTGGAGCTTTTAGTCTTCGGAGAGTAGCGACGAAGATGAACTACTCTTGTTTGAGTATTTAAAAAATGAGAAGACTCCTAAAATATCAGGATTTATAACAAACGTTGTCAATCAATATTCCGATGAGGAAGTATCTAGTTTACCGGTATCCTAACCTCAAATCAACTCTGGCGCATGCATTTAACAGACCTTTATTATTTTATAAAGTGGAATGGGTTGCATTAAATCTACTAATGCCACATATTATTGTTTTATTATGACTGGAGGTAGGCCTATATACATTAATACTGGTAACAAGTAGGCCAAGGTCTGGGCCTAGGGCTAGGCCTACATAACCAAGCTTTTCCTAAGCCTAGGTGGCCTAGGTCTAGGTGTAGGGCCCCTACATAACCAAGATTTTGTCTAGCCAACTCAGCCCTGGGCTAGTCCTAGCCTACAAGATAAAATGCCACCGTATGTAGGCTATGTCACACAGTAACATATTATCATTTTCTGTTTCAATTTCTAAAACCTTATGAATAAAAGCTTCTGACATTTCAAGGGCACCCATGGTGTTTTTGGCGCTAAAACATAATATACAGATATAGCGAAGGGATACCACACTACGAAAACGAGATTTGAGTTTCGTGCCAATCCTACCAACCATGCTGTTCAGTTGGGAATTGCACTTTCACAGAACTCGTGTAGTGCAATGACGTCATTGCACTAGTTGAGTGCGCACTCGGTGCGTGCCAATCGAATACGCCATAACTCTCTGCCGGGGGGGGGGGGGGGAGGGGGGGGGGGAGCACGTGAACGGTTGACACAACAAAACGTAGTAAAGATTGTATTTTAACTCTTTTGCTACAAGCCTAATCCTTGATTGATTTTAACAACAAATCGTTGTAAAGATTGTAATGAAACTCTTTTGCTATAACCTAATCCTCCATTGATCTACACAACAAAATGTAGCAATGAGAGTTACGAAGCTCTTTTAGCTAAAAGCCAAAACCTCCATTGATTTTTACAACAAAATGTAGCAAAGATTCTAATGCAACATTTTTTGCTAAAAGCCTAAACGTGTTTTCCCCAATAAAACTTTCAAACGATTCTCTTCGGTTGTAACTCTACTTCTTGTTTGCTCTATAGTTCTTTTAGTCTTATTTGATTGGAAACCGATGGTCTGATAATGGGGGGGGGGGGGGGGGGTGCTATTCCCATGAAATTCTTCCGGTCTGACCTAGATAGAATAATAACACTGCTGCCCGATTGGATCAGCACGGTTCAAATAAATAACGCCAGTCTAATTTAATTAACTACTTAAGTTACTACCTACTGAGTTCCTCCCTCAATAGTCTATAACTTATTTCAGCCTCAGAACACGTTAGAATTATCTACCAAGAAGGGTTTTCAAGAACTTACTACAAGTGTCTATTGTTTGGTTTAACTGCTCAACGGTTAGACTCTATATTCTTATTCGGAAGGTCCCCTGTTCGATACCTGCTACCCGAATTGAGACTAAACTTTTTTTCCAGGGTTTTTCTCAGTCACAATGCGAATTCTGGCATTGAGTCATATACTTACCTATCAGATATTCCTTCCCGACTATTCAAAATACCCACAATACCTAGTTAGACACCTGAACCCGAATCCACAAAGCGGAGTTAAGAAAAAAAGGGTTAATTTTTAGATTAAGCCGCGCTTTACTCCGGTTTCCGAATCCACAAAAGGAAGTGAGCCAGTTTTGGGGGTTATTGAATTGGTTTTCTAATTAACTAGTCCGAAAAGAGAGACACTAGTCCTAAAATTTACTTATCTCTAATTGATGTCAATCTCCCACACTATAACTTGTCAGCACGATTGAATCAAGTTGAAGAACACTGTTCCGACCTTATTTCTGCAATTATCGGGAAGAATTATTGGTATCAAGAACAACGTATGTATTTTGTAGATTGTGTTAAATAAATAAATTCACATTCAGAGTCTACCCACTCAGTAACTAAACTGATTTGCAGTGGGGGACTTTAATTTAAAGTGACTAAACCAACCATGTAGGCTTCAAACACCATCGACGAGTGAGCGATAACCAATCAAAGATCGATATTTCAAATACGAAACATATGAATCAGTGATTGGACAGTGCGAACACCTGCGGACAAATGCCAGAATCAACAAGGCCGATTCAGAACAACTTTGAATTTAATGAGTGCTTCGTTGCTAGGACGGCTCCAAAGTCACCGTTTACTTATTCCTAAGCCAAGAAGTAATGGAATTAGGTGGCTCGTTGGTCCAGTGGTTAGCATCCCTGCTTCCAATGCAGAAGGTCCCGGGTTCAAATCCCGCTTCAGGCAGAAGTTTTTTAACTTCTATCGTGGATTCAATTCTATTACTTGGCTTAGGAATAAGTAAACGGTGACTTTGGAGCCGTCCTAGCAACGAAGCACTCAATAAATTCAAAGTTGTTCTGAATCGGCCTTGTTGATTCTGGCATTTGTCCGCAGGTGTTCGCACTGTCCAATCACTGATTCATATGTTTCGTATTTGAAATATCGATCTTTGATTGGTTATCGCTCACTCGTCGATGGTGTTCGAAGCCTGCAGGGTTGGTTCAGTCACTTTCAATTAAAGTCCCCCACTGCAAATCAGTTTAGTTACTGAGTGCAGGGTAGACTCTAAATGTGAATTTATTTATTTTTATTTATTTAATCCACTTTATAAGTTAAAAAACTTCTGCCTGAAGTGGGATTGGAATCTGGGACCCTCTGCATTGGAAGCAGGGATGCTAACCACTGGACCAACGAGCCACCTAATGAGGTCGTGTATTTTCGCCCATCCTATCTTTGCTCCGTCTAGGCTAGTGGTCCTACATTATTCTTACCGCTGTTTGCTGAGGACGCATATTAGTGAGTCCCCTGAACCCCAACTCCCGCACCCTCATTTACGGCCGTATTTGCATTGTGTTTATAGATAGCAAGGGTTGTTTGTCAACACGGCCCATTAACAGGCTCAAAGAACGGTAGTTAGGAATTTAGGCGAGAATGGGCGAAGCTAACACACTAACTGTTCCGTTCACTTGCTTGGACATAATCACTTTGTTGGTAGAGGTTCATAATACATGTGACACAATATATCTATCAATTGACCTGCACACTGTCGTGATCTTTTGCAAAACAACAAACAAATAAGTAAAGAATAAAATTTAATTAAAGATATTGAAGAAGTGTGGTCTATTAAAAGGTCATATTTCACCAACTTAGCTAAGTTCCGATTTAGTATAACCAAATAACCTCTTATAATAATAATAATAATAATAATAATAATAATAATAATAATAATAATAATAATAATAATAATAATAATAATAATAATAAAAATAAAAATAATAATAATAACGCCTTTATTTACAACAGAATGCGAATGATTCCACCAGTGTAAATATAAGAAAACCCGAAAATAAGTAGGGCTGCCCAACGATAAAAAAGATCATATCGATATCGCGGGAAGAATTATCGATATCATGTCGCGATATCGAACTTATCGAGAAACGTAACGATATCGGCGAAATCGAAACTTTTCTCGTGTGTTTTTAGGATTTCCAGACCAGCCAGAGGCCACTTATTATAAACAACACTACCGTAATACGTAAATAAATGTTTGAACTTTAAAATGTCTTAAAATATATGTCAATTTGTGTGTATACTATTCAAAATTTAAAATATCCACAAAAAACAGTGATATTGAGATCGGCGTGACGTGACGTAATCGTTTTCTTTCTAAACAATTAGCTTATTAGGCGCAAGTTCGATATCGCGATATGTACGATATAATAATTCTATATCGATATCGAATTATTTTTCAATTATCGATATCGTTGGGCAGCCCTAAAAATAAGTACATGTCATTAGCATAGTCACATAAATAAAAGCAATAATTGGACATAACAGTAAACATTACATAACAAATTTCTCTCGTTTGGTAACCATGGTTTCAACAAACATATTCACAATGTATGGCAGTCGCCATGATTATTCGTAGAGCATCTCCGATTACCGGCTAATCGTGGTTAAAGCCGCATTCACATAAATGACTATTGATTATTGACTATTGACTAGTGACTATTGATTATTGACTACCCAAAGAAAGATATGAACACTACACAACTAAGTTCTTTGACACGTATGATCTGCCACCTAGAACAAATGAATCGAACTGATTGACAAACAACGAGCTGTCAAAATAATAAAATTGCAACATTATGAAGAAAACGAGGTATGGCGATAGTAACTGTTCACCAGTTAAAACGTTTAATGATGGGCAACCAAGTTGTGAAGGTTTTGTATGTTTCTTGTTTGTTTTGAAGATTTGTTTTCAAAATAAGAATATTTTATTGTTTGACAGCTTCATAAAAATAATAAATAAATAATATTCGCCGGAAATAGTCAAAAACAAATATACACTAGACAGTAATTGAGTAGTGGTATTGACTTCCGTTGCTCCACATTCATTGGCTGAACGCAAACGTTGTGATTGGTTGTAACTATGACTTCGAGATATTTTCAATTCGTTAGTCAATAGTCAATAATCAAAAGTCAAAAGTAAAGTTGTGTGAACGTCAGCACGTATCGCCTATGGTTCAATTCGCTTAGTCAATAATCAATAGTCAATAGTCAATAGTCAATAGTCACTAGTCATTTATGTGAACGCGGCTTAAAAGTTGGGGAAATTGGTGCTTTGTAATGTAAACACTATGTTTGTATCATAACTGAATAAAGTATCCCTCTTTTTCATGTCAATCCCAATCAATCAACATGGATTTTACATTATTGGAGGAGTGTTTATGTGTATCATACGTTCAACCACTGGTGCAGATCTTCAGGCTACGGCACTTGAAGTACTCTCAACTATGATTCATAAACCCACAGATCACTCCGCCAAACCGTTTCGCCGGCAAACAAGCGTTTCGGCGACCCTGTCACGCGAGCGAGCGTTTAAAACGTCAGATGTACAAGAACGCGCGAGCCCCCCTCTCCCTCCCCTTCCTCCGCCCCCCTTCATCACGGGTTGATCTACATTTCACAACATCATCATAGCGTGGTGGCCACTATCTGCGATCTGATAAGTAGCAGTCTGTACGGGTGCGTGTTCATTTTACAATGGGGAAATTGCTTTCTATGTGTACGTATCAAAAAGGAAAAGAAAACATACAAAAGCTTCATATGTTCTTGTTCTGTGTCCCGTTCTGTCTGCCCGTTGTAGAATAGGCCCAGGTTGACTCTGCCAGTCGTAAGAGACGACAAAACGAGATCCTCTCCTGTTCCACCCCATTGTCCCACCGAAGATTCCTCCTCTCACTTGGCCTTGCCCTCTCTTGCTGGACTCCCCTTCCATGTGTTCGAAAAGTCATCTTAAAAATGTGATGGAAAGCATCACTGATTGACTGCGTGACGTCATTTTCCGAGGTTGTGCAAAAACACTTTCCAGCTGTGCTTTCCAGCGTACTTCACCGTCAGCTGATTTGACATTTTGGCGGCTACTTTAAAAATTTCAAGGATTAAACCAAAGGCTAATTTCAGTAGGCCTAGGCCTAGGCCTACTAATGTCCATCCATGTCTCACCTCGTAAATTTAAAGCCAGATTTGGATTGTAATATATTAATTTTAGAGGATAAGCTATCGCATTTTACTATATTAGAAGAAATTAACTTCTTACCAATAATTTGCGGTGTAGTGTTTGTTTACTTTTTAGGTTATGTTCGTCGAAGTTGAGCGTTGAGCCGTGTTCAAAATCTCATCAAAAAATCAGTGATGGAATCCATCACTGGCCACCCATATAAATTTTGTGATGATGAGTGATGGAATCACACTTACTAGTAGTGACGTCACGATGGAAAACGATGACGTTGTGTGATGAGATTTTAAACACTATATTCGTATGATGAAATCAATCATTCCATCATGATGACTTTTCAAACACGTGGCTTATGACGATCCCGCGATGACTAATGGACCTGACTCGAAGGGCGTCATAAAATTACCTAAGTGTCGAGTACGTCGTTAAACAAAAAAAATCCAATCAGAATGTATCATATTCATATCAGCAGGCATACTTTTTCCTTCGTTCGTTCGTCCTTTAGTATCGTGTCATTCTTGTGTTTCACTGATACTATCTTCCAATATTTGCAATTGTCAACGATTGTTTGTTGTCAAATAGTTACATCATTATTTTCTTATACTTTGTTGCCTCAACTAAAGCAACTATTAGAAACTGCGTCAAGCAATTAATGCATTGAGTCAGCGACTAAAGTAGAGTAAAGTAGTACTGTAAAGTAGAAGTACAGAAAAGTAAAGCAACTACTGCAAGCATTTAATGAAAGAAAACCTTTTTCAAAAAAATTTCAGTTAGGTTGACGGTGGCCGGTATCGAACCGGCGGCCTCTTGAATTAGAGTCACGCGTGTGACGCGTCAAACACGCGTGTAATTCAACCCCGGATCACATTCCGGATCAAGGTCCTCCTTTGTAAATCAGTTTTTATAACTAAATAGGATAGACATTAAATAAATAAATAAATAAATTATCGGCTGGAGTTGGGTCTAATAGTGTAATATAGTTATACCAAACAAAAGTGCAAAACATATTAAAAAAAACGGCCAATTCCAAAACGTACATAATCATCTATAATAATATACCATAAAGGGCACATTTACAAAAACACTCATTTCAAAAGAGGCTCAACATGTAAAGTGATGATATCTAAAATTCTGGCCAACCCCATTATTTTATTTAGTGTAGTAGTTAATGAAATAAACAAATATATACATTTTTATGTTACTTAATAATTGATAAATAAATATATTAATAACTATTACAAAATTAAATTAATTTGTTGAAACATTTCGAGGTGAGAAAAACGAAATAAACACACATCATTTAAATAATTAAAAGCTTTGCCGATGAATTTATAATTTGGCTTTGGGTCATGTATTATATTGTGTACTTTAAGCCAATAAAGGTAATAACTCATCAAGTTAATTAACTTTAATTAATTGATGTAATTCAAGAATCATTTCGGGAATTGGAAAATAAAAGTTAAGAATGCAAATTCATCGGCCAAGCTTTTTATTACAACTAAAAAAAAGGGAAAAAAAGTGTATATATGGTTATTTCAATTATTACTATATTAAGTAAAATAATGGGCTTGGCCACAATTTTAGGGTGCTTTTGTAAGTGAGCCCATTTTTGGTTCGTTACAATAATATTGATCTACGTTTTGGGATTGGCCGTTATTTGCAATATTTTGCATTTTTGTTTGGTATATCAATGCTTTTCATTTGAATAGACTGTAATGATGTTGGAATACAAGTGGAGATAATTACGTGATAATACCAATGGTTTAATTAAAATTTGACTTTCCTGTCAAAGTTCACAAAACTATCATTGGCAACCCGATATTCGAATACAACATTGTGTGTGACTCACTGCGTGCACACTCGTGACCACTTAACCCGATGCTGTTAACATAACCAGCAGAATTCGTCAAGATGCCAATCTACAAAAAATTAATTACTGAAAAAAATACCCAATGTTGTTCGTCGCGCACAGGCCAAACGGCTTGACGGATTTGGCTGACATTTTCGGTCAACACTCGTGACTACTAAACTCGATGCTGTTAACATAACCAACAAAATTCGTCAAGACGCCAATCTACAAAAAATTAATTATTGAAAAAAATCCCGTATATTTTTTTTTAAATTCAAACTTGTAGACGGATTTTAATAATGTTTTATATTTATGTCCACACTAACAAGGTCGACACCGGATACAAGTTTTGGAATTTTAACTTCAACCGCCATTTTGTAAAAAATATTTAGTTTTCTCATTACGGGAATTCATATTGTTTGATGTATTAAAAAAAAACGCTCATCTAGCAACGCGGAGCGTTTTCCTAGTAATAAACGATTGTCTACCCATGTTATATTCGCTCACAACAGTCACACTGCAGCAAACTATAACGATACAGACTTCAAAGTGGAGTCTTGTTTTGCGCAAAGAGAATGTTTTTATCAAGAGAATATTTTATGAGCAACAAGTCAGTAAGTTTCGATCGTAATAAGGTCTTTGCTATTGAAATGGAACTATTCCTCAGTAAGTTGTTTGCTCAATGCTCTTAGCAACAACATAACTGAACTCCACTCAACTGGACGTAACTTGGGCAACGCTCTATCTCTCTCCCTCTAAAGCAAACTAGAGCTTCAATACATCCTTTTGACGGTGCATCGCTATTTAAAGGTTTAGTTGCATGACAACCATCCATTCATCGCATACTCGATGGTTAATTAGTGACTAAGTCGGTCCGTATGTTTGAAATAGCTCTGATCTAATTTGAGTCCCATTATGCTTCGGTTATTGGTACCGACTTACTTTAAGCGGCTTTGCCCTTGTATTCATCAAAACAGCTTATTAACTATAGATACTTCACCAATTAATTATTTGACGTTTAATTATAAAATATAATTCCTAGCTTCGTTAGCATGGTTTCGATTTTCATTAAATTACATATTATTTTTCTAATTAAGTCTCGAAGAAAATATGCTATATTAAAGACACAATCAAAATTCATTTTGTCGTAAAACAACTCATTGCACATTTTATTCAAATAAATGAATATTGTAGCGAGCTAAACACTATATGTATACCTATAAATTAAAACTTCATACACACTATAATCGCAACACAGGCAGCGGCCGTGGTCGATAAGGCGTAGTGAGCCGTGGTATAGTATATTCGTGATTAGTGTATATATATAGATTACTATTTTCATGAGCGGACACAAACTTACTATAATATAGCCACCTCACATTTTGTGTTAATGTGTTTCAAAAAAATATTTCGAATAACTTTTGTGTCACTTTGCCAATACCTATCAGATCGCCATAGAATGATCACATTCGTGACCGAAATAATTTTTATAATTATATGGCTATCTCAGACTTTGTCGCAATTTTGTTTCAGGACTATATTTTTCAGTAACTATGGTGTAACTTTGTAACTTTTGGAACGATTTTGCCACAAAACTAAACACATTCAATTATCATCAAGACTCGTAGATGGTTCAAATTTCAACTTGATAGGACGTTCCGTTCGACCGCTATCGCGAGACATAAAAAACAAACAAAAACAAACTAAGAACAAACAGAACGAGTGCCATAAAAGTCTAGTAGAGAGCTCGCTTTGCTCGCTTAATTAGGTGATTTTGTCACAAAATAATCTGCAATAATACTAAACTACGGTACTTCCAACAACCATAATACCAATAAAAATACTAACAATAAAATTACATTGATGCCTACCGGTAATGCATAATTAGAGTACCGGTATTGGAATTATAGCACAGTTGGGAAAGATCTCGGACGGATAGTAGCAGAGTTAGGAATGGCAGAGATGAACGTAGCAGAGTAAGGAATGGCAGAGATGAACGTAGCAGAGTGGATACGTACCCATTTTTTCATCTTTTTACCATTGTATAGCCTACGTCAAATTTAATTTGAACTTGAAACATCATTGTTCACTGGTATTTACGATCACAAATATATTCACCTAATTTTCATTGTAAATATTATATTAGAGATTTTATTACAACGTGTTCTTTTTGGTTATTGTTTTGTGATTTATTAAAATGCAATTGTTACACTAACACAGATGACTCGTTCAAGCTCATTGGACGACATCTAGAGAGCTCAGAGCTCATGAAGCAGACCTTCGTTTCTACATTCAATTTTGTTTAAAATAATCCCATGCACTGAAACCCTCAAATACTTTCCATAAAGTCTTCCCATCTCTCTCTCTCCGCTACCTCTCCCTCTCAACCCGCAAACAAAGATAATATTTTTTTGCTCTATGTGTGAGCAAATAGAAGCCGTGGAAATGTGTTTTTTCCCTCTGCAGTTATTGGCCTAATAAAGGAGAATACATACACTCCGAAAACAGCGCACGTCCTCTTAAGATAACAGCCGAGGGCTTTTTAACTTAACTATCGGTTGAAAATAATTGTGTGTGCTTCAAAAGAAAGAGAAGATGTTTCTGCATTTGTTATTTCTAATGATCTGTTTGTTTCGTAATATGAACAATAACAGTCTCTAGTTGGAGCGGTTGTACCAAATGTGCTTTTATTGTTTACTGTACACTGTAAAAAAAAAAATGGAAAGTAACCCCTTCATCGGACACCTACTTCTCCAAGTACTGTATATGTAAAAATGGATTACACCTAAAGTGCCCTTAAACGCATTTATTACTACTGAGCACAGTTAGTAATACTACTAAAGTAGACGTAAATTTATGTGAAGTCACATAAGAATTAACACTTCAAAGCAGTAATAAAAACTCTGTCCACGTAGGTTTGTATTTTCATAAACGTTTACATTTGATTTGCCCTACATCGTCGGTCTAAAATAACCCGACATGTAGGGTAATATTCAGTTGTTCGGGTTTCTTAATTTTACCCTACATTGTGTTCTTAAAATTACTTCTCCGTGTAGGGTATTATTTACTCGTATATATGTCTTGATAATATCGTACATTGTAGAGCTAAACTCACCTACGCATATAGGAACATAATTAGTACTACGCTTACTGAATGTTTAGGCTTCATGTAGACTTGAATATACACTTTCGTTTGCATGCATGTTTACCACTACGTTAAACTTAGCTTCAGCCTACATTGTACGTTTAAGAATTACATCTCATGTAAAGTATGATTTACATAAATGTCTACGTTAAAGTTTGCATACATTGCAGTGCGAAAAACATTTACACATATAGGGAAATAATAAGCATACGTTACTAGAAAATGTATCCAACATGTAGGTATATATTATGTAATAACGTATACGTATATTATAACCACTTTCGCCTTAACTTAAGCTTGCATTGCAGGTGTAACGTTAAATTCGTATGTATGGTAGTATAAACATAAGATGTTTAAGTTAAAGTTATAGTGCTTCGCAGAAGGAAAAACATTTTAGCAACTAGGGAAATAATTAGCTTGCGTTACTAGAAAGTGTATTCAAGGAGTAGGCCTAAATTATATGATGTCTTTCTCCTTATTTAGTCTGCAATTGTAGGTTAAAACTAACTCTCAATGTATGTTAGTATGTACATAAGCTATTGAAAGTTAGTTAAAGTCAGTATGCATTGCAAAGCGAAAAACACCTTTCAGCTATCACTAACACAAATAACATTGATTTTAATGTACATAATTCGTGAAACGCCGTTCGTCCTTGCGCGGTGGCTCATACATACGGTTGTTGATCAGGTTTCAAGGGATTTAGGGTCGAATCCCACATAAGGCATGGTTTTTTTGTAATTGTCCTTCATCCTCATCTATCACCACTCATCGTCTCGAATAGCAATATTGCAATAATTGAGACGTAAAAACCCTAAATCATCAACATTAGGCTACGGAGCTTATCGCCTGTCCCGCGCTTCTCGACAGTAGCCGATACTATAATTGTTATCCTTGTAGTGCATACAAACAAACTGTGATAGATAGAGCGCTGTACGTTTCCCCACCCCGGAGATTATTTTTAGCGGTAATATGAACAAGAAAAGAAGAAAAAGCAACGCCTATTTTTCGTTGACCAGTATAAATCTGCTAAAAACTCTAGGTAATTCAAGCATTTATTATCATGCAAAAAATTGTAACTAAGAAGCGCTAGAAGTAGCGCTGGGGGCCTACCGGGGAATTTCCCGGTCCCCCTTGGGCCAGTCTGACCCTGCTACTTATGATGCTCTTTATATACTGCTCATACTTCCATTTAAAAACTACTGAACCCTTAGCACTACTGAAGTGATAGCGTAGTATGTTTCATACATTATGTCTATACAAATTGCACCGTCACATGCAAAATTACTGAATTTATTACTGTCAATTGACGACAGCAAACCAGTAGCATTTTAGCTGTGAATGCGTGTAATATTTTATTCGTCGGGTGTACTAAAATTACTACGAGATCAAGTAACATTGCTTGATATTTGAATGCAGATATACGACAGCAAACCAGTAGCATTTCAGCTGTGAATGCGTTGGTTATTTTATTCGTCGGGTGTACTAAAATTAC
Organism: Isoperla grammatica; assembly: GCA_945910005.1. Lineage (NCBI taxonomy): Eukaryota > Metazoa > Arthropoda > Insecta > Plecoptera > Perlodidae > Isoperla > Isoperla grammatica. The sequence goes on along the minus strand of OX246743.1, from coordinate 4,526,706 downwards.
TACGAGATCAAGTAACATTGCTTGATATTTGAATGCAGATATACGACAGCAAACCAGTAGCATTTCAGCTGTGAATGCGTTGGTTATTTTATTCGTCGGGTGTACTAAAATTACTACGAGAACAAGTAACATTGCTTGATATTTGAGTGCAGATATACGACAGCAAACCAGTATCAGGGGCGTTGGAAGTACATTTTGCTAGGGGGGGCAAGCACTTATGGGTTACAGAATATAAATAATAATTATAAATAAATGTAGAAATGGCTTTTTCGAGAAATTTCGGAAGTGGTTCTCGCAACTACCATCAAGTCTCACCGATGAAATTGTTCTGGCCGTATTACGGTGGTTCATTTTTATATTTAGGCACCATTTGTATTCTTAATTTTGTTTAGTTTATATATATATATATGTTTCGATTTTCGTTTTAATATAAGTTATTGTATGTTATTCTGTGTCTTACGGCAACAGCTTTGGCTGCAGAGACCGAATAAAGGTTGTTATTATATTTATACGTTCTTATAAAAATGTTCACCTTTTCTTGCAAAAAACACATGTGTACTTAACACATGGAATAGCTATGTTTTCACCATCGATGAACAATAAAAAGAAAAAAGCATTGCTCTGGTGATAAGAAGTTCGTGCCGAATCAAACATCAGTTTTTTTTCGGTCAATCCCACTTCAACCTTATGCAAAGTTTTCATGTATTAGTTTCTACGGCCTTCACTAATACCAACGATAACTTCATCGTATTACAGTAAAATAATACACACACATACGTCTATATATATACATATACACAACACAAGCAACAACGAACGAACAAGCGGTAAATTTTGGAAATTTAAGAATGTTTTAATTTTATGTTCGTTGCTCAAACTCACAGCATTCAGTACGCCCCAAATACCTCAGCTCGTTCGGATGTTTTCTTTGCAGATTCATTGCAAATTTCTTTTGTGTTCAAGCTCATGAGACGAGCGTTATGAATGTGCAGTGCCCCGTGTGGGCCCGGGAAAGAATAGGCCCAGGGTGACTCTGCCAGTCGTAAGAGGCGACAAAAGGAGACCCGTCTGGGCCCGGGTTGACCCCCAGCCAGATGGGCGCGCTCAAACCCAGCCCGGCGGAGCTTGGGGTAGAATAGGCCCAGAGTGACTCTGCTAGTCGTAAGAGGCGACGAAAGGAGACCCTGTCCCTTCCCCCCCACTGTCCCACTGAAGATTTCTCCACCCACATGGCCCTGCCCTCCCTTGCTGGACTCCCTTTATGACGACTCCCGTTCCGACGACTCAGTGTTCCGTAAAATCATTTCACTAATTTCACACTACTACACACACTACTACACACTAATTTCAAAAAAACCTTTTTTGTTACAATTAGAACAAGTGTCCGGTCATAGGAAATACCTGCTTATCTCGCCGAATAATCCTAGATGTAGGGACACACAGGCCTGCGCTTTGTTGTGCAGACTCGGCTGTGATGTCTTTCAAAAGCAAAATCTTTCATTCAATTTCCAGGAATCAATAAGAAAACTATGAACAGTTGAAACAGACTGACTTTAAATCCCCAAAAAACTATTTGAAAGTTGAGAAATATAAAACTTTCAAATTTGATATCTTGTTATGTCAAGGGCGTAATATGTTGTTTCAAAGACTATTAAATCAGTGCATCGAATTCACAGTATGGGGATGGGGGGGCAAAAATATACTATTGCCCCCCCCTGAAGTTTCTAGGGGGGGCAAGCGCCCCCTCTGCCCCCCCCGGTTCCAACGCCACTGACCAGTATAGCATTTTAGCTGTGAATGCGTTGGTTATTTTATTCGTCGGGTGTACTAAAATTACTACGAGAACAAGTAACATTGCTTGATAGTTGAATGCAGATATACGACAGCAAACCAATAGCATTTCAGCTGTGAATGCGTTGATTATTGATTGTTGATTAATAACAGCCATGCTGGTCGTGTTAATATACAGCACATAACCGCATAAAACACTAGTCGTGCTGTATATTTAAAGCATGCTTTGTGATGCGTATTTACACTACGTACCGGAATAACATCACTAGTGCACTGAAAAGGGCCGTTAACATTGAAATTCCAATTCAGGCTCCAATTCTGTCGTGGCACGTCATTATAATTCAAACAAGATAATATAAGTAATAACCCAAGAAATCTTTTCTGTGTGCACGTGTGAATGTGATACATCGGTCAATCAACGGTCAATCAACACGTTACAAATATAAATTGTGTCAGGATAACGTATCGATAAACTTTGTTTTAAAAAATACGCCATGGCCGTATACGTTGGCTTGGAGGCGTTCCAACGTACGACACAATGGTTTAATATCCCCCCACTTAAAATCAGTTACTGTAAATTAACAATGGATAGATACAAAACATAGAATATGTATTTCATTATGCAAATTAGACAAATTTTGCCACCTTAAATTTTCCTAGACTTTCACAGTATGATAAATAGTATTTTTCTGAATCCACAAAAAGAACTATTTCTGTTGCAATTTGTTGAAGATTACGGTTCATTTGTATCCCTGACGCCTTCTCTAAAACGGAATTTAATAGTTCCGTTCCTATGAACTAGTTCGTTTTTGAGGATCGGCACAGTTACTGTTTTTCATCCAGGAAATCTAGAATGCCAGTTACAATAATTTTTCAGGAACTGTAACTCATTTTTATGTCCCTTATATTTTTACTTGACTGTACCAACTTGAATGCAACCGAAAATCTAAAATTAGCATCTTTTGTATTATTTCACTATCAACCCATCTGCTAACTCCGCGGAGAAACCCGATCACGACCCAGCGCCTGTGGCCAGCGGCACTGCATTCTTATTATTTACTCATTGGAATGCTATGGGGAATTGTCTCCTACTTAGAGACGACGGACGTATTCTAAACTGTAGAGTTCTGTATAACTGTATTGTACTGAACGAATGGCAAAACACACGATATTTAATTTATAAAAAACAGCTTATGAGATATTTTCAATGTAAACTGTTTTTAGTTGCGACCTTGATGCCGAAAAAATTCCCGACATCGTGATTTGAGATCGACTTTTTTTAGGTTCGATGCAGTTAGATGCAGTGGCGTAGGAATTGCCCGGCCATCCCGGGCGAAGCTGGTAGTACGGAATCTTATGCGGGATTCGAACCCACGTCCCTTTGGTGCCGTGCGCTTAGGACCTGCGCCCTAACCGCATGAGCTACCGCGGACGGCGTGATTCAAATGAAATCACTAATACTTTTAGTTTTAGTTTTAGATCTTCCCTTACTAAAATATCCATCATAATGGTCAGGGTATATTAAAGCAATGTTCCTTGTAATATACCCTGGCCAATATTATGTAGAGGGTCTGCATTACGTAAATATATAAATAAAATAAAGAAATAAGTGATAGAAGCGGATAACGCGGGATTCGAACCTATGCCGCTTGATGGCATACGCTACCAACGTAAGCCCCAACTGCATCAGCCACCGCTGACGGCTGGATGATAATTAATTACATGTTCAAATACTGTGCGATTAACATATTAAGCTACATTTAGAACGGGAAGACACCACATTGACAGCTAGTAAATTAACCACAACGTAAGGTATACCATGATCGGATCGCATGTAATTATGAAGGATGTGGGAACCACAAGTTTCAAGTTTAGTATATTTTTCAAAACTATCAGTTACAATACAATACATTGTCATGGTATATTTGTACGCCCCTATGGGTATAAGCATATAGCTTGAGGTGGGGCATACTGCAGTAGAAGATTCATAAATTATTTTGAGACATACAAATATTGTACATAACATGAATTTGAAATTGAAACGGGTGCAAATTTTAGCCGTTGTAGAATAATTATACAAGAGGGGATACCTAAGTAAATACCTAAGCCTAACTAACTAAGTAAAATATGTAATATCAATACAAGGCAGGCAGAGTGAGAACAAGGCAGAGTGAGGAAGAATATTAGAAAATGTATCCTCGTAGCCGAAGATAACGGGAAAGGAGAGGGAACTCTCCTACTTTGGATAATGTTATTATATTCATATTTCATTTCAAACTGAATGTGATTTGGGGGGTGACGTTTATCCTCCCCGTGCTAGTAACGCCTCTACGGCCTTATTGTTATGGTGATGTAAAATCGTACCATAGAATTATATGAAATATATTATTATATAAAATTTGTGTCGATCTTGATCACTCGGCAAAATCGTTCAGTAGCAGTAGTTATCTGTGGTTCAGTCATCGAGAAGCGCGAATTCCACACATGTACCGTATGCGACAAAAGTAAATCAGCACTAGTACTGTAGGACAGTACACGTATTTACTCCAACTCTTAGGCACTCAAATGTTTTCCAATATGGTTACTGATTAATTATTCTCATCGACGTATGTTGCCTCTTGCTTCGAGGATTGGCTTGAGCCAAAAAATAATGGGGTGAGTGCGGGAGATTCAAAAACTTCATCCGAGCCGGTTTGTAAATAGTTATCGTCAACAACGAGGGGATTGGGTGGGTGGGTGTTTCTCTAAATATTAGTAGCAAAGCAATAGTAATATATTATTCATTAATTAATCTCAATAATATGTATAAATAACCAGGTATCACATTATTTTTATTTAGGCCTGTTTTGTATTATTCTGGTTTGTATATAACTATTGGGAGATCGCCGGGTGTCCCGGGCAGTTGCCTCTTTGCTCGCCTTTTATTATACAATTTACTTCCAAAGGGACATTCAAGTCCAATTAACCCCCGACGGGTTTAAACAATAATAATATAAACACTAAGGAAATCCGTCAGTCAGGATTGCCTGTGGCAGGGGTTAACTCGTGGCCTCCAAAAATAGTATCACATTCTACAGTTCTGCCACCAGTATCAGGATTCTTTTTTTTGGCCTAGTACAAACAGACAACCCCTCTAGCAGCTGTCTCAAATGAAGTGATAGTGAATTAAAACGTATTACGCGTATGTGTTTTTTGGGTGCATACAGTGTATTATGAACGGAACACATTTTTTGAGCACGTATATTTTTTAGAATGTTTATAGAGTAATTCTATTGCAAGAGTTCAATGCACATGCCTTCGGAATAGACTTTGAAGGATCTAAAGAAAAGCATTATAAAAAACCCTGCTTGGCAATTCTGGAATTTCGTTCGTATTGGCAATTCGCAATTTTAGCGAGCCGTTTTGCACGTGAATGAATAGTAATAATGGTGATAATGGAGATTTTTTTTTTTTTTTTATTGGAGATTTTTTAAAAATACGTGATTTGCACGTGCTTTTAAGGGTTTTAGAACATGTTACGGGAGTATTTCCTGACTGAGCAATTCAAGAAAATTCATTGAATCCCTTGAATCCACGCCACTGGTCGACAGTATTTTTTGTATGGAATTCATGTGTTGAGAACACATGACGATACAAGAAAAACAACATATTATGCTTGATCGATTTTCATTTTGAGTACTGTACTCTGCTCGCACAGTATTTGTTTGTTCTGTTTCCCGGTAATTCCAATTCTAAGAAGCTAGCAAGATCTTGCCGTCCTTTCGTCGTTGTTGGACTTTGCTCTAGGACGCCGAGGTGATCAGCCAATCATAGGGCTGAAATCCATCCATGTAGCTGAAAGTGGGGTGCACGCTTCGTCAATCGTCACCAGTCTGTTTTCGTAATTAGTAGGCAACAGGTCAAACTAGTGCTACGCTTAGAAAATTGAAGACAGCAATACGTGGACACAAGGACTAAAGGTAAGCTTATTCATTTGAAATTACACATTACACTATCCCTCTGTAATTAGAATATGTCAATATATTTTTGCTATAATTAGCAAGAATCTGAGAAGAACCGATATTCCCTTCGTGTGTAGGCCCAAGCCTAAACTGTGTAAGGCCTAAATGAAAATATGGTATTCACGGAGTAAATCTAAAAAACTTTTTTTCAACGAAATGTAACAAAAATCACTTTTATATGTTACCTGTTACTGTATCTTTCCAATTATGTAAGGCGCATGCTTCAAATAGTACGTATTTATGTTTAAAATCAATTTAATTATGTTGAATTGGCTCGAGCCTATGCCTATGCACACCATTCACCATTAGCAACATGCACACAGCCTACTGGATGCTACAATCAGCTGTTCTACGTTGATTCAGTAGCCAACGTAGGAAATGAAACCGAATATCGCCCGCAAACTTGAAGAAGGGGTAATTTATTTTTTGGGTATAAATTTATTTTAAAATAATAACCCTTTCTTCAAATTACCCCTTCTTCAAATTTGAAGAAGGGGTAAATTATCGAAAATACTGCGATTATTATACAGTAACTTATGTTTAAGTTGGTGCATCTGCTGATAACAAAGAACCAAAGCACTTATTTTGCTGCAGAGATATTTCTCTTCATCCTAGTGTTGAACAATGGCAAATGGCGTGCATTGGCCTAGGCATAGGCCTAGGCTCTAGCTAATTCAACAGAATTAAATTGATTTAAAACATAAATATGTACTTTTTGAAGCATGCGCCTTACATAATTGGAAAGATACACTAACAGGTAACATATAAAAGTGATTTTTGTTACATTTCGTTGAAAAAAAGTTTTTTAGATTCACTCCGTGAATACCGAAAATATTATGTAGGGCTATTCAACTTGGACACCACTATACAAAATAATAAAATAAATTAAAATAAATTAATAATAAATAATTAATAAATTAAAATAAATTAAAAATCGATCATACATAATACCACGTAGGCTACCAGATCATAAATTTTAACAAACGAAGGAAACTAAGAAGGGCCGGCAATCACCAGTAGAGAAACAATAGCTTCGATATTAAATTAAGATAAAGATATTTGAAGAAAGTGCTAATTTAACATTGTTCCCTCTGTGTTTTTGCGCACATCAAACCATTTTTGCTTTGCTATGCATCATGTTATTGTCAAAATATCATCATGAATATTCTAAATTATTTTTCTTTCGAAAGTAACATGAGTTATGGCGGACTCAGGACAGCCAGTGTTTGTATTTTGTTGTTGAAAGCGTAATGCCAGGCCGAAGGCCTTAATCAATGATAATGCTCTCGACACGATACTAAACTCTGACACATAATTATCATGCTTGTTTAGTAAAAATAGGTGGGTAATTAACCCAGAGCTTTGCTATTTGACTGATGAGGTATTGAGTAAAGCGTGAATTTGAAATTATTCCCGCCGTGTTTTCTAGCGTTGGTTGCCATGCGTACTGACGTTATCATATTTTTCTCTCGAAAGTTGTCGAACACGCGTTCCGGCCGACTGCGACTGTTGTTGTCTGATGTGACAGTACTGTTCCTTCGTAGTGTATTTATGATCTAAGCCTAGTGTTTATGAGCGTAATGCTCTCGAAACGTTACTATACCCGGACATATTATTTTTCTCATGCGTGCTTAGTAAGAAATAGGTGGATAATGGACCATTACACTGAGCACGGTACGAATAATAAGAGTACCTGGGACCTGGGCCTTGATTCTCTATGGTCAACGATAAGGTGATCACCGGTTTTGGTCGTTATGAGGAGGCTGTGACCCAATCACAGCCATCCATTCGCCTTCCGTAACGACAGAAACCGGTGAGAAATTTACCACAGATTTAGAGAATCGGGCTGCAGCAGGGGGCTCCTATAACCCTATTTCGGTGGACTAGCCTCAGAGGACTAGGACTAGGCCTAGGCCTACTCCCTGGTTTTAGGCAAGTCTCCCTTTAATTATCTGGTAACGTTCAGGCTCTGACCTAGGCCTATGCTACATTCGTTGTGCTATTTGAAAGGTTACTAACAGGACACCAAATACGTGTGGGTTTTCATTTTCTCGATGTTTTATGGACTTGCATTTAGGCCTAGGCCCTGGCCTTTATTAAGTTGTTTTGGTCCTGTTATTGTGGACTAGGCCTACCTCTACGCCTATGCCTATTTTCTTTTCGATTGTGCTGGAGGTATTGAGCCCCAATCCAATGTCTAAATAAAAATATGTTGTGGGTTTCACATAGGGCCTTAGGCCTGGATAGTGGTAAGTTGGTAACCATGACAAAAGTAACCTTGTGATATTTATATATAGGGCCTAGCCGTATGTCCAGTCTAATTCAGGAATCAGGTTGTGAAATCAAGGAGGCCTAGGCCCAAGCTTCGGTCCTCCCAATAGAGCCCAAGCGTAGGCGTTGGGTCTAGGTGTAGGCCCTATAGGTTGAGAATAAAGGTCGGTGCACAATTGCCCGGTAACGATAACTGTAACTATAACGATAACGATAAAACGGTAACGGGAAGGCATTCGATGCACAATTGCCCGTTAAGCAGACGCTCGGCTATTTGCTAATACTTTTAACAGGCCGTAGACGCTTGATTCTGATTGGTCCCGGTAACGTACGGACGGGAACGGTAACGTTAAGTTAAAACTTGGCGAACTTTCCGTTACCGTTACCGGGCCCGGTAACGGGAAGCTCTTATTGTGCATCGTATCGTAATTTAACATGAAATCGAACTTCTTTCCCGTTATCGTTATCGTTACAGTCATCGTTACCGGGCTATAACGATAACGATAACGGGAATGAAGTTCGATTTCATGTTCAATTACGATACGATGTTAGGAGGCTACTAGATGTTGTAACGTTCAGCGATTTATGTAGTTTGAACGTAACAATTGGGCCTGGCTTGGAGACGAAGTGAGTGCAAGCAGCACCCTAGGCCTACTTGGTGATAGAAATACCACACGATGTGAGTGCAAGCAGTGATATGATCACAGCGTGCCTCTGCGTTCTGACTTCCACCATCTCTTACAGCTTTCTGAAGTAGGCCTCCTAGTTGTGAACAACCCAAAACTTGTTTCGTACGTTTCATCATTTTTGATGTTTTCTAATTTGTTGTGAGCAACGACGTGTCAATTATTTTACCGGCCGAGCTGAAGAGATTGCCCGCGGAACGCTCCTCGTTGCAACCTGCATCGTTCCAACTACATAACAAAACGTTAAAAATTACATAGGCCTACTGTCGAAAAAAGTATTGAGTTGTTCACAACTACATAAGAAAATATTAAAAATTACGTATTAATACGTACCATTGCAAAAAGTATTGAGTTTTCACAACCGTAAGAGATTGTGGAAGTCAGACTCAGAACTTGGAGGCGTGCTGTGATTGAATCACTGACTTGCTTTCTATCACCACTTAGGCATAGACAGTGTTCCTAATTTTTATGCTCGATACGTGGCTATGCCAAAAATAGGTGGTTCATATGTCCCAAAAACAAATCACTGTCTGCGTGCACTCACTTCGTCTAGAGATCGGCACATTTTATTGGTGTATCGATATAAAATATCGGCTTTTTAGCCGCGCATCGCATTGCATCGATACAGGCCTATTGACACGATATATATATATATATATATATGATAGGTAGAAGGATAGACCCCAACAGCTTACCTGAATTGTAGACCGTGGTGGTATAGAGATAAAGACAACATATATAAAGGACAACACAAGTTTTCCGAGACGTTTCGGTACAAGACCTTGATCACTCGGGAGTCTTCTTACTCCCTTCTACCCCCTTGTCCTTTATATATGTTGTCTTTATCTCTATACCACCACGGTCTACAATTCAGGTAAGCTGTTGGGGTCTATCCTTCTACCTATCATATTCTAGCCTTTTGGCCTCTCTTTAATCCTGTATATATATATATATATATATATATATATAGGCTACCTACATTTCTATTAAAAGCTATTTTACTAAAAAAAGAACTTTTAGAGAACACTCGCTCGTCTTTGGCCGCTCGGCACTTACTTCCGCTAAGTCGATAAAGTAGTTTGACTTAGGGTTGGGTGGAACTTCAAACTTCAATTCAACCCAATTTTTGATTTGATATCAGCTCATAAAGTATCGATAAACCAATGTATCTGTCTGACCATGTGTCTGACTGCAATAATATCGATACAAAATCGATATATATATATATATCTATATCGGTTTCGATATATCGATACTTTTTGCCCATCTCTACGCACAGGCTACTGAATTATATTAGGCCTAACCAATTAATCATGTAGTAGTCTGGCCTAATTTATTAAATATAATGTACGGATATGACCCGCTAGTTAAGTTTGTTGTTTAACTAATAAGAAGCTGCCTGATGAAGGTTAGGCTAATGTTTCTTCATTTTCAGGTACCTAATATGCCTTCATGCGGAATGTTACAGCGTCTAGTGGAGAAGCTAGCAACAAAAAACCAAGGTGAGCTTAATATAATCTGACAGGACATTCTACTTTGATCATTTATTAATTATGTAGGCCTACCAAGTACCAACTGCAAGATATCCAGACTTAACACTAAGAGACAATTGTGATTTCTACCATTAAAAAAAGGTTGTCTATCCTCATTTTTTTTAAAATTCATTTTAGAACAAAATTTTATAAATTAGTATTAATTACTGTAGGCCTACTCATTAATAATTTTATACATGGCAAGTAATATTATTAACAAGTCAATGGTTTTATACTCATGTTCATTTTAGAACTAAATTTTATAGATTAGTATTACTGTACCGGTACTCAGCAATAATTTTATACATGGCACTTGTACAAAAAGTCCTCTTACAATAACTTCGGTACCGTAATGCTTTTGTCATCAATCCATGACGTGTTTATGGTCCAGGCCAACCCGAGCAGGTATTTGAATTAGCCACGGTCGCTGGTTGGCTCACCCACCCGTGACAGAAGCATTACCGAAGATGTTGTACGATGACTATATTATTAAAAAGTCAATGATATTTACACTCATGTTATGCTTAAAATGTGTTTATTTCAGAATCTACCACCACATGAATCACCAGCTGAACCGTGTATTGTTCTGGCAGCCCCTGAGGCCCTTATGTTCCACGCTCATGTGTGTGCTCTCATTTCAATGTATGTTTCTTTAGTTGCAGTAAGGCGCAATGCTGGACCCAATGATGAAACATCAGAAATGGTGGAAGATGAAGTTAAATATTGGCTTCGTCGAAGCAAAGACCAGCGGGCGTCTGAAAAGCTGCAAGAACGGGACACCGTGCCAACAACAGCTGTGCAACAACAAGAAGTATTCCTAGAGAATGAAGGACAGGAAGATTCTCAAAATGCATACGAAATTGCCAGCGGACATAGCAGCAACGTAGAAGGGGATACGTATGACATGGACCTCCTCGACTACGAACCCGAGAAATTGTGCACTGTTGTTGATTTTCGTGATATATAGACTTAGATAATCTTCATTGTGTGTTTCAATCTTGAAAATTGCGTACAACAAAAGTGAAGTGAAAATCGCTGCAGCTTCAAGTCGATAGAACTTACTTTTCAGTTTTATCAATATGCACATCATTAGTGATTTAACTCCTGATTATTCTCTCACATTTTGTTATTAATATTGTACTTCTTCCATTATGTCCTTTCTGTGTCTATGATATGTAAGCAATTTATTATATTTCCGCCTCTATGTAATGTATGCATGAAGATCAAGTATGTTGTATTCGAGGCCACAGTATTGAACTCTGAACAGTATGTAAATTTTATTATTAGGGATCCGGATACACAACGATGAAATAAAAATTACCGATAATCAAAACTTAACTGCATTATCGAACGATAATGTTTAAAAACCCGCGAAGCAATCTTTTACAGATTCCGTGGTATTACGTCGCCTAACTGAGCCCATAACGAAAAACAATATAGACATTGCTTGGACACATCTGATGTGACACTGTTGAGAGTTATCACATAATTATGAGGCCTGTGGGCCATTATTTACACGATATCTTTTCAGAAAACAAACCATTCGATAATATTATTACAGATTATTGAAATTTTATTGAATAGGGCCTATCGAATATCGATCGATAATATCGATTATCGTGTGCATCCTTAATTTATTATTCCTATTCGGCAAAATTCTAGGGCCTGGACTGATAGTAATTAAACTATAGTGATATGCTTTGTCGAGGAATTGTTAAGTTTATTTGCATTTTTATTTTATGCCCTAATTTATTATTGTTATGTGACAAAACTCTAGGGCCTGGACTGATAGTAATTAAACTATAGTGATATGCTTTGTCGAGGAATTGTTTAGTTTATTTGCATTTTTATTTTATGCCCTAATTTATTATTGTTATGTGACAAAACTCTAGGGCCTGGACTGATAGTAACTAATTAAACTATAGTGATATGCTTTGTTGAGGACTTGTTTCTTTTTATTTTATGTGAAGAACTTTTGTATTTTATTGTTTGTTTTAATTTTTTAACGCAATATTACTGACACTTAAATAGTCTTTGGTAATTTACAACCCCAGGAGCAATGATGTGTTTTTATTTTGTTTTGCTATGTGTTGTACATTGTATGTGTAGGGGGTATGGCAGGATGTTTAAACCTACATACCTAGAAGTATTGATTGAGGTAACATGTATTTCACTTGTGTAATAAATTGCAAATTGTATATCATAATTATGGTGTATGGTGCAAATATTTCACCTGAAACACCATCCCAATCACAGGGGATCGAATGTTACTATTTGGCCGCCACAAGTTGGGCATCCAGCCAGCACATATGTGCTGGCTGGGTGCCCGAAAGGTGCCAAACTAGTGCCGGCCAAATAGTAACCTTCGATGAAGGTGACAAAACAGTACCAAATTGGTGCCGGCCAACCCAAGCATGCTGGCCGTTATGTGCCGGCTGGGTGCCCGAAAGGTGCCAAACTAGTGGCGGCCAAATAGTAACGTTCGATGAAGGTGACAAAACAGTACCAAATTAGTGCCGGCCAACCGTAGCATGCCGGCCATTATGTGCCGGGCCGCTGCCGGCCCGTAAGTGTCGGCCGCCTGCCGGCCGGCGGGACATATTTAAGCCGGGCCGGTACCTTTGGCCGGTACCAAATTGGCACTGTTGGTTCCGGCCATACAGTACCAATTTGGTGCCGGGCCGGTGAAGACATGTTTGCTGGGACATTATTCACTTTGCCATTATTTTCTGTGCTCTCAAGAAAGTACTATAGCAAGCTATATGTCACGTGAGACTACCCATTTCTGTTAGTGTCAAATTTTGGCTTTCATCCAAGATACTTTCACGTCGAAGATGTAGGTGAATTTAGACTGAACGTAATGTCAAATCACAGGTTAAATATTGCATTAGTACACTGAGATATTTTTAAGTCTACAGTTTTACAGGTTTAAGTTTAAGGTAGGTGACATAAGATTCAACGTAATGCCAAATTCTACTCTACACTCACAGTATTTTTAAGCCTAGATGATGTAGGTGAAATTAGACTGAACGTAATGCCAAATATTACCCTACATCCGAGGTATTTTTAGGTCTACGATGTAGGTGAAATTAGACTGAGCGTAATGCCGAATATTACCCTACATCCAAGGTATTTTTAAGTCTACGATGTAGGTGAAATTAGACAGAACGTAATGCCAAATATTACCCTCCATCCGAGGTATTTTTAAGTCTACGATGTAGGGGAAATTAGACTGAACGTAATGCCAAATATTACCCTACATCCGAGGTATTTTTAAGTCTACGATGTAGGTGAAATTAAAATGAACGTAATGCCAAATATTACCCTACATCCGAAATATTTTTTAGTCTACGATGTAGGTGAAATTAGACAGAACGTAATGCCAAATACTACCCTGCATCCGAGGTATTTTTAAGTCTACGATGTAGGTAAAATTAGACAGAACAAAATGCCAAATATTACCCTCCATCCGAGGTATTTTTAAGTCTACGATGTAGGTGAAATTAGACTGAACGTAATGCCGAATATTACCCTACATCCGACGTATTTTTAAGTCTACGATGTAGGTGAAATTAGACTGAACGTAATGCCGAATATTACCCTACATCCGACGTATTTTCAAGTCTACGGTGTAGGTGAAACTAGACAGAACGTAATGCCAAATATTACCCTACATCCGAGGTATTTGTAAGTCTACGATGTAGGTGAAATTAGACAGAACGTAATGCCAAATATTACTCTACATCCGAGGTATTTTTAAGTCTACGATGTAAGTAGAATGAAACCTTAACGTAGTGTCTAATATTACCCTACATCTGAGGTATTTTTAAGTCAACTATGTAGGTAGAATATAACTGAACGTTATGCAAAATATCACCCTACATCCTTACATGTATTTACTTGTCCGATGTAGGTCAAATCTAAGATAAACACAATACTAATAATTTGTCTACATGGGCCAGTGTTTTTAAGGCAGCGCTGTAGGCTTTATTTAAGACCAACGCAATGTTAAATTTTACCTCGCATGTTGTCGAAGTCTAAAGACTACAATGCAGTGCTAGACATACCTGAACGTAGAGCTAAATATTGCGCTGCTTGGAGGGATGCAATGAAGCTTGCAATGTACGTGTAAATGAATGGCAACTGTTCTGTAAAGTGTGGCTGCCATGTACATTACCCCTAAAATTAAGATCAATTTTTTTACAGTGTAGAGTTAAATTGTATCGAGCACAGAACAGGCTGTAACAGATAAAATGCTCGTTGGTTCAGTGGTTAGCATCCCTATTTCCTATGTAGGAGGTCCCGGGTTCAAATCCCGCTTCAGGCAGAAGTTTTTTAACACTTAATATGGATTCAATTCCATCACTTCTTGGCTTAGTAATAAGTAAACGGTGACTTTGGAGCCGTCCTAGCACCGAAACACTCAATAAATTCAAAATTTTCCTGAATCAGCCTTGTTGATTCTGACATTTGTCCGCAGGTATTCGTACTGTCCAATCACTGATACATGTTTCATATTTGACATATCGATCTTTGATTGGTTGGCTGGAACAATGTTGGCGTAGTCTGAAAATTATAATGATGACGAGACCACTGCTATAAAATTGACAGTTTTCAAACTATTTTTAAAATTCTTTCGTGATTATTCCATATATCTGAGAAGTAATTCAGAAATTGATCCCTTTCTCGCAAGCGTTCAGCCGGTACCGAGTGGAGGTGGAAAGGGGGATGAGAAAGTATTACATAATCCGTGACGACAACACCTTGTACGTTACAGTGAGAGCAGTATATCTGCGTTGGCTGCATGAATGTACGGAAATGAGGGGCAAACAAAACCGTATCTACTATCTGGGCACTTGATGGGAACTCAAGTGTGGACACTGGAGGAAACAATTACTCGTTGATTGCAAATTTCAAGTTTTTAACAAATATTTTCTGCTTATAAAAGGGGGAGTGTACTTCAAACCATCTTGAAACTGAAAAAACAGGGCTAAGAGGTTTTTGATAATTTGAACGTACATCACTAGTTGGGCGATACTAAGGTTTGCCTGGACATCGGAGACAGTTGATTCTGAAAAGAGAAACATAAACAATTACAAAAACCTTTTCAAGTATTCCAAGTATGAATGCAGAGAGACAGGTTGAGTGTGGGGGGGGGGGGGGCGGGGCGGGAGGGGGAGGGGGAGGGGGAAGGGGAGGGGGATGCCTGGAGAAGAAACGCGACATTTTTGGAAACTCGCAGCGTTTCTAAAAACAAAGAAGGAATTATAGAGACACTCGGTTCACGTGATTATAGAGACACTAGGTTCACGTGATTATAGAGACACTCGGTTCACGTGATTATAGAGACACTCGGTTCACGTGATTATAGAGACACTAGGTTCACGTGATTATAGAGACACTAGGTTCACGTGATTATAGAGACACAAGGTTCACGTGATTATAGAGACACTAGGTTCACGTGATTATAGAGACACTAGGTTCACGTGATTATAGAGACACTAGGTTCACGTGATTATAGAGACACTAGGTTCACGTGATTATAGAGACACTAGGTTCACGTGATTATACAGACACTAGGTTCACGTGATTATACAGACACAAGGACCACGTGATTATAGAGACACTAGGTTCACGTGATGATAGAGATACTATAGGATCACGTGATTCTAGAGACACTCGGTTCACGTGATCATAGAGACAATAGGCTCACGTGAGTATAGAGATACTAGGTTCACGTGATGATAGAGGTACTATAGAATGACGTGATTATAGAGACACTCGGTTCACGTGATTATAGAGACACTCGGTTCACGTGATTATAGAGACACTAGGTTCACGTGATTAAGAAGACACTCGGTTCACGTGATTATAGAGACACTCGGTTCACGTGATTACAGAGACACTAGGTTAACGTGATTATAGAGACACTCGGTTCACGTGATTATAGAGACACTCGGTTCACGTGATTTTGCAAAACACGTTTTAAGAATTACGATCTCAGGTAAATGGATACTGTATTGTAATACCGACTCTTAGGTTCAAACTCATAGTCGTTCCTCACGTGCTCCTCAACTCAGTCTTTCCTCAGTCTCACCCAACTACCAATCACAGAGCAGTCCACATGGCAATGCTGCTCTGTGATTGGTGGTTGGGCGAGTCTGAGGGAACGCTGAGTTGAGGAACACGTGATAAACGACTATGCATCTTACCCTTAGTGTTGTTGTTAGTACCATACTAAAGTTAAACTTGTGTATTAAACAATATTGTATGGTACTGACTACTGGATAGAACAAATAATAATTCAAAACAAATTTAGAAAAATCGTTAAGATAAAGTTATTTTAGGGAAAAAATTGTACAGCAATATTATATTGGCATTAAAAGACGAACCCATTTATCGATTGAAGAACGCTACAACATTCACCCTGTACCGTTAAGGGGAGGTAGGCGGGTAGATTTAACATGTAAAAATGTACTAATTGAGGTACACATATCTCAGCTTGTGTACAACCTAGAGCTCTAATTTTTGTTGCTGTGTATAACTATATGTAGTGGTGTTACTGTATACCAACTATTATGATCCTAGTTGCAAAACTTTTTAATTAATTAATTTTATGCTATGGCATGATTAAAGTAATATATTTTACTACATTTTATCTCCTTTTGTTTAGTTCAGAAATAACATATTGTAAAAAATTAACTTTTTAGGTGGTATACAGGATGCCCAACATTATGAGTAACAAGTAGCAAAAAAAATGGAAGAAATCGGTTGCATGGTTGCAGAGATATATGTACCTAAAGATTGAAATTTAAGTTTTAGAGATAATTAGCTTTAAAGTTTGATGATAGTGAGTCTTAGGCCTACAGATGTCTGTTAGTGTTACCTGTCTCGGTCCGGGGTAGAATAGGCTCAGTGATTCTGCTAGTCGTAGGCCTACGAGGTGACGAAAGGAGTGCCGTCTTTACCCGCGGTAGAATAGGCCCCGAATGACTCTGCTAGTCGTACGAAGTGACGAAAGGAGTTCCGTCTTAACACGCGGTAGGCCGAAATTAGGCCCAGAGTGATTCTGCCAGTCGTAAGAGGTGACGAAAGGAGCGCTGTCTTGACCCGCAGTAGTGACTCGCGGTATAATAGGTAGTAGTGACTCTGCTAGTCGTACGAGGTGACGGAAGGAGTGCCATCTTACGCCAAGGTAGTGTTTATAGCGAACCCCGTGTTTTTCGATGGTTGCGTGGTTCGTCGTCTTGGCCTACGTCTAGGCCTACACTGTCGTTCAATTGTACAGCTTCTTGGACCGTGGGCCTCATAGAGGATTCACTCACCTCTTGTACAAATTTCCAATTACTTTATTGTAATGTAGGAAACGGGTAGTAGGCGGTGGCAGATTCATGATCGATGACAGCATTTGCCCTGACTTGTAGGCCTAGGCTAGCCTTTACCAATGGACCGTAATCCATATACGTACCGTATGTTCACTTCATACAGTGATTGTCTAGTCCTCTAAGATGTCATGGTAGAAGATTGAAACTCACAATTGCTGCATGTGAGTTCCATTTTTGAGGCCAAGCTAACACGTTTGGAGGTATTTTCACAAACTTGTAACACATCACTTTCGTCACACTCTTTACACTTTGTAGAGCTGTTTATCCATTTATTGAGCAGCTCAATATCAACGAGAATAAACCCAGAATTACTATTGTTCAAATCATTGTCACTAGGCCTAGTTTCAAGATACGACAGCTTTCGACGTGATGCACTCGGTGGTGTTGATTTGCTAGGCAGAGTGGGCGTTGAACTTATAGGTTAGGATCAACAACAAGTGTTGTTATTGTTGACACTGAAGGTTTATTTACCGAGTTTATGCTTTCATTTGGACCCACAGATGCTTTACGTTGTATTCCATTGAATTTCTTCTTGTTGAAAGCTTTAATTCTAGGCATTTTCAATAACTTACTGACGGCGCGCGAGACAAGTAAACAAAAACGAGCGAAACACGTGAGTGAAGTCGACTTCGATGAGAGTTCAGAATTCGACTATCGATATATCACGGCCTGCTGGAATACTTCATCTACAACCAACCTATGAACTATATAAATCCCCAGGCAACCCAAAAAACCCCAAATCGATATCTATTTTTATTCCGAAGATAGAAAATGTTAAATATTTGCCGTAGTTGATGACGGATATTAGCATGAGTGTGCGCTCGGATTAAAACACGTATAATACCACGTAATTATATCTCAAACTAAAAACCATTACGTATTTATGTACAAAAATAGCCAAATTAAAATAAAAAAAATTAAAAAAAAAATCATATATTTTTTTATTTTTTGCGCCTATCTTGCCTTAAGCAATGACTATGACAAGTAGCCTACATGATATGTACTGTCGTTAATATTTCTCCGCATAGTATTTAGTACAGTTTTATATAAAATACTTATCTCTACGTATGAACCAGAAATCATGGCCACCAAATTACTTGCGTACGTTGTCAACCCTCGTCCAATAAATCCAAGGTACCATGTTGTAGTGCTGCAAAAACAGCTTCACCATCATCAACTACAGTCGCTACAGCTTTTAGAGATCGATTCTCGATTAGAGATGTTCCCTATCGTGGTGGCCCATCTACCTAAAACCATTCGATGGGTCTAAGTTCAGACTCTCTAGCGTGGTGCACATATTTCTAAAATAGGAATACAAATGTCCAGTTGGTTAAGAAACGTATCGTTTCCAATATTGGCAGGGTCAACGAGAAAAAAAAACTAATTTTACTATAAACTTGGTTGGGTCAATTCAAAATTTGTCACAAACTTTTAAACACAATGGAACTGAATTGTGAATTATGACCCAAGTGGAACCATCAATGCCGTGTAGTATTTCCGCATTCAAAGTGTTTACAAAGTCCGCTTAAAACTCAATATACGACTTAGTTACTCGAAGCACATTCTAAATGAACGAAATCTATAAAAAATATGTCACATATGGTTACAACGAAAAGTAATGCATGAGGGTAGCTTTCTAAATTTTAAATTGGACAACATAAAAACTGAAATTAGTGGAGACAGAAATATTCCTACATGTAACAAGATTGGCTAAATATTTGTTCCCTTAATTGGGGTTCGTCCCTACAGAGTTTAGAAAGAAGTCCAATAACACGATGACCTCTCCCTTTTAATTAACCCTATTTCCCAATCTATCTGGTGGGTGGGGGGAGGGGGGAGAGAGAGGGAATAGAGGGGGTGGGAGGGGGAATGTCTAGTCAGGGTCCGCTATTATACCTAAGGGCATTTGGGAGTTTCGCATTTGATGGCGTACGAAAGATAAAAGAGAGAAGAAATTACTCCAGTGAAGAGCTGCGGGGTGGCTAAGTCACAGTTGAAGAGCTCGAGCAGGATGTGAAGATAGTTCAACGTTACTCATTGTTCGCCTCATGCGCTGCAATCACTCCATTCAGCCCCAGGACGGATCAGCTATAGCTCGAGCAGGATGTGAAGATAGTTGGGCGTTTGTTCGCCTCATGCGCTGCAATCACTCCATTCAGCCCCAGGACGGATCAGCTATAGCTCGAGCAGGATGTGAGATAGTTGGACGTTGCTCATTGTTCGTCTCATGCGCTGCAATCACTCCATTCAGCCCCAGGACGGATCAGCTATAGCTCGAGCAGGATGTGAAGATAGTTGGACGTTACTCATTGTTCCCCTCATGCGCTGCAATCACTCCATTCAGCCCCAGGACGGATCAGCTATAGCTCGAGCAGGATGTGAAGATAGTTGGGCGTTTGTTCGCCTCATGCGCTGCAATCACTCCATTCAGCCCCAGGACGGATCAGCTATAGCTCGAGCAGGATGTGAAGATAGTTGGACGTTACTCATTGTTCCCCTCATGCGCTGCAATCACTCCATTCAGCCCCAGGACGGATCAGCTATAGCTCGAGCAGGATGTGAAGATAGTTGGACGTTACTCATTGTCCGCCTCATGCGCTGCAATCACTCCATTCAGCCCCAGGACGGACCAGCTATAGCTCAAGCAGGATGTGAAGATAGTTGGACGTTACTCATTGTCCGCCTCATGCGCTGCAATCACTCCATTCAGCCCCAGGACGGATCAGCTATAGCTCGAGCAGGATGTGAAGATAGTTGGGCGTTTGTTCGCCTCATGCGCTGCAATCACTCCATTCAGCCCCAGGACGGATCAGCTATAGCTGGAGCAGGATGTGAAGATAGTTGGACGTTACTCATTGTTCGCCTCATGCGCTGCAATCACTCCATTCAGCCACAGGACGGATCAGCTATAGCTCGAGCAGGATGTGAAGATAGTTCCACAATACTCATTGTTCGCCTCATGCGCTGCAATCACTCCATTCAGCCCCAGGACGGATCAGCTATAGCTCGAGCAGGATGTGAAGATAGTTCGACGTTTGTTCGCCTCATGCGCTGCAATCACTCCATTCAGCCCCAGGACGGATCAGCTATAGCTGGAGCAGGATGTGAAGATAGTTGGACGTTACTCATTGTTCGCCTCATGCGCTGCAATCACTCCATTCAGCCCCAGGACGGATCAGCTATAGCTCGAGCAGGATGTGAAGATAGTTGGACGTTACTCATTGTTTGCCTCATGCGCTGCAATCACTCCATTCAGCCCCAGGACGGATCAGCTATAGCTCGAGCAGGATGTGAAGATAGTTGGACGTTACTCATTGTTCGCCTCATGCGCTGCAATCACTCCATTCAGCCCCAGGACGGATCAGCTATAGCTCGAGCAGGATGTGAAGATAGTTGGACGTTACTCATTGTTCGCCTCATGCGCTGCAATCACTCCATTCAGCCCCAGGATGGATCAGCTATAGCTCCAGCAGGATATGAAGATAGTTCGACAATACTCATTGTTCACCTCATGCGCTGTAATCACTCCATTCAGCCCCAGGACGGATCAGCTATTCGCACTCTCAAGGACGTTTGAAAGTGACGTCACTGGCCAATGTGGCGGCCGTGCTGGGTTAACTTCACTGCGTGACATTGGCGGTATCGCTGGAACGTTGATCACTTATCTCGTTCTAGCTGTATACTATTCATTTTGAAGGAAGACCCTATAGGAAAGCATATTTAGTTTACATGCCAATAGTCATCATAATTGTTATTTCAAAATTATAGACCCAGTAGTTTACTTTTTATAACAATTCACGCAAACAATGTGAAAACGAGCAAAATTTCTTATTGTTTTCACTTTTCTTAACTTAAATTGTTGAAAAAGTAATGATCGGATTTTGACGAGAGTTCCTTTGGAACATGAACCAACAAAGCGAGAAAATAAACAAATAAACCTACGAAAATTCAAACCATGCACTAACATGCAGGGTGCAGCGGTTGGACCTCAAAAACAGCGGTTTGGGCGTGAAAGGTCGTGGGCCCGTAAGCACCGCACCATAGGCTATACCTATCACCATTAGCCGGTAAGCGGAGACTCTCTACGAACAAACATGGCGACTGCCCTGCATTTAGACATGTAATGTTTGTTGAAACCATGGTTACCAACCCGAGCTTACTAAATCGGGTTGGTAAACTAGGACAACAAAGGGGTTACTGGGTGGGAATGGGGAAGAGGACCTCATTCTTGTATCCAGTGCAAACTCGATATCTTATTTGTGCAACGAGGATGTGTTCAGTTCTGCGCTCTACAACACACCCATCCTCGCTTGCCGATATTGGTGTCAATATTACCATTCAAAATCGGATTCACTGTAGATTGCGAAGCCAATTTGGTGAAAATGAACGTGTTGACTATAATAACTTGAAACACAATGTTATATCTAAATGTGTCAGCTGTTGGAACCTGTTTTCATAAATGTACGTTGTCACCCTGCTTTTTTTTAAGTTGTAGAAACTTATATTTTAAATTCAGAAGAGTTTGTTTTAAACACTGAATTTAGTTTTATGTTTCTGTCTTTTACGACGCGATAAAGCGCTTATAACTTGATATGTTTGTAATCGTTTCAGTTCTGTACACACTTTACAAACTCTATTGTTCTATTGAAGCTTATCTGTATTTTCTCCCGGTAAATATTCCCTGCTGAACAAAACATTCTAATAGGAAGCTCAGACGTCTTCCTGTTGTGTACCTCTGTGTGCCGTGCGCCGTGTGCCGTGTGCCGTGTGCCGTGTGCCGTGTGCCGTGTGCCGTGTGCCGTGTGCCGTGTGCCGTGTGCCGTGTGCCGTGTGCCGTGTGCCGTGTGCCGTGTGCCGTGTGCCGTGTGCCGTGTGCCGTGTGCCGTGTGCCGTGTGCCGTGTGCCGTGCGCCGTGCGCCGTGCGCCGTGCGCCGTGCGCCGTGTGCCGTGTGCCGTGTGCCGTGTGCCTACTTCAGCACACAATGGCTGAATAGCTTGAATACCAACAAGACTTCAGCTCTATCGCAGTATCGGGAACAAAACGGTATCTCCACCTGACTCTTTTCATAGAGAGAGAGAGAGAGCTCATCCAAAAAGAAAAAGAGAGAGAGAGAGAGAGAGAGAGAGAGAGAGAGAGAGAGAGAGAGAGAGAGAGAGAGTCTAACACGTCCATCCCTGTCCACATTCTAGCGATACGGACAAATCAATGTCAGTCAATGTGAGCTCGAACTAAAATCAGTTTATTGTTCACTGAGTTTACGCTGAGCTTTATGTTGTGTCCGAGGGTTCCATAAATCTTGATCCTTATTTCGGTCGTCAACATTATGTTTGCTATATACGAGGGTTTTATTGTGTGCATTCTATTGGTGAGCGACTTTTTACTAGCGCACAAAATAAATAACATAAAACTACATCTGAAATGAAATAAAATATAAGAAAACTTTTTTATGCGTTAATTAAGTACATTTCTTAGCATTTTGTATTATCGATTTTTTTTTATGAAAACCTTGAATATCAGGGGTTTCTAGAACTTTTTAGAAAATGATGTGCAAATATTTAAAATCAATTCAATTGTAACTTCTTAAAGAGCTAGAATGCAATTGTCAAAAGGAATAGGATAGGAGTACTTTATGTTTTGTTAAACTATAACTAATTAACCAAAGCACAAAACATAGTTATAGAGAAGACAACACAATGAACACAGCTGGAGCTGGGGATGTGTAAAAATACAAAATAACATGAAAAATGATGAGTAAAGGCTTTCATATGATATTTGATAACGTTTGGTAACATACAGCCTAACAAGAAGATGAAATCTTCAAACCGCACACTAAATATCCTTAGTAAACATGTTTACGTTCGGTACAATGAGGTTTGGATCCTTATTATCTTCAAGTGAAATAATTTATTCAGGCAATCATACAAACTCAATCCGTATTTTAATATCAGAGTTGTAAACTTATTATCAATGTATTGTGTAAAGTTATCTTCAAACATTGAGCATATTATACATACGTTGTAATGTTATACGAACATGGATGTCCACGTGAATGTGGTCATAATCCGGCAGGCGGCCACTCCTCTATGAGTAGAAATCTTTGAAACTATCTTCACGGCTACGTTTTACTATACATATTATTGCATTCATCATTAGTGGGTGTTTAACGAGTGAGTACGTCGTTATTAACGACGTACTCGGCAAGAAGGTCATATGACGTCAGTTGCATTCATACGAAGACACACTTCCATAGTTTTAATGATAGAACCATGTATGAGATGAAAGATGCAAACCCCTTGAAAAATAAGAAATGCTCTTACTGTCCAAATTCCGTACGGTGAAAGATGAAATTGTGTGCGTGTGCTATTGTCTGCATGCTAAACAAATAGTAAATAATAAACGTTTGCGTAGGTTGATCCCGAAGCTATGCCGGCGGAAGCATAATGCTTCTCGTAGGGGGGCCATCCTAGCCGAACAGGTCGAGGTGGAGAAGCCGAACACAATGCAGTCCACATCTCCCTTCCCCTTTTCCTCTCTTTTACGTCCTACTTGTTTCTTTCTTCCAATCAGCCCCGACTTGATATTATCTATTTGAAAATAATAAATATTCGATCTCGGCTTCTCGATATTATGTTTTATGTGCCCGTCTGTGCATGGGGTAGAATAGGCCCAGGGTGACTCTGCCAGTCGTAAGAGGAGACCCTTCTCCCTTCCCCCCTCTTCCACTAGGTCAAGAACCGCAGGAAATTATTATTTTTAATTATATCTCAAGATTGAAACACAAAATCAAAAATCTGAGAAACCATATCACTGTGGTATGGTTAGCCCTACTCACTGAATGATACATGTATTTAACACTATAATCAGTATGACTGTGATAACGATTTCTGTAAATTACTAAGCAAATCGTTATCACAGTCATATTGATTATAATGTTAAATTAATTTATCATTCAGTCTGTAGAGCTTACCAAACCACAGCTCTATGGTTTCTCAGATTTTCGATTTTGTGTTTCAATCTTGAGATATGATTAAAAAATGAAACTTTTCTGCGGTTTTTGACGTAGAGGTATCCTTCGCTCTTAAGATCCCCCTCCCCCGCGATGAATAATGGATCTGATTCGAAAGACGTCATATGACACAAGCTGTCGAGTACGCCGTTAAACACCAAATAACCAATCACTAATCAAACATATGTTTTATGTGGCACCCTTTTCCACGACGGACCTCGACAACCATTGTCCGAGCAGAGCCCACCTTGCGGGTTGTTATTGCAGACCTACTTCAATTGCTACGATACCATTTGGTGACAGAATTGTCCTGTATTTCCGTGACTTAAATTACAGCCATTTTACATTGATTTAGGATTTAATGACGAAAATAAACACAGTCATGGCAACAGATTCATTAGATATTAAAACCAACAAAACGTGTAATAATTGATACGAGTTGCAGCACTTGCAATTAGCAGTTCTGCTTGATGTGTTTGCATTTGCACATTGATTGTTGGTTTAAACATTTGATATACTATTATTTGCTTTTCTGTCTCACAGAGGATATTAATATTGCACTATTATGACAACATTCGAAACTAAATAGAGAAACAAGCTCTGTTATCTTTTATATTCAATTGGCTGCGATCGATTGATTGAATTGGGTGCGTTTTTCAATAAAACTGTCTTTATTTTTGTAGTGAGTTTTACAATATTATAACTCGATCAAATAAATAAGTTGCAGATGAAACTTGTTACTAATCAAGGAAGCAAGGGCTATATATATATATATATATATATATATTATACTGGGACTTATTCTTTAAAGACCGATTCAGCAAAGATATATTTCGAGATTTGCGATAAGAAATAGTGTAATAGTGAAATATACATCTCGCTCTGCCATGTCGACCCAGACAGCGGATACATGACATGTCACGCGCTCGATGGAGGGGAGGGGGAGGGGGTAGGGGGGGGGAGGACAATGCCGAGCTAACAAAGTTGGTTTATGGAATCGCTCTCGTAGACAGCATCAAATAACAACAGTTTGGTATAACGGAATCAATTTTATTGATTGCCAATAATAGAATGTATATAGAGATTTGAACTTTTTACAGACGTCGCGCTTGTGTCTGTTTGTAATGGGTATGATGCTTGGCTCAGAGACTCACCCAGCAGGTTTGATGCCCTCATATTTCACATCTGGGACTTCATTCTTTAAAGAACAATTCAGAAATAACATATTTTGAGAGTTGCGATGAGAAATAGTGGAATAGTGAAATAACAACCAACCACTGGTTCACAATTGTCCAATGACATCATTATCAAACTTACAGATAATCTTAGCGTGAATAGTTTTACTCGAAGCCGAAACACGTATACACGTTAAACACGTATACACGTTAAACACGTATACACGTAAAACACGTATACGTATACGTTTTCGGGTTCGCCGAATCCCTTAATTTTCTTTTACAAATTTTCGTTTTTGCCGAACAGCAGCTAGGTTACCTTTGTTCAACAAATAGTGTCGTGATAATGAAGGTGTGATAGGGACTGATTAGATTGAACATTCAGGTGAACATTGCCAAGGTTCTAAGACCACAGTCTCGTTTATGACGCCTGGGGCCTAACCCACGACCCCCCACGCATATTGCTTACCACATTCACGAATTTGTGTTTATTTTTCATGTATACAGCCCCATGTTGAGAATATATTAAAACAAAAATTAGTATAGTTGCCACAACGAAAGTATTCTGATGCTTACGACACAGCCGAGTCCAAGATGACAACTTCATTCTCTACTTCGTTAATCATCTAATCTAAACAGGTCCATTGGGGATAATTTAAGACCTTCCGTTGGTTATCTGTAACGGTGGGTGTGGCCAAACCATCTGTGCACTAAACTAAGCCGAACCGTACATTTACGAATGAGTGAAAGAAGCCAGGTATCTGTTGATTTCCTTTCAATTGGCGTTGTCTAAAGGGGCAATAGACAATTACCTGATATCAATATGCGAATACTTTCGTTGGGACTAGTATAGAACAGGTCAATTGTTAGTTGTTATAAAACAACAATTTGGATTATACACTGTTCCTTTTAATCTTGACAAGGAACAGTGTATAGTCCAACAAGTTGTTTTATAGTCCAATATAGCTGTTATAGAGGAACTTTGCGGGCGCTGCCATCTTACATGGTGACATCATTGAAATGCTGATGCAAATTAATTATATACTATTTTACCAGTATTCTTTAATATTGTTTGGAAAGGAAAAACAACACCGCCAACTATAATAAGACATGCAAAATCCTACCAAGGTCTACTTGAGAGAAGCACTTTAATGGCGGCCAACTAACAACCGTATATATTTTCTGAATTTTTCCAACGGTCTCTATCAACGGTAAAACTTCTTTATCGGCTATGATGCATGCGTCCGCCGTACCACAGACAATACGAGCAGTAAGCACGTGTGTTGTGGGTACGAGGGGCAAAACGTCGATAATGGCGGCCGGTGAGCCGCGAACATTCAACACCCCCGCGCTTTCTAACGGAGACAGACTCAACTAAGTTCTCAAGAAGCAATAGGTTTGGTAGCGGTTGATTCAAAACGGGATATTTAGTGCGGAAATTCGGAAAACATGATGTTAAAAAAAATTGGAAATATATTTACATAATATCGTTAATTTCTAAACTTTTTAGCCTCTTATACCTTTCAAAAATGTAAATCTATATCAAACTCCAATTCAATTTAGGTCGTCCATTTGCAATATTATGATTTTCGTTAATGCAAATGTTGCCAGCACCCTCGTATGTTGTGTGTGCATGCGGCCTCGCGAGGGTGGAAAGTAGGAAATGAGCCGGAGATGCTATTGGCCAGGAACAAGCGTCGTGACGCCTGAGGAAACTAGACTACAGCGCCTCGACGCCTCTTCGGTCAAGACGGTCATAGACTCGAAGCTCAAATAGGAAGTGGGAGGAAAGCACTCTCGTTGGTGGACTTGGGAAATCCAGAAATTAAAAAACCAACCCCTAAGGAAAATCGAATTCAGAACTCCCACTTGCCGGGTGGGCGCTTTGACCCCTAGACCACCGGGACTTCAAATCTATTGCAAATACTATGTTTGGATATTGCACATTTATATTATATGTTGTAAATTGGGAGACCTGGGTTCGATTCGTGGTAGTTGTTGGTTTTTGTAATTTCTGGATTTCACAGTTAATATAAGTTATTTATTATTATGAACTAATGTTATGGCCTGAAACTTACGAGGACACTGCTACATAGTTCAATGACTGCGATATTCAGGATGGAAATAAGAAAGAATCTTAAGACACTTTGCAAGAAGATTGTTTATAATTATTCATGACAAATACATAGTTTGGAGCGTCTAAAACCTCCAAGGATAACTTGTCTAAACTAGTTTGATTGTCAGTATCCGAATTCGTTTGCAAGTTCCGTGCTGTAACGCCGTCAACGTAAGAACCTTAGTAAAATTAAACAACAGCAACAATTAGTAAATGTCCCAGCAGATGATTTTGTCCACAAAGTTAGTATAAAACTATATAAAGTTAGCACATGTTTCTCACAAACATTCTTACTGTGGAATAAAACCAACCTTAACATATGTTTAGTTATGAATACATAACTCTAAACATGCACAATGACAATAATATTAGCTTTCCATTTTTCGCAGTCACTTGAAACCATCATCGTCATACACATATCTCCTGACGATGACGGTATTGTGATCCCCCGAAACCCTTTATTCAGAGGTAAATAAATGCCCACATATTATGATGTAGAGAGTTGAGTAGGCCTATGTTAAGCGTGTTGGTGCTATCTCACTACGTGGCAGAGGTGTCCATGGAAGCTACCGTCCTCTCGCTCGCCATTGACTGAGTGTCTGACTGAGGGTCTCTGGGCATCAGCGTGGGGAACCTGGCTTGGAGCTCCTTCCTGTTGAGATAAACATCACTTTAGTGTCCACTCATAGTTTCCACGTGACGTCACAGCCATTCTGATGTCATGTATGATTTTATATAAGTGAGAACACGAGCGTCTTTGATTTTTAAATTTTTCTAAAGCAGTGTTTGGAATTAAATACCCTATGAATATGAAAGATAAAACTCCACAAATTTTCAAACACATAAGTTTTATTAAAAAAAAAACTAATTTTAACGAAAAAATATGTTTTGTTTCTACTCAAACTATCCAGCGAAATTGGCCGCGGTAGATTAGGCGTTGGTCTATAGTAAACCGCGGTCACTGCGTTCCAGGTTCGAATCCTGGCTAGGGCATGAATGTCATGTGGCGTAGTTTTCATCATCATAATCACCCACTCATCGTCTCGATTAGCATAGTACCAAAATGTGAGACGTAAAGCCCAAATATCATATCTCAAACCATCTTCAACTGTTTCTCAATGGTAACACAAACATATAACCAAGATGGCCGCCTTGCGCATAGTTTGCAACACGACCGAGGTCACACGAGCGGGATAGATGAGAGACGAGAACGTGATAAGGGAAAAACAATCTGGTATCGGCACGTAACCCACTCCTGTCGAAAAGTACCAAGGGGGCCATCGGCTTTAGTAAAGCCGCTTTACGACCCGTACGAAAAGACAGACATTCTAAAAACATACTTTATATGACCGAAGGTTTTCTGACTCATAAAACTAATGGTAATATTTATTATTTACTGTCCTAAGTAACTAGACGACAGTTGCTAAGAGGCGGCAGTTCTCCATGGGTTGAGTGTTGTCTCAATAACTCATGCATGTCAGCTTATACGATCATGTGCTCACAAAACTGTTTGCAAGTAGAGAAAAGCTAAAGTAAGCCCAAAGTAAGTATGCCTATTCTCTTGCTTACGTCATAGCCGAGTTCAATGTTACCAACTTAATATTCTACTCTTCTAGTTCCTTACCACCTAATTCAAACAGGTCCATTAGGGATGATTTCCGACCTTCCATTAGCTACCTGGAACGGTGGGCGTGGCTAATCAGGCTTGTGCACTCAGCACTCTACTCAGAAGTCTGTATTTAACAATGTAAGCAAGAACGCCATGATTTTCTTTCAAGTAGCGCGAATGAAAGGCACAATAGATAAGAAATAAGGATCAGAGGTTGGTATGCTATAGTAGTAGTACAACAACTTCGGTATTGCTTCCGTCACGGGTAGGTGAGCGGCAGCCAACCAGCGGCCGTGGCTAATTCAAATACCTGCTCTGGGGAGCCTGAATAGCGCCGAATGGAACAACGCCGAATCGATCGTGTGTACTGTAATTTCAAGTATAATCCTAACCCAAAAAAGTAAACCTTGTAAACTGGAACAACGCCGAATATTTTTCGGCTTAAATCCACCGGAACAACGCCGAATCTTTTTCTGCTTTAATCCACCGGAACAACGCCGAATCTTTTTCGGCGTTAATCCACCGGAACTACGCCGAATATTTTTCGGTGTAAATCCACCGGAACAACGCCGAATCTTTTTCGACGTTCATCAACCGGAACAACGCCGAATATTTTTCGGCGTTAGTCCACCGGAACAACGCCGAATCTTTTTCGGCGTTAATCCACCGGAACAACGCCGAATCTTTTTCAGCTTAAATCCACCGGAACAACGCCGAATCTTTTTCGGCGTTAATCCACCGGAACAACGCCGAATCTCAGTGTTGGTTATAATTCTTTTCAAAAAAAATATTTTTGGGTTCGTCAATACATTCAACTCACTGCACCGTTTAACCCGTGTATTACACAGAAAATGATTCGGCGTTTTTCCAGTGGATTTACGCCGAAAAAGATTCGGCGTTGTTCCGGTGGATTAACGTCGAAAATTTTTCGGCGTTGATCCGGTGGATGAACGCAGAAAAAGATTCTGCGTTGTTCCGGTGGATTAACGCCGAAAAAGATTCGGCGTTGTTCCGGTGGACTAACGCCGACAAATATTCGGCGTTGTTCCGGTGGATTAACGTCGAAAAAGATTCGGCGTTGTTCCGGTGGATTTACACCGAAAAATATTCGGCGTTGTTCCGGTGGATTAACGCCGAAAAAGATTCGGCGTTGTTCCAGGTTACAAGGTCTACTTTTTTGGGCTAGGATTATACTTGAAAGTGCAGTACACACGATCGATTCGGCGTTGTTCCATTCGGTGTTATTCAGCGTCCCCCCTGCTCTGGTTGGCCGGGACCGTAAACACGTCATTGATTGATGACGAAAGCGTTACCGAAGTTGTTGTACGACGAGTATAATTCTTACGTTGGGGCTAGCACAGTAT
This sequence comes from Isoperla grammatica, assembly GCA_945910005.1. NCBI lineage: Eukaryota > Metazoa > Arthropoda > Insecta > Plecoptera > Perlodidae > Isoperla > Isoperla grammatica. The sequence continues at coordinate 4,495,769 of OX246743.1, read as the reverse complement.
AACTAAAAATGATTACAAAATGGCCTCACCTGTATCGTGGATGGTTGATGGCGTAGATCCAGGGGTCTATGCACGAGACAACCTTGGCGGTCAACGCTGGAATCATCGTAACCATCGGAGACAACAGTTGCCTGCAATAGAGACATCAACAGGTGTTACTCAGTGTATTACTGCTCCGGTGATCCACGTAGCATCGTAACCATCGGGGACAACAGTTGCCTGCAATAGAGACATCAACAGGTGTTACTGAGTGTATTACTGCTCCGGTGATCCACGTAGCATCGTAACCATCGGGGACAACAGTTGCCTGCAATAGAGACATCAACAGGTGTTACTGAGTGTATTACAGCTGTGTTGATCCATGTAGCATCGTAACCATCGGGGACAACAGTTGCCTGCAATAGAGACATCAACAGGTGTTACTGAGTGTATTACTGCTCCGGTGATCCACGTAGCATCGTAACCATCGGGGACAACAGTTGCCTGCAATAGAGACATCAACAGGTGTTACTCAGTGTATTACTGCTCCGGTGATCCACGTAGCATCGTAACCATCGGGGACAACAGTTGCCTGCAATAGAGACATCAACAGGTGTTACTGAGTGTATTACAGCTCCGGTGATCCACGTAGCATCGTAACCATCGGGGACAACAGTTGCCTGCAATAGAGACATCAACAGGTGTTACTGAGTGTATTACTGCTCCGGTGATCCACGTAGCATCGTAACCATCGGGGACAACAGTTGCCTGCAATAGAGACATCAACAGGTGTTACTGAGTGTATTACAGCTGTGTTGATCCATGTAGCATGTGTGATAGTAATGTACATTATAAAATGGCACGTTACAGTACAGTACTTAATCATACTAATGTATAATGTATACATGTTAATAAAATTAAACACCTTTCGGGTCATGCCACCCCTTCGGTCATATTACTTAACTTACTCCCCCGTTCGCTCATCTAATTCTGGGGTTAAAATAGGCCTAGGGCCTAAAATAGGCCAGTCGTAAGATATGACAATGGGAGACCCGGTACCTTTCCCCCCACTTTCCCACTTAAGATTCCACTTCCCACTTTGTTCTGCCATCCCTTGCTGGACTCCCCCTATGACGACCTTCGTGATGTATAATTAACAGATCTGACTCGAAGGACGTCATAAGACCTTAACTGTCAATCAAAGAATAAAAAATGAATAAGTGATTTACCTGTTTCCGAAGGCACCGATGAGCGCGACAGTCGCGTACGGAGTCCACGAGCACAAGAAAAGGAAGAAGATGGTGAAGGCAACCTTAGCTATCCTGATCTCGACCGACTGTTGCTCACTGTCCAGGTTACTCTGCAGCGATTTGACGTTCATCCGCTTGGCCTGGTCTCTCAGCATCTTCTCGTGCTGTCTGACGTGCCCGAACAGGAGGTAGTAGAACAGGGAGATGAGGAGGAGGGGGAACACGTACGACCAGAAGAAGATGCACATGACGAACATGCGGGTCTCGTGACTGTCCGTGAGGTAGTCGAAGGAACAGGTGGTCAGGAAGCCCTCGGGGACGTATTTGGCGCCCCACACGCGGAAGATGGGCAGGATTGAGAAGGGTAGCGACCACACCCATGTTCCTACGACCAGCGTTATGGCGGCCTTGAAACTCAGCCGGCCGTCCAGTGGGAACGCGATGGAGCGGTAGCGGTCGTAGGCGATGGCGGCGTTGTTGATGGCCGACCCTATGCCTGCCGAGCACAACAAACACGTCACTCAATGCAACTGATTCGTGGCTGAGAATAACAAATGAATTATAAAGGTACTATTCCGGAAATGCCCGGGGCAGGTAAACATAGTGGTAGGTAATCAGGATTCAGTTCCATTACTTCTTGTCTTAGGAATAAGTAAACGGTGACTTTGGAGCCGTTATAGCAACGAAGCACTCAATAAAGTCAAAGTTGTTCTGAATCAGCCTTGTTGATTCTGACATTTGTCCGCAGGTGTTCGCACTGTCCAATCACTGATTTATATGTTTCGTATTTGAAATATCGATCTTTGATTGTTACCGCTCACTCGTCGATGGTGTTCCGAGCCTACAGGGTTGGTTTAGTCGCTTTAAATTAAAGTCCCCCACTGCAAATCAGTTTCGTTACTGAGTGGGTAGACTCTAAATGTGAATTTATTTATCTACTTTTATTTAAAATTAGCAGGGCGTGTGAGTAAAATTACAAAGAATTGCGTTTCTTGCAGCAAATTTACAATTTGTATGTACATCTGCTGCACCCTTGCCGCCCATAATTGTTATTATTTGTCCCACGTTCGCTTTCCGATCTTTTTGTTGTAATTACATTGTACTTGTAGGGCGCACTAGTGAATATAGTATAGAGAGGACAACAGAAAGGAGACAGGAAGAAGGGAAAACAGAAATATATAAAGACCAATTTTATGGCATGCCTACAATTTAAAAACAAACGTGCGCTGGACGATAAAGAAAAGGTAAAATAATTGAACATGTAAGTAGTACAGCAGGACATATGATATTATTGCGATTTTTGAACCGTGTATAGAATCTGCCCTGGTGTCACATTATGCCACATTAAAAAGTATTTTATCATACAAGCGTGATAAGTTTAGTTTTCTTTTCATTACCTACGTATTTTACTGTGTGATAAAACCAGCGTTATGGCAAAGGATGGGTGATAATGGTACTTTGAACTTGACTGCTAACGTTTCCAGCATATGCACATGTGTAGCACATGCACATACTGTTGTTCCATAATGTTTAATGTTTAAATGCTATTTACTCGGCAGAGTTTATAGGCTACAATATATTTTGTAGCAACCATGCTCAACAATAAAAAACGAAACTTTACTATACAACCACTGAACGGTATTATGGTATATTGTATAAAAGAATACGGCTGCTGTTCCCTTTTGTAATTTAATCATATCAGCAGCAGTTATGTACTTAATTATAAAGACTTACCGAATGCACACACGCATACATACTCATACATAAACACACATTCTTTTTAAAACTTGTTGTAGGCTTTCGCGGCCCGAGTCAATATTAATAATTCTTGGCTGTCGGGTGTTGCCGCGTCTGTCGTTTATTAAAACCTGACGTTTCGGACTAATTGCATAGTCCATCTTCAGAGTGAAGAGACAGTCATTGAGAGAACCTACTCGAACCTCACTCGAGTGTGAGGCACAGTCGCTGGGTAGAGCTGGATCGAGTAGGTTCTCTTAGTGAGTGTCTCTTCACTCTGAAGATGGACTATGCAATTAGTCCGAAACGTCATGTTTTAATAAACGACAGACGCGGCAACACCCGACAGCCAAGAATTATTAATACACATTCTTTTTGTTACATACAGTATACATTTAAATTTTACTTATTGAAGACAAAAAACTATTGAGAAAACTGGTGGTAAAGACTCGAAGAATACATTTGAGTAATGATGTCAGAGGGGCAAATGCTAGGGGAAAATATAGATGAAATGGGTGAAGCGTCAGGCATGGCTGCCCAAGTGAATGGTGGAAACCTCCCAAACCCTATCCCACTTCATAGTTGAAAACCGGGATAGATGTTGATTGATTGATTGATTGATTGATTGAATTATTTGTGTTTGCTGTACCTGCAACAGATCCAAGGAAGGCGTACACGTCACAGCCGGGCTGCCATCCTATTGGTCGCCGATACATGGAGTTGATAATCAGCAGCGGCATCTCTATCATCATGAACATGTCGAACAGTGCCTGGTTGGCAACGAAGAGGTTAGAAGGGGTCCTGATCGCCTTCGAACTGAGGACAAACCAACAGTGGATTAGTTCTAACTGCCCTCACTTTATTTGTTTATATTTTATTTTATTTTTTTCCTATGCTGAGAAGGCTTCCTCAGCCAGTTCTCTTCCTTGCTATCCAATATAAAATGGCTTCTTTTTCTGACCTGCCCATATCATTGTTTATAGCAGGGTCCCTATTTCTGGCAGTTGTGTGACATAACCTAGACCTTTTCTCACTTTACTTATTATAAATATTCTTTTTTTTATTTTTTTATTATTATTATCCAGCAACAGGATAATATTATTAATATTATTATATTATAATATTATTATATTATTATCCCTCATTATTATCAAGCTTAGTTATAAGTACTCTTTTGAAGTGAGTTGTGTTACAAAGCGACAATTTTCAGTAATAGCTGGCCTGGTGTAATCTACTTGCAATCTTGAACGTCCTTTAGGACCTGGCATTTATAGTCGCTGCATATAGCCCTACATCTTCTTATATGTGTGTGTATGCACTGATTGTTATGTGTCTCATCTTGTTGAAATCGTAGTATATTATAAAGAAATGAAGATAAGCCATGTTGCTATGGAGCTATCAAGCTCTATATAGCATTTCACTGCTTTGCGAATGAAGAAGTGTACAATATGTTTTCTTCCAAATGTATTGTGTAATGTACTTACACTGCGTAGCCATAGAGGACGATCCCGTTGCCAATGAGCGAGACACACATGAGCACGAAGTAGAGGCTCGCCATGACAGCGTGCCACACTGTAATGGTGATATCTATGTGTGTCCATGTACTCTATGTGTGTCCATGTACTCTATGTGTGTCCATGTACTCTATGTGTGTCCATGTACTCACACTGCGTAGCCGTAGAGGACGATCCCGTTGCCAATGAGGGAGACACACATGAGCACGAAGTAGAGGCTCGCCATGACAGCGTGCCACACTGTAATGGTGATGTCTATGTGTGTCCATGTACTCTATGTGTGTCCATGTACTTACACTGCGTAGCCGTAGAGGACGATCCCGTTGCCAATGAGGGAGACACACATGAGCACGAAGTAGAGGCTCGCCATGACAGCGTGCCACACTGTAATGGAGATATCTTTGTGTGTCCATGTACTCTATGTGTGTCCATGTACTCTATGTGTGTCCATGTACTTACACTGCGTAGCCGTAGAGGACGATCCCGTTGCCAATGAGGGAGACACACATGAGCACGAAGTAGAGGCTCGCCATGACAGCGTGCCACACTGTAATGGAGATATCTTTGTGTGTCCATGTACTCTATGTGTGTCCATGTACTCTATGTGTGTCCATGTACTTACACTGCGTAGCCGTAGAGGACGATCCCGTTGCCAATGAGGGAGACACACATGAGCACGAAGTAGAGGCTCGCCATGACAGCGTGCCACACTGTAATGGTGATATCTATGTGTGTCCATGCACTCTATGTGTGTCCATGCACTCTATGTGTGTCCATGTACTTACACTGCGTATCCGTAGAGGACGATCCCGTTGCCAATGAGGGAGACACACATGAGCACGAAGTAGAGGCTCGCCATGACAGCGTGCCACACTGTAATGGAGATATCTTTGTGTGTCCATGTACTCTATGTGTGTCCATGTACTCTATGTGTGTCCATGTACTCTATGTGTGTCCATGTGTCTATGTGTGTCCATGTACTCTATGTGTGTCCATGTACTCTATGTGTGTCCATGTACTCTATGTGTGTCCATGTACTTACACTGCGTAGCCATAGAGGACGATCCCGTTGCCAATGAGGGAGACACACATGAGCACGAAGTAGAGGCTCGCCATGACAGCGTGCCACACTGTAATAGTGATATCTTTGTGTGTCCATGTACTCTATGTGTGTCCATGTACTTACACTGCGTAGCCGTAGAGGACGATCCCGTTGCCAATGAGGGAGACACACATGAGCACGAAGTAGAGGCTCGCCATGACAGCGTGCCACACTGTAATAGTGATATCTTTGTGTGTCCATGTACTCTATGTGTGTCCATGTACTTACACTGCGTAGCCGTAGAGGACGATCCCGTTGCCAATGAGGGAGACACACATGAGCACGAAGTAGAGGCTCGCCATGACAGCGTGCCACACTGTAATAGTGATATCTTTGTGTGTCCATGTACTCTATGTGTGTCCATGTACTTACACTGCGTAGCCGTAGAGGACGATCCCGTTGCCAATGAGGGAGACACACATGAGCACGAAGTAGAGGCTCGCCATGACAGCGTGCCACACTGTAATAGTGATATCTTTGTGTGTCCATGTACTCTATGTGTGTCCATGTACTTACACTGCGTAGCCGTAGAGGACGATCCCGTTGCCAATGAGGGAGACACACATGAGCACGAAGTAGAGGCTCGCCATGACAGCGTGCCACACTGTAATAGTGATATCTTTGTGTGTCCATGTACTCTATGTGTGTCCATGTACTTACACTGCGTAGCCATAGAGGACGATCCCGTTGCCAATGAGGGAGACACACATGAGCACGAAGTAGAGGCTCGCCATGACAGCGTGCCACACTGTAATAGTGATATCTTTGTGTGTCCATGTACTCTATGTGTGTCCATGTACTTACACTGCGTAGCCGTAGAGGACGATCCCGTTGCCAATGAGGGAGACACACATGAGCACGAAGTAGAGGCTCGCCATGACAGCGTGCCACACTGTAATAGTGATATCTTTGTGTGTCCATGTACTCTATGTGTGTCCATGTACTTACACTGCGTAGCCGTAGAGGACGATCCCGTTGCCAATGAGGGAGACACACATGAGCACGAAGTAGAGGCTCGCCATGACAGCGTGCCACACTGTAATGGTGATGTCTATGTGTGTCCATGTACTCTATGTGTGTCCATGTACTTACACTGCGTAGCCGTAGAGGACGATCCCGTTGCCAATGAGGGAGACACACATGAGCACGAAGTAGAGGCTCGCCATGACGGCGTACCACACTGTAATGGTGATATCTATGTGTGTCCATGTACTCTATGTGTGTCCATGTACTTACACTGCGTAGCCGTAGAGGACGATCCCGTTGCCAATGAGGGAGACACACATGAGCACGAAGTAGAGGCTCGCCATGACGGCGTACCACACTGTAATGGTGATATCTATGTGTGTCCATGTACTCTATGTGTGTCCATGTACTTACACTGCGTAGCCGTAGAGGACGATCCCGTTGCCAATGAGGGAGACACACATGAGCACGAAGTAGAGGCTCGCCATGACGGCGTACCACACTGTAATGGTGATATCTATGTGTGTCCATGTACTCTATGTGTGTCCATGTACTTACACTGCGTAGCCGTAGAGGACGATCCCGTTGCCAATGAGGGAGACACACATGAGCACGAAGTAGAGGCTCGCCATGACAGCGTGCCACACTGTAATGGTGATATCTATGTGTGTCCATGTACTCTATGTGTGTCCATGTACTCTATGTGTGTCCATGTACTCTATGTGTGTCCATGTACTCTATGTGTGTCCATGTACTCTATGTGTGTCCATGTACTCTATGTGTGTCCATGTACTTACACTGCGTAGCCATAGAGGACGATCCCGTTGCCAATGAGGGAGACACACATGAGCACGAAGTAGAGGCTCGCCATGACAGCGTGCCACACTGTAATGGTGATGTCTATGTGTGTCCATGTACTCTATGTGTGTCCATGTACTTACACTGCGTAGCCGTAGAGGACGATCCCGTTGCCAATGAGGGAGACACACATGAGCACGAAGTAGAGGCTCGCCATGACAGCGTGCCACACTGTAATAGTGATATCTTTGTGTGTCCATGTACTCTATGTGTGTCCATGTACTTACACTGCGTAGCCGTAGAGGACGATCCCGTTGCCAATGAGGGAGACACACATGAGCACGAAGTAGAGGCTCGCCATGACGGCGTACCACACTGTAATAGTGATATCTATGTGTGTCCATGTACTCTATGTGTGTCCATGTACTTACACTGCGTAGCCGTAGAGGACGATCCCGTTGCCAATGAGGGAGACACACATGAGCACGAAGTAGAGGCTCGCCATGACGGCGTACCACACTGTAATGGCGATATCTATGTGTGTCCATGTACTCTATGTGTGTCCATGTACTCTATGTGTGTCCATGTACTCTATGTGTGTCCATGTACTTACACTGCGTAGCCATAGAGGACGATCCCGTTGCCAATGAGGGAGACACACATGAGCACGAAGTAGAGGCTCGCCATGACAGCGTGCCACGCCGTATCAGGCTCATGGAAGTTGCGCCAATGGGGATGGACCAATTCGCTGTACTCTGGAGGTACATTCCAGCCCAGAAACTTTAACGTCTCCACAGTGCTGAGGAGAAACCAAACCAATTGTTCATTTTTTTGTTTGAAAATTATTACAATCGCCGTTGATAACAAAATGTTATCCGGAATGTTTGTTCTTTAATAAATGTATGAGACTTTATAAAGGTTTAGTTATTTAAATATCTCTTTTGTAAGTGGTATACGTGGGAGCGGTGGCTAAGGTATAGGGTACGCACAACACCAAAACACAAGAATGAAACAAATGAATTGAACCGATGGACAAACAAGCTGTCAAAAAAAAAATGAAGTTCTGAAGTTGTAAAAAACAAACGTTCAGAACGTTTACAAACTTTCAGATAGTTGCTGTCCATTACTTTACATAAATTTTAACTGGCGAGCAGTTACTGTCGTTACAACTAATTGTCAATCCTCATTATTTGCAAAGATATAACTTTGACAGCTTGTTGTTTGCCCACCAGTTCAATTCATTTATTCCATTGTTGTAGTTCGGCTATTACGTCAGTTTTGCGTATACCCTATAGACATAGGGGAACTTAGACATACGATTGGTATCATTCCGAAAGCTTTTAGAAAATGAATAATACGTGTCCTCAGTTTTGCTTGAGTTCTCGTAAATAAAAGAGGCAAGATGTTTTTTATCTTGAAACAGGATATCACGTACTTCAAGTAGTTCTTCAGCCACCTTGTGAACTCTGACGTCATCTAGATGAGTAGACAATGCGGGGCCCGATTCCTGTACATTTTCTTAACTCTTCTTATCTCTCGCTAACCATATCTTAAAATGACTCCGGAACTAACTTCTACTAAGCCTTTCTCTGCATAATACGGAGTAGAATGTAGCCCTGTCCGATAGTAGGGTTAAGAAGAATTATCTCAACAATACTTGGAAAGGCCTCCATTTTGTCAATACCCATGTGCAAAGTTTACCAAATGTCCCGTTTCAATTCTTTTTTAGGAATATCCAGTTTCATGGATACGTTACCTTATGTGTTTATTGAAGATTATAAACAATAAGTCCATTTTATAGTACATTATATAGGTTCTATATATGTAAATATGCAGTTTTACTATTTTGTCGACATTTTGAGGAATTGGAATGTTTTTGTTTCTTATTGTTTTTATTTTGTCTCGTTTTTCACCAATGTCTTCCTTCGATCGGCGTCTCAATTGCTGATTCCTGATTGGCTGTTGACTAACACCGAAGGCCCCAGGTGACTATTTCAAATACTGACATTTGATTGGTCAAAGCCTCACTCATCCATGACATCAGCATCCACAAGGTTGCTGTGGAATCACTTTATCAGGCGGTGCTGAATCCCCCCCCCCCCCCTAACCTGGCACCCCCACCATCAAGACGCGTTAAATTGATATCGCAATAAACATAAAAAAGCCAATACTTTGATTGGTTTTATAGGCACCGTGCGTTAGTACATACAGCGCGTGCAGTGGCAGAACTTTGCAGCTCGGGGTGGAAAGAAACAAAACAAGATCACGCCTCGGCCTACCAGCTGTCAATAAATGGCGTTTACATGTAATTGAGATTGTTTCTTCCAATAATTGTTGCGTAATTGTATGATACATTATTAGTTAAGGCTGAAGGGGCAGCAAGAAGTGGCAACAAGGGTTGTTGTATTGTTGGCTGCACAAATCGGTACCAAAATACATCGATAGGCGCTCACTTTTACAAGTTTACGAGCCTCGCCTAGGCCTACCCATATGCTAGCAACGCTAGGCCTATGCTGGGCCCGGTCTGCCCACAGAATCCAACAATGATTTTTCTTTCAGTATACCTAACTTTTAATTGCGTACTTAAAAGAGTCCTACTAGGTATAAACCACAACACAGAAAATAAAATATACAATATACTTACTTCAATTTTAACATCATAGGGCGTCAAACTCACTGACGTCTGCCTGACCACTTTCGACGTTATAAAATTAACCACACCATCTCGAGTTTCCGTTAAATCAAAAACATGGTCAAATTTAAAGAATCCTTGCCATTCAATAAAAGATTGCTTTGCCTCGTAGCCTGGATTTATTTTATTAAATCCGTATTTAATGACGATACACTTCGTACCTCCCGCGTGGTTTTCCATTGCGACGGTGCAATGTTTTCATAGCCGAGGTGCGCCAGTCTGACACATGAGCGCTTCAATCGATCTCACTAGCGCGCTCAGTGGCCAAACACGGTGCCTATAATTTGTATCTAAATTAATTATCAAGTCACAATGCAACATGCATATAAACTACCTATTTGCACGTTCAATTTATAAAATGTTATTTTATATATCTATACATTTTTGAACCCTTCTATTTCTAAACTGTTTAAACTGATTTTATACAACTTCCTATTTTAGTTTCTACATAATATTTGTGATGGATATTTTAATATTGCATCAGTCCTTTAGTTCACGGGTTGGAATATTTTCACTATTTTTTTAAGATTGACTTTATATATAAATGGGAATAATTACTTTCATCTTGCATCCGTTACACATGTTTCGTCTATCGTCTTCACTAGAAGATAGTAAACTTTCATATTACGCATTTTATATTGTGATAATGTAATTCATATTCTATCACTTTATTGGCAAAAAAATTATGTCCAATGAGTACCTATGTGTAGACATTACTTGACTGAGTGCCGGTTCCACCAATACAACTGTTTATGACCTACTCCGCTTAGCTTAGCCGGTAAGTTGAGATTTTCTACGAACAAACATGGCGACTGCCCTTTTGATTGTAATGTTTGTTGAAGACATGGTAACCAAACCGAGCTTACTAAATAGAAGCATAACAAAAGTCCTCACATTGAAGCTATTAAACGCTCCATATTTGTTCGGTTGCTTGTCACCTAGAACACCATTGTTACACCTACTTTCGATACTTTCGCTTCCCCCCTTCATTAATTCAGTAATATTAAATCTCTTGTTAGCCATCATTAGGTTATACTGCTCCATTACTGCATCAATCTGTATCCTAAGTCTAACGAACCTCTTTTGCTTTTTTCTTGATCTGTCTCTGTGCCTTTGGTATAATCATAATATATGTCTTACTTTATTTAGTTCATAGTCAGTATAGACATTGCTTAGGTTTGATGCACAACTTAAGAGAGTTCGGAAGTAGTTTTGACGTTTAAAGTCAACTAATTTCTCTTAAACAAATAATAGGATGATTATGAAAATTTACCTACTTGCATAGGGATGCCATATCTACGCATGGTATTAAGTACATTTGTGACAAACCTGCTCAAAAATAATACACTCACGTTTGAATTATGCAAATAAATTACTTTAATCGAAAATATTCTGCGAAATAATACCGAGAATCTGTTTAAAAATGGGTACTTTATTTTTGAATAGGTTGGTGACAAATGTACTAAATAACATGCGTAGATATGACCTTCTTCTACATGTGGGTAAATATTTATAATAATCCTACTATTAGTTTAAGAGTGATTAGTTGACGGCCAATACAACCGTAAAACTCCTACAGCTGAACGCTCTTAAAATGACAAATAACTGTATTATTAAGTGCTGTATGTATTAAGTTGTAATGTTATCCAGCAAAGTGTTAGTCGCAGTGTACAACATGTAATGTGTAATCTTACCCGGCAAAGTCCTTGGGCGCGGCGTACTGCATGCTGATTGGTCCAAACGCGTCGCTGGTGTTCATGGTGACGCCACTGGAGTCTGGAGACCGACTGGTATGTAGCAAGATGCTTCACCACACAGTCGCTTCTCGTTTGGTTGGCCGACCAAACTCTGTATTTATAGGTTTGCCAGATTGTAGGAAGCGCAGGGTAATTACATTAGGCAAGGTAATGACCAGGGGTTGCAAACATCACCCTACTCTGAGGCCTTCGTTATCACCCTCTCTTCGTCTTGGATAGCATTGTTGAGCCTAATAATAATAATAATAATAATAGGTAATAATAATAATAATAATAATAATAATAATAATAATAATAATAATAATAATAATAAAAATAATAATAATAATAATAATAATAATAATAATAATAATAATAATAATAATAATAATAATAATAATAATAATAAAAATAATAATAATAATAATAATAATCATGATAGTAATAATAATCGTAATGAAATGATGATGATGATAATGATGATGATGATAATGCCTTTAATTCCACAAGTGATTCTGCTCCTGACAAGGATTTCATTAAACATAGCTTGTTAAAGAAAGTAGATACTGAATGCCAACTATTGTGTTCTATTTTTAACATCTGCCTTAGGGCAAAACAAGTTTCATTCAAAAATAGTACTAATCTATGAAGGTAAAGGTTGTAGGGATGATTTATCCAACTGGCGGCCACTTACCAAGCGGCTGTTACACGGAGAAGTTAAAAAAGAGGAAAGAAAAAAGTAAAGAGAAAAGTTACTCTTTCACTTGTAGAGATAGCTTGTAGCTTATGGGACTTTTCGCGTTGCTGTCACACTAGGAAGTGAAAAAAGAGAAAAGTGAAAAGTTCTCCAAAAAGTTGAACACTGCTCGACAAGTAAAGAGTGAAAAGAAAAACGACCTTGAAGAGTTGAAGCTGATTGGTCGATTGACACGGCCATTGTGTACGACTCGGGAGAGTTGTGACGTCCAGACATTGCTATTCTAACCTACGAACCTTGTCACTTTGACAGCTTGTAGCCTTCTAGTTAAAACCGCATATGTCGATGGATTCGTCGGAGGAATAGGCTGCAATTGCTGTAAATATTAATGTAATTATCGCCATTGTAAGAAGACGGCGACGAAGAAGAAGAAACAGTGATTTGTTTACATGCATCGACGATCCAGTTTCGTAGAAACCGACTACAGTCTTCTAGCTGCCACCATTTGCCGCAAGAGCGCATTGTAGTTTTGTAGAAATACCGATAGGTTACGCCACACGCGCGCTCTTCTCTTTCAACTTGTGTAATCCCGTGTGACGGCTAGAAAAAGAACTTTTCTCTTTACTTTTTTCTTTTCACTTTTTTAACTTCTCCGTGTAACAGCCGCTTTAGGTTCAACCAAAGATTACTGAGTGGGGAAGATAGTTCACTCTTATGGGAAATCGTCTGCGCGTGTCTGAGCGAAATATTCTAAGTCCGACATGCAGTTCGAATTCTCACCGCAAGAGCTCGTTCTTCCAAAAGTTTAAAACTGAGCGTGAACCTCGGTCGTTCGACTCAGCGCCTTCTCAGCGCCGGGGGAAGTGTCCGAGCAGAATTTTTCCGATGCCAGAACCGAGTTCAAATATATCCCGCCAGACCACAACGAAGTTCAAAATTTGGTTCAAACGTGCTGAGCTAGCGCTCCTTGCGGTGATAATTCGATCTAGTGGTGAAACTTAGAAATGTTTGACAAAACTCGCGCAGATATTGTAACACGGCGATGAAACATCTTCCCTCACTCAGTAATCTTACGGTCAACTATAAGCAAGCTGTATGCAGGTATCCTAGGGGGAATTGGGCTGTCGAATTGGGCAACTAAGAACAACATTGTATCGCCGATGCAAAAGGGGCTTATGGAATTTGAAGGGTGCCTAGAGCACAATTTGTGTTGCAATCGACAATTGATAACACCAGAAGGCACAATAAAGAACTGTATGCTGTCTGGCTGGATCTTTCAAACGCATTTGGATCAGTGCCACATGAGTACATGAAAATAAATAAAAATAAATAAATAAAATAAATTCACATTTAGAGTCTACCCACTCAGTAACTAAACTGATTTGCAGTGGGGGACTTTAATTTAAAGTGACGAAACCAACCCTGTAGGCTTCGAACACCATCGACGAGTGAGCGATGACCAATCAAAGATCAATATTTCAAATACGGAACATATGAATCAGTGATTGGACAGTGCGAACACCTGCGGACAAATGCCAGAATCAACAAGGCCGATTCAGAACAACTTTGAATTTATTGAGTGCTTCGTTGCTAGGACGGCTCCAAAGTCACCGTTTACTTATTCCTAAGCCAAGAAGTAATGGAATTGAATCCACATTAGAAGTTAAAAAACTTCTGTCTGAAGCGGGATCTGAACCCGGGACCTTGTGCATTGGAAGCAGGGATGCTAACCACTGACCAACTCTACGTTTGCTGGGTGTACCTGAAGACGTCTTAGGGATAATGGCAGATATGTACAAGGGTATTGTGGCAAAAGTTCGGACAGGGCAAGACTATACAAATGATATCTAGCTGCAAGCAGGAGTAAAGCAAGGGTGCCCACTAAGCCCAATCCTGTTTAATTTAGCAATTGAGCCCATTATTAGGGCGATTACAAATTTGGGTGACAGTTGTGGGGCTGAGCTTAAAGTCATGCAATATCCGTGTTGGCTTATGCAGACGACCTTGTGCTAACAGCTAAGAATGAATTGGCCCTTAGACGTCTTTTAAGAGTGGCGGGAGAGGCAGCCGAATGGGCAGGCCTGTCCTTTAATCCTAAGAAGTGTGCCTCTGTTAGCATTGATTGTAGGAAAAAAAGAGACTCACTCCCCACTATATTCCATATACAAGGAAAACCGATGGAAGTCTTGGCAGATGGAGAGGCCTACCAGCATCTTGGTGTTCCTACTGGATTCCGTGTCCAGCAAACGCCAGTGGCTGAACTTTAGAGGATGTGCAAAGATCTTCACATAATTGATATTTCCCCTTTAGCCCCTTGGCAGAAATTAGATGCTGAGCGAACTTTCCTTCTCCCACGCTTCGAGTTTATTATGCGTGGGGAAGGAATGAAGAATACATTATTGTCATCATTCAATGAGCAAAGGTCGAGTTTTGGCATATTTAAGGTACTATTGTCCTATTTTAATATAATTGACTAAAACGGATGCAGAACGTGCGAGTGTGAGTGCAATGTCGAGCTTGCTAGATTATTGTTGGGCCGAGCATAATACGCAATGATTTACGTTTTGCTTAGTGTTAAGTTAGCAGTTCAGGTTTTCTCACATTCAGTTTCACCTCTGATATTCACAGGGGTAAACACAGGTCAATTGAGAAGCCCAATTTCTCTTGCTTCTGCCACATTTCTTCGAGATATTAATAACTTGATGTGAAATGAAATTAAAATGAGATATTTTTAATTTTTAACCTTCTTGGATTCATCGACGAAAATACTACAAACCCCCTCTTCCCCTTATAACAAAAATATATATCTTTAATCTAGGCGCGCGGGAGAGCGCCGGGCCAAGCCATGTGCGAGCTTCCACTACGCGACTCTTACTGCAAGCATCGAAGTGCACTTAACACGATGTTGCCGACGCGAAACCATAATAGATGGAAACCTAAACTTTTCATTAATCGGTGGGCTTTTACTACGAGACTACCCATTTCAAATTTCATCCTGATCGGATGTTGCGTATGGAAGATATTAGGCCGTAAAGATCATAAAAAATTCAAAAATAGTTACTACTTCTGGCTAATTCCTTGTCGGTCTGTGGGCCCTAAACGAATAAAGATATAAACACCAAATTTTGCACTAATTTGGTTTACCTCCCGGGGCATCCTCTTTGATACAAAAAATTGTAATTGGACAGAATGCCAACCTGAAACAAAATAAATACTCCCAAAAATTTAGGTATTATTAAAAGTTGCCAAAGAAAAATAATACTTTTGTGTCACAACGTTTTTGCCATCGATGTTGACAACTGAGTAAATTTTCAGAATCCTATCTTGGACAGTGACCATGTAACAAAATAGATAGAAAATCAACAAAATGACAAGGTCCGCTTGATCTCCGACAAGCGGAGGCTCGCCGAACTCGCAAGTTGGGAGTTCGACGAGCCTCCGCTAGGCGGAGATCAAGCGGACCTTGTCGTTTTGTTGGTGATTTTCTTTCCCGTAATTAAAACTAATTATTTTTTTACATGGTCACTGTCCAAGATAGGATTCTGAAAATTTACTCAGTTGTCAACATCGATGGCAAAAACGTTGTGACACAAAAGTATAAAAAAAATAACTGAAGCTGTAACTCTATTTACATTCTACACTTTAAAATAAATACATTAATTATTGCTTCTTTTACTTTCTTCCCCTGAGGCGACCATGTTAAAAGCGTCTTCATTAAGTTGATTACCATTTGGACACTCCTGAGCTTAATGGAGATTTAATTAAGATTTGCAAATAAATAGAAGCAGCCTTATATGTTCGTTATTTTCTGCTTGTTAGGTAGCAAACTGCACGCAAGTCTTGTTGACAACGTAGTTCGATGGGATTAGCGATCTAGCTTGTGCAGGGATTACATGGAGTGTAATCCTGATTAAGGAAGTGTATAATTGGACTATGCATGTATGCAGGAATGACCATTGCTATTGTATGGCCTGATAGCTCTGTCTCATACGTGCATCAAGAAATATTCGTGCATTGGAGCAACAACGGCAATAAGGCAATTGATTTATTGTTTCCGTAATCCGTACACAATCCTACACGAAACCTGTAGTCAATAATATCACATATAAAAATAACTATATCAGATAATTGATTTAAATTCTCAATTTAATATATTTCATCAACAATTGTCGTTTGGCATAACGCCGTAACATAACTATATTTATATATTACCGTAATATATTACTAGGTACCCTTATATATTAATTTTGGATGGGGTGGGTGGGGTGGATTGGGGGTTTGTTAAACGCACCGAAAGCACAAATTTAATTATTACAATCAATAACTATTCATATCGGTAAAGATTAATGAACCGTTTGCTATATTACTTCCTTTATTATAAGCATCGATTTTATTGTTCATTGTGGAACGCCAAACTCAGTCCCTAGTTTGATTTATATCAATTACCGATTATTATTGTAAAACCTAAAATTGGCAAAACAAAGAATAATTTAAAGCCAATATTTCTAAAAGAGATATTTACGATTAAAAACTTTACAGTGTGTTGTTCCAGATAAATATTAAATGTGCGCGAATCAAAGAAAAACACAGGAATGAATGAAACCTCTATTGGTTATGATCGCTATAATATGTGTGTGTTAGTTGAGTAAACGTTATGTACAATATTGTTGAATGTATTGGGTACTGTAACCGGCGTGAATTGTATGTAGAACGAATTTCTTACAACTAAACCTTATTCTATTTACATATAAACCTTGGTTCATAGTTGTTCATTATTAACCGAAATACCCCTTCTTGCTATGGAATTGTTTTATATAGTATCCATAGACAAACAAATATCTTAAACTGTCCTCGCCTCTATAGTTCAACATGCGGCCGTGGGTTCTACATAACAATATGTAAAACACATAGTTTGTCAATACAAATACATGACTATGTATTCGGGTTCTTGTGAAAACGCCCTCAGAAGTGAGTCATGATAAAACTCTGGTTGAGTCTTCCTTGGATTGCATCTGTACACGATCTTGAACGTTCGGTTTGATCGGCTGATTTAGTGTTTCTGTAAAAAGATGAACATTCATTTCATTGTTATGAGCAAATGATTAATAACTAGGCATGAAATAACAACCAAAATGTACAGAATAAATTATAGACAACGTTGTAAAAATTTCACCGAATTCCAAGCAATCATTAGTTCAACCTATAGGTTGTTAATGACACTATTTGATTAACAAGTTTTGAGACCACTCTAAGGTTCTTATTCATATTCCACCCACAGCCAAGGTTGTTCATCCAGGGTTGCTTACTAGTTGTATGCATGTTATTTTCAATACAAAACTTACTTCAATTTATTTATTATTACTTTGGTTACCTTAGTTTGGTTACCAAAATGTTTCCAAAGTTCGGTCGAACTGTTGCCAAATTATGACTTCTAATATGCTTGAGTATTCAAGCAAATAATCAATTGTGGGGATTATAAAACATGGCAAACTTATGTGCAATAATTGTTGATAAAAACGGTCTATAAATGTTTCAACCGGTACCGAGTGGAGGCGCTAGTGTTGCATTCATCCGGGTGAAGAGAATGGTTCACAATCACATGTCACACATTTTGCCATGGATTACATAAAATAAATAAATTCACAATTACAGTCAACCCACTCAGTAATAAGACTGATTTTCAGTGGGGGACTTTAATTTAATGCGACAAATTATGGTTAACCAAGCGTAGACACGAAAGATCAAATAGTGACAAGGCTAACAACTAGAGCATTTTCTGGCGTTATGGCTAAGAAAACATCAATTACTCTTACTTTCGAGCCTTATCCATTTTCTAGTTGATCCAATCAGAAACTTGATGTCTTTGGGTGATACTATTAGATAATAGCTACTGTAATCACTGTTTTAATTTGTTATCGCTGTTTTCATTCGTTTTATGTGAACCGAGACAGCTAGTCAATACCTTAGTCCTCTGTGTTATCCTTTGCGCATTCGTGTGAACTACACTTACGGGTCGCGTATTGTAAGTAGTCTGTAGTTCCTGATCCGATTATGTAAACGTAAGCAACGATAACAAATACTCACACTGGTTTCGCCATGATCAGTTTGAAGAGGAGCCGCACTGGAGCCTCGACAGTCAGGTACAGTACCAGGGCAACACCCATAGAGCAGGCGATGTCTGCCGCTGTCTGGTGGATCTAGACAGGATAACCTGGTGTTAAAGTTGCTCTGTGCATCCATGGAGGCTGCCTAAGGGAGCCGCACTGGAGCCTCGACCGTCAGGTACAGTACCAGGGCAACACCCATAGAGCAGGCGATGTCTCCTACTGTCTGGTGGATCTAGACGGGACAACCTGGTATTAAAGTTGCTCTGTGCATTCATGGAGGATGCCTAAGGGAGCCGCACTGGAGCCTCGACAGTCAGGTACAGTACTAGGGCAACACCCATAGAGCAGGCGATGTCTGCCACTGTCTGGTGGATCTAGACAGGACAACCTGGTGTGAACGTTACTCTGAGCATCCATGGAGGGTGCCTAGGGACCAAAGTGACCATCTGCTCGTCCCTTGAGGGTTCCCAATGGTCCCTCTATTCGTATTCTCCATATTGCAAAGAGGAAGTGGGTGCCTGGGTCCGTCCCAGTCTATAGTAGGCGCCCTGGGCCCTGGATGGCTCAGCCCTAGACTGAGACAGTCCCCCTCGCTCATACTGAGCCCCCATTCGGATTCCTTGTCGCGTTTTTCACACTTGTCATCGTACATCTACTGTACGAGGCTCTACCCCCACCCATCCTTACACACAGTTTTAGTCCAGCAAAATCTAGTAAGTAAGAAGTGTGAGTAGTGTTATTACTCGTCGTACAACATCTTCGGTAATGCTTCCGTCACGGGTGGTTGAGCGGCAGCCAACCAGCGACCGTGGCTAATTCAGATACCTGCTCGGGTTTGCCGAGACCGTAAACACGTCATTGATTGATGACGAAAGCATTACCGAAGTTGTTTTAAGAGAACTATAATGGTAAGTAGTGTAAGTAAGTTGGCCCATAGAAGCTTATGTACTCTCATGCTTACGAAAAAGCTGAGTCCAATTAGTTACTTGAAATAGGTCAATTAGAGAAAAGTCGCGATTTTGGATTGGTTTTGTGGAAATTTCTAACACAGCTGGCGTGAGTAATGAGGCTTTTGAACTCGACTGAGAGGCATAGACCGCCGGGTATCTGTTAATTTTCGACCATTGGATGGAACAAAAACAGCTGTCGAAATATTGTACTGACGTGATGTCCAAAGCAACGAAAATCTTTTAACTTTGTACAGTGACATTCAAATAATATGTTAGGTCGCACTCACCACGTTGTAAACGCTGATGTGTTGACGGGTCCTGACGGTTGCTATCTGCATGGTTCTTGGCGCCATCTTGTCTTGGTCACCCGTGGTGCCTCTACCTTCCACCCATGGTGCTACTACCATAAGTGTGTTTACTACTTAAATAAACCATTGAAGTCCCAACTGAAGAAGAGGTATATGCCTGAGTACGTATAAAAGTAATAGAGCTTATTCATCAGACTTCAGACTTACCGTGTAGTTTCTGCCATATTGCCTCATCCGGAACAAGCAGTATCCAGTAGCCATACCGACAAAATATGGACTAGCGCGATTGTGAGATTTGGAGTACATTGACTGGAATGTTTCGTGAGAGCGAGGCGAGGCCAAGCACCTAGCACCAGTGAGTGACGTGGTACATGGTCACAACTACAGGACAACACCACAATAAGGCGAGCGAGTGGTTTCTAGACCAATTAGGAGGCAGGACAGGAAATAAATCCATCGGTTGGTTGGTCGGTAGATTCACATGATGTATTTGATGCACTTAGTGGAAATCAAGTTAAGAATACGATTGCAATGCTCGAAAGCAATAGGTTACACGCATCTGACGTCATTCCCCTCGTATGTCTGAAGATCGCGTGTCGCACAAGCCATATGAAATCACATGTTTGTGCACGCATAGCACATCTACGGTTTTCACGATCTAACTATCATTTAATCAATTTCTTTTAAATATACACTGAAACAATATTTTTTGCACATATTACGGGTCTTATAACGATCCTTTCATAATTTAAGGCACAGTAGTGAGCTTCTTGTAACAATTCACACATCAAGCAAAGAAAATCCATCAATGCGTCTACGTTTCCTCAACTTTAATTGGAGTTTCAACGAAAGTTGGCATTTTAAACCAGAGGTAATGGATGAAACTTTCTTCTTAGAAAGTGTCCTGAAGTAAAACAACTAACATTATGCAAGGTGCTTATTTCAAGGTATAACCGCACGTCAAAACTACACATTTCAGGTTTCATTTATAACACAATCGTCATCCAAAATTATTTTTCGTATGATGATGATATTTGGGAATTTACGTCCCAAAATTTTGCAATGAGGCTAATCGAGACGATGAGTAGGTGATTATGAGGATGAAAAAACGCCACATGACATCCATGCCCAAGCCGGGTTCCAAACCTGGAACGCAAAGACCGCGGTTTTGACCAACGCCTAATCGACATCGGCCAACTGTATAGTTGAATCTATAACAGAAACTCTGTCGTCCGCCCCCTCGAGTCGCCAGTCTACAGAAGGACATGATTGTAGCTGTATTTGGCTTTGATACGAGCAACGAGTTACTTCACCATTTTATTTGACAAAAAAAACTTATAATTGCAATTTGAAATGGTCGAACGATCTGAGATGTTGTCTTGCCCGATTATTCGGAAAGTGATTAGAAAGCAAGTTGCTTGGGTAGAATTAAGAATGTAGGCTACGGAGCTCTTTTTAAGAATTTGTTTAGCCACAACTTTTTTCTCCTCATCCCTCTTCTTCCACTTCGCCCTTACTTAAGTCGAAAGAGCATCAATCTCTTCCCCCAACACAGATATTATATCGGACGTCACAGCCCATTTGTCGCTCGTGAGATGTACATAAGAGTGTTCGTTGTTGTCTGTTGATAAAAATTAATATGTGTGCTAGTTGAGTCAAGTAATACGTGCGTGTGTATTGGATACTGTAATGAAAGTGAACTGTGACAGTAACCAATCTCTTACAACTAAGCCTTATTGTATTTACACATGCCCTGGTTCCGAGATGTTCTTAAATAAACGAAGTAGCCCTTCTTGCCATGGAATCGTTTTATTTGTAGTATCCATAGACAATCAAATATCTTAACGCTAGCGTCTTCCCTAGTATAAGAAACACACTGTCATCGCCTCTATAGTTCAACATGCGGCCGTGGTTTCTACATAACAATGTATAAAACAAATATTTCGTCAATACAAATACATGACTTTGTATTCGGGTTCTTGTGAAAACGCCCTCAGAAATGAGTCATGATAAAACTCTGGTTTAGTCTTCCTTGGATTGCATCTGTACACGATCTTGAACGTTCGGTTTGATCGGCTGATTTAGTGTTTCTGTAAAAAAGTTGAACATTAATTTCATTTTTATGAGGAAACGACAAATAACTAGGCATGAAATAACAACAAATTTGTACATAATTTATAGACACACATCAAGTATTCGCCGAAAACCAAGCAAACATAAGTCCATAAAAAATGTTTTAAGACAATTTTTAGTCAATCATAGTCGACCCAAGGTTGCTAACTTGTTGTAGGTCTATGCATCTTATATTCAAAACCAGCAGGAATGTGTGACTGCTCGTAAATCAGGGGTCGCCAAAGAATGTGGACCTAATACTTGCGTTCTCATGGGGAATGAAGGAGTTTATCCACAAGAAGTCTGGGTTAGTTGAATATTTGCTTATCAATGGGGTGGTTACTACTGAAACATCCTCTGCGATAGTGATAAAGCGTTGGCCGCTATCTTTAAAAATGTCTGCATAAAACTGTTGATTCTGTATGTTTCCAGAGCGGACGAAAAAATACATTATGCTTTACAATGACAAAAAGGTACAATCCTTACTAAACAAAAAAAGAGAACACGCATGGTACATATAGTCCTCCCAACGAAACTATTCTCATGCTTTCGTCATAACCCCTGAGGCCTCGAAATAAACTTCCGCGGACGGTTTACTGCCTGTGTTCATGCGCGCACTATTGCCGAATACTAAGATGGCGCACGACGAAATTAGCAGCTCCTGCACTGCAATCACGTAACTTTCCTGGCGGAGGCTTGTCGAACTCGGGAGTTCGACGAGCCTCCGCTAGGTGGAGATCAAGTAGACCTTGTTGTGTAGCCAATGAGAGTTCGAGAATTCGAAAAAGTTCACAGGAACTATCAAAATCCAGCAAGCTGTGAGCAACATTGGCAGTCTTTTGTTTTTATTGAAAGCCTGTCAAAATGTATCAAAATTCACACTTTACTGAGTAGATCCATAAAGTAACTACTCGCAGAAAGTATTTATTCTAATATTACACTGTGTTCTAGAGGTAGGTCTAAACTGTAAAGGTATAGTCCGCCCTACTTTAGTTTTATGAAATAAGTTGTTTAAACATCGGCGTTTCCGCAATTTCTTGGTATCGAAAGCTGTGAATGGCTGGGTTCCCGTGATCTATTTTTAATTATCACTTCTCTTCAAACAGGATTTATTGGTTTTGTTACTACAAACTTATATTTGTATTTAATTTTTAAAAATATTCGTCGTGTAATATTATTAATAGCAACTTACACAAATGAGAGAATTACCATTTATCAACGTCGGACAAGTTGGCCAACTCACGAACTGAGACAATCCGACGCAATCTTCCATCAAGCACACGGAGGAATGACAAGTTAAGTTGCCATTCTGGACATGGCCTGTGATGAAAGCATGAGAATAGTTTCGTTGGGAGGACTATATAATGTGGATTACGGGAATGTTTAATGAAAATTGTTTCACCATGCCAACAACCAATGGGAAGCCTGGTTTCCACCTTTCCACCCTGCCTAGTTGGTGAAAACAAGTTAGTAGGTCACTAAAACTTTCATTATGCATGATCTCTGTCGTGTCCAGTTTCAGTGTGTTTAAACTGGTGGTATTTTGTTCACAATTCACCAACTACGTTAAGCTCTGATTTAGTGAGGTCGGTTAGGTAACCATTGTTTTCATAAACATTACATTCATAATGTATGAAAGTAACCATGTTTGTTGGCAGGGAATCTCCCATTACCGGCTTATCCGAGTTTAAAACATTAGTGAAACCAATTCATTGAATGTCAGATGTCAGATTCAGAGCTGCCAGTCTTAGATAGAATTATATCAGCCTGTTCTGGAATATCAATGGATCGTCTTCATTTTCGTCCAAGCGGGTTGAACTTAACTACTTTGGTCACCCTTATAGAAATTTTGGTTGGCCAAGTAGTATCCATGAGGTATCCACGAGGTGACCAAGCCGTATTTTTGTCCACCAAGTGATGGCCAAGTCAGCGCCACGGGTATCCATCAATATTTGTGAAAAGTTAACGATAGCCAAGTGCCCCGCCAAGTATTCGCCATGAAGTGGCCATACGATCCCCTGGTGGGAATGGTAGCCATAAGAGCGCCATCAGTACGCCATTATGTAGCCAAGAGATGGCCATGTGGCTACATGATGGCGAACTAATGGCGACCTTGAAAATACGAGCCATAAGAGCGCCATCAGTACGCCATTATGTATCCAAGAGATGGCCATGTGGCTACATGATGGCGAACTAATGGCGACTTTGAAAATACGAGCCATAAGAGCGCCATCAGTACGCCATTATGTATCCAAGAGATGGCCATGTGGCTACATGATGGCGAACTAATGGCGACTTTGAAAATACGAGCCATAAGAGCGCCATCAGTACGCCATTATGTATCCAAGAGATGGCCATGTGGCTACATGATGGCGAACTAATGGCGACTCTGAAAATATGAGCCAAAAGAGCGCCATCAGTACGCCATTATGTATCCAAGAGATAACCATGTGGCTACATGATGGCGAACTAATGGCGACACTGAAAATACGAGCCATAAGAGCGCCATCAGTACGCCATTGCAACTGATGTGAAGCCGGAAAAGAATATGATTGAAATTAATGAACACAAATTTGGGATTATCAGTACCTGTTATGTTGGTAACATTAAAGATGGGCAAGAAGTTGCCTTATTAGGGTACTACCGCCCAGTAAACACAGTCCCTCCTAAGTCCCTTCTTTTGGAGACTTATTGCGTCCTTTTTAGGAGCTCCGAAAAAGTACGTATATATACTATAGTACAGTAAGTACGTCTTAAGAAAGTCCTTCCTTTCATTGGCTCCCTCTTGCTTTAAGTTTGGTTATAATTGGTCCGTAAACAATGTATACATCATTATTTCTTGTTATTTATTTAGGTTTTTTAAACAAAATTAGGTTTAAATAGAAACACTTTTTCAAGATTTCAAGATTTCAAGATTTATTTATTATTATTTGTTCACTTTTTTACATTCATTTTTTTTGTTAGATCTATACATATCAGAATGATTTGAACAAATAATATACTGTGCCACGAAGATAGCTCTTGAGTGTGGCACAGAGTTACATACTAGATAATTTTAAGACTAAATTATGCCTATTCTACGAGGTAGACTCTAGGTCATACTGATTATTATTATTATTTAATTATAATTATAAAATTTATATAATTCAGTATTTATGTTTAGTAACATAGTTTCTATACATTTATAAGAATATAATATATGATAATAAAAGTTATAATAATAAATAATGATAATAAAAGCTAACTACATACATACGAGTAACCAAAGATAGATATGAGAACAATATCGGTAATGATTGCTATAGTATTTTGTGGAAGACTGGTCAATTTGATTGTATTTTGGATCTGATTGTACTGTAACTATTATTTATTTGATTATATAATTTAACTTGTCAATTGTCTGAGGTGTTTCTATCCATAGATTTAGTTTCGTTTGGAAATAGTGCTTAGAAGTAGTATTTTTTATGTCATTTGGTAGTATATTATACAGTTTTGAGCCAAGATACGCTGCATGTTTTTGTCCGATAGTTTTGCTTTTTCGAGGAATTTCTACATTTCGAGTTGTCTTTGCTCTTGTACTGTGTGTATGACTAATTATTTTATATTTAATGGAGTTTTTAAAATGGAAATTTAGTATTGTTTTGGCAATAATTTGTCGTAAGGTTATAGTAGAGGAGCAAAAGGTATCTCGTGCGCCTTTCGTGAAAGAGTATTGCGGTAAACAATATTCTGTTACGGCATACCATACGAGTATTTTGCACCTACCTGGCAGATCCTGGCACGCTGCAGAGGGCGCCAGGAGCGTCGTGACGTCATAGACACGTTTTAATTAATAACTTTTGAACGGTTTATGTCACAGAAAATATCAAGAGGACAATTTTATGATGTCATACTAGACGAGCATTTATAACCTATCTGCCACATTCTGGCGGGCTGCAGAGGGCGCCAGGAGCGTCGTGACGTCATATACACGTTTGAACTAATAACGTTTGAACGGTTCATGTCACAGAAAATATATGGGGTACAATTCTACTATAAAATACTAAACGAGTATTTTGCACCTACCTGGCACATCCTGGCACGCTGAAGAGGGCGCCAGGAGCGTCATGACGTCATAGACACGTTTTAATTAATAACGTTTGAATGGTTCATGTCACAGAAAATGTCAGTTGAACAATTCTATTAAGAAATACAATTGGAGTATTTTGCATCTACTTGGCACATCGTGGCACGCTGCAGAGGGCGCCAGGAGCGTCGTGACGTCATACACGTTTTCATTAATAACTTTTGAACAGTTCATATCACAGAAAATATCATCGAGGCAATATTATAGAGAATTTAAATACAAATCGATTGATATGTACCAGTAGGGTTATCATTTACTATTTACGGGAGATATTGCTAACAAATAATAATAATTAGATGCGTATATGAAATGCAGGGCATTCCTCATCGTAATATCTATTTATTACTATTTCGGAGTTATAATTGTATCACTGTGAAGGACTTGATAATCGTAGTCATCCCAACATACCCATGGATATCTGTTGTTTAACAATAATAATAATTATTATTATTGTATACTAGTTACTATTCATAGACTGATTAGTAAAACTCACGTTTGCTAGAAGTTCTCTTCATCTTCATCATCATCGTCTTCATCCTCATCTCCCGTGTTGTTGGTATTCAAGCACTCTTGTTCCTCGTCTTCAGTAGAGCAGCCACAAAGCTCGGTGCACCTCATGTTATTTGCTTTGCAGCTGCATCTTGACGCACACCTTGATTTTAAGCAGTTGCACTTAACTAGTTGAATGACGGCAGCCGGTGCAGGTTCGAGGGTTGTCATGACTGCCACACACTCGTTGCTCTCAAGTAGCCATCCGTAGTCTTCGGGTAATAAGTTGATAGGGTTGGCAACCTGGTCATTATGCACACCCAGCATTGATGGTGAGCACGTAGTATGGCTTGGAGATATGCGGCTTTGCTGGGTGGAAGCTTTTGGTGGGTGCTTGGCAAGACTTTTTGTGAAACATGCGCCATCGAAGGTCAGACACTGATCTCAGTTTAGTGAACGGACAGTACAGTTTGCAAACAAACTTCTCTAGACCACTTATCACGGAGTCTTTTAGAGCAACAGTTTAGCCTAGTTCTTTAAATGCTGAAAATATTTCATAGTCGGATTCTTCCACACACCAGCACTTAATGAGGATCTAGCCAAACTTCTTGTCATGCGCATTGACAACAGTTATAGTGAGTTTTCAGAGGTCCACGTGGTATTTGATAGATATAACATTCCTGTTTCATTAAAATCGGCTACTCGAAAGACCCGGCAAGGAAAAAAAGCTGCTGTAGCTTATCGCATTACAGACAACACGCCAATCGGGCACTTGAGCATGTCACAACTACTTGGTCACACCAAAACCAAGTATGAGCTGACAGAATATTTTTCACAGAAAATAATTCGAGCCTCACAGGCCATGGAGCGACAAACAGTTGTCGCATGGAGTAACAAGACTATTGTACAAAAACACTTCTACCACACTTGAAAAGTGAACAGGAAGAAACCGATACAAAGATGTTGCTTCATGCAGTACATGCGACAAAACGAGGAGCTACACAAATATCTATTTTTTCTCCAGATACAGATGTCCTTATCCTGGTACTGCGACGTTACACCGATCTCTGTAAAAATACTGTGTTCATTACAGGTAAAGTGGGAAATAATAGAAGGATAGCACTTGGGTCACTATACAACACAGTTGGGCACAATCAAATTTCAGGACTAACTGGATTTCACGCTTTCAGTGGTTCCGACACTGGGGGATTTTCAGGAAAGGGGAAGCTTTCGTGCTGGAAAGCTTTCAGAGAATCCGACTATGAAATATTTTCAGCATTTAAAGAACTAGACTAAACTGTTGCTCTAAAAGACTCCGTGATAAGTGGTCTAGAGAAGTTTGTTTGCAAACTGTACTGTCCTTTCACTAAACTGAGATCAGTGTCTGACCTTCGATGGCGCATGTTTCACAAAAAGTCTTGCCAAGCACCCACCAAAAGCTTCCACCCAGCAAAGCCGCATATCTCCAAGCCATACTACGTGCTCACCATCAATGCTGGGTGTGCATAATGACCAGGTTGCCAACCCTATCAACTAATTACCCGAAGACTACGGATGGCTACTTGAGAGCAACGAGTGTGTGGCAGTCATGACAACCCTCGAACCTGCACCGGCTGCCGTCATTCAACTAGTTAAGTGCAACTGCTTAAAATCAAGGTGTGCGTCAAGATGCAGCTGCAAAGCAAATAACATGAGGTGCACCGAGCTTTGTGGCTGCTCTACTGAAGACGAGGAACAAGAGTGCTTGAATACCGACAACACGGGAAATGAGGATGAAGACAATGATGATGACGATGAAGAGAACTTCTAGCAAACGTGAGTTTTACTAATCAGTCTATGAATAGTAACTAGTATACAATAATAATAATTATTATTATTGTTAAACAACAGATATCCATGGGTATGTTGGGATGACTACGATTATTAAGTCCTTCACAGTGATACAATTATAACTCCGAAATAGTAATAAATAGATATTACGATGAGGAATGCCCTGCATTTCATATACGCATCTAATTATTATTATTTGTTAGCAATATCTCCAGTAAATATTACATGATTACCCTATTGGTACATATCAATCGATTTGTATTTAAATTATCTATAATATTGTCTTCTTGATATTTTCTGTGATATGAACCGTTCAAAAGTTATTAATGAAAACGTGTATGACGTCACGACGCTCCTGGCGCCCTCTGCAGCGTGCCACGATGTGCCAAGTAGATGCAAAATACTCCAATTGTATTTCGTAATAGAATTGTTTAATTGACATTTTCTGTGACATGAACCGTTCAAACGTTATTAATTAAAACGTGTCTATGACGTCATGACGCTCCTGGCGCCCTCTGCAGCGTGCCAGGATGTGCCAGGTAGGTGCAAAATACTCGTATGGTATGCCGTAACAGAATATTGTTTACCGCAATACTCTTTCACGAAAGACGCACGAGAACGTAAATGTTACCTTTTGCTCCTCTACTATTAGTACGCTAAATTCGTTGAATATATTTGCAGTTGGGTAGTCTCGTCTTTCTTTTAAGCAAACTTTTATAATTTTCCGTTGCATAATTTCTAGGGTATGTAAGTGACTTGAGTAACAAGTACCCCATCCTACAACGCCATATTGAAGGATGGACTGTGCAAATGCCATATATGTTAATTTTAGCGTGTCTCTGTCAAGAATGTTTCGAAGTTGATAAAATTTGTAGACTATTTTGCGTAGCTTGTTAGTAGTAAATTGTATGTGTTTATCCCACTTTAGATAACAATCTACTATTATGCCTAGGTACTTAATTTCTGTGGTGTATTGTATGTCTGCTAGATAACTAAATTGGTCTTTTACAGAATTATGTAACTTATTGATAGAAAATGGAATAAATTTAGTTTTATCAATATTAAGAGTTAGTAAGTTGTTGTTTAGCCATGATTTTGTATAGTCAAATCCTATTTTAGCAGCTTGGAACACGGTTTCCCAGTCTTCAGCTGTGAATAATAATACTGTGTCGTCAGCATACGAAATTATATGATTAGCATAATTTTTGTTAAGTAAACCATTTATGTAAATTATAAAGAGCGCTGGTCCTAATACGGTGCCTTGGGGTACTCCACACGTGATAGTACAAGCATCGCTGAGGGTGTTTCGAATCTTCACATACTGAGTTCGATTAGCAAGATAGCTTTGAAATAGGTTTAAGGGTGTACCTCGAATACCAATGCGTTCCATTTT
The DNA here is from genome assembly GCA_945910005.1 of Isoperla grammatica. Taxonomy (NCBI): domain Eukaryota; kingdom Metazoa; phylum Arthropoda; class Insecta; order Plecoptera; family Perlodidae; genus Isoperla; species Isoperla grammatica. The sequence continues at coordinate 4,465,983 of OX246743.1, read as the reverse complement.
ATTAAGAAGTTTAGTGTGGTTGACAGTATCGAAGGCTTTAGCCAGATCTAAGAAAATAGCCAGTACTTTACGATTAGCATCTAACGATTCTGTTAATACCCTTGTCAGTTCATATATGGCATCTTCCGTACCCATTTTGCTTCTAAAGCCATATTGGTTATTTGATATTAATTTATTCTCTTCAAGGTAATTCATTAGTTTTGATTTAATGCATTTTTCAAAGATTTTTGTGATATTACTTATAATTGAAATAGGTCTGTAGTTATGCATCCTTTTTAGGAGCTCCTAAAAACTACGTAAAGAGACCCTCTTAAGTGCATCGTAATACGGCCTTCTTTTAATCACGGATTGACTTGGATGAAGATGAATTATTATGGACGTGCGTGCGTGTATAATGTATGTAAAAGGTAAATTGTGTATACAAAATGTTGTTCGTCGGTTGCGCACAGGTCAAGTCAAACGGCGTGACGGATTTGGTTAAACTTTTTAGTCAACACTCGTGACCAGTAAACTAATTAGATGCTGTTACCACAACTTGTAAACTCCATCAAGATCTAAACTACAAAAAATTAATCAGTGAGAAATAATGATGAGTTATAAATATAATTTTTTTATTCATCGCGCACAGGTCAAACGGCGCAACAGATTTGGCTGAAATTTTACGACAACACTTTTGATCCCTAAACTAGATGCTGTTAACATAACCAGAAAAATCCGTCAAGATGCCAACTTACAAAAAATGAATTACTAAAACAAAATACCCAATTTTGTTCGTCGCGCACAGGCCAAATGGCTTGACGGATTTGGCTGAAATTGTCAGTCAACACTTTTGATCCCTAAACTTGATGCTGTTAACATAACCCAAAAAATTCGTCAAGATGCCAACCTACAAAAAACTAATTACTGAAAACTTTGTTCGTCGCGCTCATGCCAAACGGCTGGACGGATTTGGTTGAAATTTTCGGTCAACACTCGTGACAACTAAACTAGATGCTGTTAATATAACCGAAAAAATTCGTTAAGATGCCAACCTACAAAAAACTAATTACTGAAAACTTTGTTCGTCACGCTCAGGCCAAACGGCTGGACGGATTTGACTGAAATTTTCTGTCAACACCCATGACTACTAAACTCGATGCTGTTAACATAACCAGCAGAATTCGTCACGATGCCAACTTAGAAACAATTATTTTCTAAAAAAAAAATGTCTTTGTTTATTTATTTAAATAAAAACTTACAAATGGATTTAAATGCGTTCCCAGCAAACATAAAAATGCGATTCGGGAACGAAGTACTGCCGGATCGCTACCACCAATGCCGGGTTACTGCCCGGGTGCCGATAGCCTAATTTATTGACTGCCGTTTCGGCAGCGGACCGTCACCGTAGTTTTCTGGTCATCGGTCATATTGCTGTATGCGTTGTAACCCGGCGCCGGATCGTTACCGATACGGCGCTAACGTCGAAGATACCTATCAACGCCGATTTGACTGCCGGCTCGCTACCGAACCATCGACGGTTTAGTGCCGTAGCGGTAATGACAATCCGGCAGCAGTTCGGTACCAGAACGGCGACACATTTCTGCATGTGAACGATGAATTATGCACATATCAGCAATTACACAGTATTATTGAATAGTATTTTTATATATATATATATATTGTTAAAATTGTAAATACCACGGGTTGTTACGTCACGTTTACTGCACTTACTTGTCATATTAGTCGACGTTTCTGAGCAACGTATGTGCTCTGTCCTCAGGACACTATGTCACTGTACATAGTGTCCTGAGGACAGAGCACATACGTTGCTCAGAAACGTCGACTAATATGACAAGTAAGTGCAGTAAACGTGACGTAACAACCCGTGGTATTTACAATTTTAACAATATTAATAGTCACGAAAGTCTAAGTTCATATATATATATCATCGGTGAATTGTTGTTTTATATATATATAACTACAACTCAGCGATTGTGCGCGCTGCGTGTGTGATTACGCGTGCATTTATTTAATTATATTTGAAGTGCCGCTCAACAACTATCACCAACACCCCAGCACTCAAATGGTTTTTGAAAGTTATTTCATTTTACGCAATATAATCACAATCATAAAAACAATACAAAAACTAATAAGAAATACTGATATAACAGTATAATACTATGCCGATAATTATAGTTCTTTATTTTCGTATGTAATAAAAACGAAAAAGTAAACACACATTTTGTGTTTCAAAAGTTGGACAGCCTACCATAGCGACTGCGTCGCTACTCGCCAACATCAAGTATCAACACGCATCGCATTCGCATGTGGAAGTGAAGTGTCTGCAATTTGCTTTGCATTTCTCGCTTGCATGCAACTTCAAAACAGCGTTAAGGTAAGACAATTATGTACTATATTATACATTGTTTCAAAAATTATATTGGGGTTTGAGTAGGGCCTAGGCCTACAGTTTAGATTAGGCCTAGTGCAAGTTGCGCCGCTTGCACATGGCATGGAACCTAATAAAATAACACAATCAAACACTATCAGGCTAGGCCTAGGTCTATCCTATTTGTGAAATACAGTCTTTAATTCTGCAAAGTGAACAATGTTGTACCTAGACTTCGGGTTTATTTTTAACTAATCCGATAAAGTAACCTGGGGCTAGGTAGGCCTAGGGCCTACCTAACCTAACTTTTTGAGTGGGGCTAAACTTGGCAATTAGCCCGCAATGTAAAAATAGGTAGGCTAGCAAACCTAGCTAATATATAGGCGTTGGACCTACTCTAACTTACTCCCTGCTCTACTTAGGTCCAACGAACAGACCTATACATACATACATACATACAATTTCCGTCCAAGAGCCAGCAACATAAAAGCTCCCCTCATAAGGTACATATGTTTTGACTATTGGAATAGGAGCGGAAAAACTACTCTACTAACAAAACGCGCGTCTTACTCCTCAACGTGGGGGCTTTTAGGCCCCACAGGGGGCCAAAAAAGCCGAAAAAAGGCCCAAGGTTCCCCTCATAAGGTACATGGATGGAGTAAACGCCATTTTGTAGAGATAAGTGTCCCAAATAGGAATTCGAAGAGTAAGACGGGATATTAGGGGGCGTTTACCGATCAGACGCCATTTTACCTAAAAAGGGCCATTTTTTATTTTCGCACATGCATGCGCTTAAACACTCAAATCATATCCGGAAATGTCTCGAGACGTAGAAAAACATACATTTTAAAGAAATTTTGGGTTATTGTCCTCGCCAGACGCCCTCAAAAGGGGCCCAAAAAGACCAAGGTTCCCCTCATAAGGTACATGAATGGAGTAAACGCCATTTTGTAGAGATAAGTGTCCCAAATAGGAATTCGAAGAGTAAGACGGGATATTAGGGGGCGTTTACCGATCAGACGGCATTTTATTAAAAAAGGTCCACTTTTTGTAAGCGGAGCTTCAAAACTATCGCATCCGGATCGAGGCTGTGGGGGGGGGGGGGGGGGGCTGGCGAGGACATCACACAATATCTATGAAATGTATTCACCTCTAGGGGCATTTAAGGATGTTTTGGGTGTTAAAGCGCGTGCACGTGTGAAAATAAAAAGTGGCCCTTTTTGGACAAAATGGCGTCTGATCGGTAAACGCCCCCTAATATCCCGTCTTACTCTTCGAATTCCTATTTGGGACACTTATCTCTACAAAATGGCGTTTACTCCATCCATGTACCTTATGAGGGGAACCTTGGCCTTTTTGGGCCGCTTTTGAGGGCGTCTGGCGAGGACAATAACCCAAAATTTCTTTAAAATGTATGTTTTTCTACGTCTCGAGACATTTCCGGATATGATTTGAGTGTTTAAGCGCATGCATGTGCGAAAATAAAAAATGGCCCTTTTTAGGTAAAATGGCGTCTGATCGGTAAACGCCCCCTAATATCCCGTCTTACTCTTCGAATTCCTATTTAGAACACTTATCTCTACAAAATGGCGTTTACTCCATCCATGTACCTTATGAGGGGAACCTTGGGCCTTTTTTCGGCTTTTTTGGCCCCCTGTGGGGCCTAAAAGCCCCCACGTTGAGGAGTAAGACGCGCGTTTTGTTAGTAGAGTAGTTTTTCCGCTCCTATTTCAATAGTCAAAACATATGTACCTTATGAGGGGAGCTTTTATGTTGCTGGCTCTCCGTCTAATAGTTTTGTCCCTGTATGATACAGTTGCATTCAATGAAAACATGGTAGGCCTAGCCTAGGCAAATTTATCTCGATTACTTAAAGAACATTTAAATTATTTAGCAAGTAGTTTCATTATAGACCTAGTCGATTTTTCCACTCTTGTTATCTCTTACTAGTAACTACTAGGCTACCTAATAGAATAATTAGGCTACTATAACATTCAATTTGTGATACACAGTATTCATTTTCTCACATTCACAATTGTGACTCGCTATTGTGTTACAGGTTGAATTGGTGCCTGGCACTGGTGTCTTCATAGATAGGACCACCAAACGAGAAATAATTCTCAAACATATTGCAAACCCCAGTGCACTAACACGAGCACTGTACACTGCACTTATACTGGACTTCGACAGTGTTGAGTTTCGCAGTCAAGAAGGGAACAAGATTGTTCAGGCTGTGGAGCGTAAGTTGCAACAAAGATTCCTCTTAGTTAAAAAAGAAGCGTACCTAGAGCTAACTTATACAATATGATCCCTCTGTAAGATTACAAACACATTCTGGAAATAAGTTCATGGCAGTGCAGATCAAGGTTGTAGGCATACTATTTGTTTTTTTTGGTGATATAAGTTAGCCTATTTGCTCTTGTGATTTGTTGAATGTTGTTTGTAGGCCTTGGTCATTTTTGTGTGGGTATCCATCAAGATTATGAATTATTTTGTTCTGTCCATCATAGTCTAGACCAGTGTTTCTCAACCTTCACTGTTCTAGGGACCACTACAGTAGTACGTTTCTTAAAAATCCCATGGACCTCTGCATTATTTATTCCCCCAAGAATGATATCAATGAACAAGAAAAACGACATGATTACTGTACTGGCACTTAAAAGTCAGAACATAGCAATCTGCAAAGCTATGGGTGGAATTTTCCCAGCTTATTTTTGGCTAGATTAGAAATAATGTTTTCGAGAAAAATTTAAATTGAACCTTGAACGAAGTAAGAGCCGGCATATATGCGAAGCATGGGCGTACATACATTTACATGCTGTACAATTACAATTAGTAATTACAAAAATAACACTTGTAGTGGGGATTAGGGGGACCAATATATTAGGAAACCTTCCAAATGTGTATATCTTTTAGACTTTTAAATTGCTTATGTATGTCAGCACCTTGTAAGTTTATTACCCCAAGTTACCCCCCCTACTATTTTGTATGTCTAAGTAGGCCTACTCTAATGCACTTTGATCTATCTAATTACAGTTTTCGTGAGAAACATCATCGAAAGTAAAAACAGGGAACTGAGTCCCTCAAAACGACATGTACTAGTTCTAAACTTCAGAAAAATTCTCAATAGGAAAGCAGCCACTATGCGAAGGCATATTAAAAGAGGGGAACAACTGCAATATGGTTACTCAAAATAATAAAAGGATCTAATTATATAAAACAAGGTGCGTATTCATGGTCAAATATAGTATGTTATGTTTCAGTTTCAGTTTATTGGGCATTTAAAATACAGTACACGTGAATATCTACGCATGCAAGTTAGAGGTGGTCGCTTAAGCAATTTGTTTTTCAAGTCACATCACGTCACGCAAACTTTGCTTGCACTCACGCACAACTGTTTTCTGTTCAGTTAACTCACCCGCGATCACGTTTCATTTAGTAAGTTACTCGTGCAGATTCACGCACAAACCATGTGCTTACCATGCTTTCACTGTTCCATTCACTTTTTAATCGCATACCATTTTTAGTCCATACTACCCTACTTCCTTGGGTCTTTGAGAGCCACTCGTCTTGGTCCTTCTAACTTAGCTATATGTCCTTTTCAAAAAGCAGTCTGTGCTTGTGCTCTATAAATATAATATGTGGTCTGCCACTGTCTGTAGCCTTCTTGCTTTATGCCTATATGCCTGTGTCCACTTAAGTGTTGAAGGAGCTGAGATGGGCCTAGTCCAGTCAACCCCATGGCAACACATTGTGTAACGCACAATTGAACGTGACATGATTCCCATCTGACTCATATATTGTCACACAAACTCATGGCACGTCTTTTAAATCATCAAATTATTTTGATTCAAATTATTATGATTATCAATTGCAAGAATGATATAGATGTTTTTGTTTTCGCTTCATTTCAAATTACCTCTTCGAAGACATCATACATTACAGCCATGTGATCGGATAAGTTTAATTTTATTCTCATTTTAGTAAACATAAACCGGCTTCATACTAATGGCTATGCTTTGCAGTATCATCTTTTTACCTGAAGCCATTATGATATTTATGTTTTGTGATTTTTTTTTTTACAGTCGTACCCAGACTGCAACAGGCGACAATGCGAGTGGCACGAGACGGCAATGCGAGTGTGGCACGAGCCACCGCCCCACACGCCAATGTGAGTGTGGCACGGCCCCACGGGCTACCGCCCCACACGACAATGCGAGTGTGGCACAGGCCACCGCCCCACATGCCAATGTGAGTGTGGCACGGGCTACCGCCCCACACGACAATGCGAATGTGGCACGAGACGACAATGCGAGTGTGGCACGGGCCACCGCCCCACACGCCAATGTGAGTGTGGCACGGGCCACCGCCCCACACAACAATGCGAGTGTGGCACAGGCCACCGCCCCACGTGACAATGCGAGTGGCACGTGACGACAATGCGAATGTGGCACGAGACGACAATGCGAGTGTGGCACGGGCCACCGCCCCACACGCCAATGTGAGTGTGGCACGGGCCACCGCCCCACACGACAATGCGAGTGTGGCACGGGCCACCGCCCCACGTGACAATGCGAGTGTGGCACGGGCCACCGCCCCACACGACAATGCGAGTGTGGCACAGGCCACCGCCCCACGTGACAATGCGAGTGGCACGTGACGACAATGCGAATGTGGCACGAGACGACAATGCGAGTGTGGCACGGGCCACCGCCCCACACGCCAATGTGAGTGTGGCACGGGCCACCGCCCCACACGACAATGCGAGTGTGGCACGGGCCACCGCCCCACACGACAATGCGAGTGTGGCACGGGCCACCGCCCCACACGCCAATGTGAGTGTGGCACGGGCCACCGCCCCACACGACAATGCGAGTGTGGCACGGGCCACCGCCCCACACGACAATGTGAGTGTGGCACGGGCCACCGCCCCACACGACAATGCGAGTGTGGCACGGGCCACCGCCCCACACGCCAATGTGAGTGTGGTACAGGCCCATGCCTCACCACAAAAGTTCAATGATGACGACAGGGAACTCATCTCTTTTGATTAGTTTTGAGTGTGTGTGTGTGTGTGTGTGTGTGTGTGTGTGTGTGTGTGTGTGTGTGTGTGTGTGTGTGTGTGTGTGTGTGTGTGCGTGCGTGCGTGCGTGCGTGCGTGCGTGTGTTGTGTGAGTGAGTGAGTGCGAGCGTGTGGGTAGGGATTAAAAATTTACTACTTTACTTTAAATTTACTACTACTTAAATTTACTATGTAGGCCTACTACTAAAATTTACTACTTTTACTTTTTTTTTACTTAAATTAAAATTTCGTGCTTTCAAGTGATTATTTTGCAAGTAAACTTTCTTTATGTAATACAAATTATGTGGTTTCAATTTGTGGATTTTGTTCAATTTTTCCCAATTAAAAAAAAACAATTGGTCCAACTGTATAGGGAAAAACTAGGGCTGTACGAGTACCCGAGTTTTCGAGTACGAGTTGAGTTTACGGTATGTTCGAGTTGAATCGAGTTCCCAGTATTTTTAACTCTAATTTCCGAGTCGTCGCTAAAATAGTTCGTCAATTTATCGACGCGAACCAATAGTCTTGTTATTTCTCCGTTAGATGGCAGCACACTCTAAAAGCCTGTGATACACAAGTCACTATCTAGATACTCATGCTGGTTGGTCAGCGGAAATTTGCAAAATCCAATAGCTGGCCACTATTACGTGACGGGCAATACACGTGTTGATTGGTTGGATTGTGCTGGGAAGTTGAAACAATTTTGTCAACCGTGTATATCTGCACAAATTCGGCTTATCGCTACTGTTTGTAACCCAGCCTAACCTACCATTGAATTTCACGCGGTTGTTCCACATAAAGTATCTGTCCTTGGATTCAATAAAACACTGATATACTTGGCCCAAGGCTACCTTACATATGCTGTCGTCACAGGCAAGACACTCCTAGCCAACCAGCAAACCGCTCGAGAAACACCCGCGAAACACCGATCGCTAGAGATGCAAGAAAATGGTTTTATTTTTCTTCACTTTTCGTTTGAGAAATTGAGAATTATGGTGTTTTGTGGTGTTATTGTTTTTTTAATCGAAAATCATGTTTTTACATAAAATTATTGATAAAAACTAAAAAAGGTTACATTTTCTAAACTATTATATGTGTATGACCCTAAATGTATATACATAGTGATGGGCGTCAAAGATTAGATTAGACTGCAGAGAAGTAAGTGGTGATGATGCAGACTGCTTATTTTCGCTTTTTATCTCGTAATTCTTGTGACGATTTGAACGGAAGGGAATACAAAATTACGAATTACTGTTAATAATGGTGTTATTTTGCTAGAAAGTGGCAATTATGGTGTTATATTGCGATTAAACTCATTCGTTTTATAAGCATTTTATGGTGTTATTTCGCGATTTGTATCTAAATCCCAGTGACGTATAACGTAAAGAAATGTTGAAACCAGCACTCTAGAGTGTTTTGTTACACTTTTCGTTTTATCACGCATTGCGAAAAACTTGCATCTCTACCGATCGCTGATTGGCTACGAACCCGTCGCCTGTGACAAAAGCATGTGTAAGATAGTCTTGGGACAACTATATCAACCATCAAATTACTTTTTATTGTAGGCCTATTTCAAAAGTGAACTCGATTTGAACTAAAATTGAACTCGAAAACTGAACATTTTACTGAACTCGAACTTGACTCAAATTGAAAATCTCCATTTAAAAAAAGCCCTAAAAAACGGGTACTTCCCCTTTTTCTCTATGTGCGTGCATGCGTATGTTACTTTTATTCTTACGTATGCCTTTATATTTCACAAAAACTATTCAATTGTGTCCATAGGCCTACAATACACTAGAAATTTTAATGCCAAGACTGTAATCTTTAAGACTGTGTGTTTTAATACCTCTTGTATACTTCATGTTTACATACAATACACTAGAAATTTTAATGCCACTTGACTGTAATCTATAAGACTGTGTTTTAATACCTATTTTATAATTCATGTTACATACAATACACTAGAAACTTGAATGCCAAGACTGTAATCTAAAGACTGTTACTACCTATTTTTAAATTCATGTTTACATACAATACACTAGAAAGGTTAATGCCAACACTGTAATCTAACAGACTGTATGTTACTACCTATTTTATCATTCACGTTTACATACAAAACACCAGAAGGTTTAATGCCAACACTGAAATTTAAAAAGACTGTTGCTACCTATTTTATAATTCTTGTTTACGTGCAATAGGCCTACACTAGAAAGTTTATTGCCTACCCTGTAAATTAAAAATATGTTTTTATAATTTATGTCTGCATAGAATTTAACTTATATGTAGTTGCATTTTCACTCCCTAGGGAGTGCTATGTAAAAGAATTCAGTAAAAAAAATTGAATTTAATAAAGAATTGATTGATAATTTAACCTATTTGTATATCCTATCTTCTCTCCTTTTGTGACAGCCTAATAGCTGCCTTATGATCAACATATGGCTGCTTATGGCTGCTTTGCTTATGGGCAACATATGGCTGCTTATGGCCAACATATGGCTGCTTTGCTTATGGCCAACATATGGCTGCTTATGGCCAACATATGGCTGCTTTGCTTATGGCCAACATATGGCTGCTTATGGCCAACACATGGCTGCTTTGCTTATGGCCAACATATGGCTGCATTGTGGCTGCCATATGGCTACCTTATTGTAACCTCGAGGCATTTATATATGGCAATTACTTGGCTACATTGTGGATACCTCATGGCTACAAAACTCATGTGGCGACCATGACCGCCACAATTGCTATTTCTTGACACAATGGCATACATATGGATATTACATGGCTTCACTTGGTCATCTAGTGGTTAACTGGATGTTGACCACATGGCTGTTAAATGGTGGACAGATGGCTACCGCTATGGCCATCACTTGGATACCTTGTGGACACCTTCTGATTTCTATTTGGGCAGTTCTTTAAAGGTTGTACTTATGGCTACCTACTTATAAACTGTATAAGAAGGAGTAGGCCTATGCAACAGAGTTCTCCTTTTTTTTTTTTTTTTGTTTTTGGTTTTTTTGTTAATACAAAAGTTTTTTAAAAGTTAGAACTGACACGTAGTGAAGCGTTATTGCTGACTTCCTATCCTTCAGGAGATCCGGATTGAAGGTCGCGTATTGTTAGTGGTCTGTATCCAATCAACTAAACGCAAGCAACGGTAAAATATACTCACACTTGTTTCGCAAAGATCAGTTTGAAGAGGAGCCGCACTGGAGCCTCGACCGTCAGGTACAGTACTAGGGCAACACCCATAGAGCAGGCGATGTCTGCCGCTGTCTGGTGGATCTAGACAGGAAGAACCTGGTGTTAAAGTAGGTCTGTGCATCCAAGGAGGCTGCCTAGGGACCAAAGTGACCATCTGCTCGTCTCTTGAGGGTTCCCAATTGTCCCTCTATTAGTATTCCCCATATTGCAAAAAGGAGGCGAATTTCGGGGTCCGTCTCAGTACAGTAGGGGCCCTTGAACCTAGATGATTCAGCCCTAGACTGAGACAGTACCCCTCGCTCGTACTGAGCACCCATCCAGATTCACTGTCGCGTTTTTCACACTGGTCCTCGTACATCTACTGTACCAGGCTCTACCTTCATTCATTCACCCGCACACACAGTGTTTTTATTGTGACCAAAGCCTTCGGGCTTACGCGATTTAATCCTGTATTCCTTCATCTGCTCTTAAGAGCTCAGCCAAGAGAGCGTTACAGCAAAGTTCAAAGCTGAACTATTGTAAACTAGAAAGTAAGTGGTAATTAAGTTGGCCCATCGAAGCCTATGTAGGCTCATGCTGACGACATAGCCGAGTCTAATTACTTAATTACTCGATAAGTCCATTAGAGAAACGTTATAATCTTGGATTAGCTTCTTGGAAATTCCTAACAAGCTTACGTGACGACTGATGAATTAGGCTTGTGAACTGTAATAAGGGTATACAACGCCAGGTATCTGTTGATTTTCAATCATTGGATGGAACAAAAACAGCTGCCGAAGAATTGTACTAAGTGATGTCAAAGACATGGAAAACAGTATAACTTTGCTTTAAGTAATAAGTTTAGTCGCACTCACCACATTGTAAGAGCTGACGTGTTGAGGGGTTCTGATGGCTGCTATCTGCATGGTTAGCATGACCATATGCGCCAAGTATGCGCTGAAGACTAGCTTGCTTAGTGGCACCATGGGTGACCAAGACATGATGGCGCCAAGAACAGCTGTGGATAGAAGCATACGTCATCACTATCTGAATGGTTAGCATCACCATGATGCATGTATGTGCACACACCCTCACATACCTGGTAGACAAAACACAGGTTATCAACAAAACAACTTTGCTGACCTAAGAGAAAAAGTTGTAACTATGGAGGTTTCCACCAGCTCACGTTTTTCAAATAATTTACAAGAGGCCAATCCTATACGTGGATCAGCGCTATAGCTGATTTAGATTTAGATTTATTTATTTATAGAGCATAATGACTAGACAAAATTCCATTTGTCGTCGAAGGTCATTAAAAATGTAGGAAATAACAATAAATTATGAAGGCGTGGGTAAGATCTCAGGCTCTACTGCAAATGTCGATTATAGCTTATATAAGGTTGTGACTGTGTGAAGAACTACTTAAACACTGTGTGCTCATAAAACATACGTAGAAACCCCTGGGTTCAGAGTTGACCAACAAAACTCCAAATCTATCTTCGAAAACATATTATATATTAAAACATACACATGCAAAAACATTACATACAAAAACAATTTCCTACTTACAGCTGTCGTCGAAGATCATGCTGACCATGAAGATTGCGATGCCCACTCCCCAGACGAAATGGTGTAACCCAGCGTACAAGGTGGCCTGAACTACATCATACTCCCACCACGTGCTGTAGAATATATTGCCAGGTACCAGACAGGCTGCGCAGAGAAGAAAGGCCACCAATAGGCCTAGTGTGGACAGTCTCTGAAACACAGGTTCGTGTCCATGCACTGAGATGTCTTGTCCCAGCATGCACTGCATCGTACTGCCACCACGTGCTGTAGAATATATTGCCAGGTACCAGACAGGCTGCGCAGAGAAGGAAGGCCACCAATAGGCCTAGCCTGGACAGTCTCTGAAACACAGGTTCGTGTCCATGCACTGAGATGTCTTGTCCCAGCATGCACTGCATCATACTGCCACCACGTGCTGTAGAATATATTGCCAGGTACCAGACAGGCTGCGCAGAGAAGGAAGGCCACCAATAGGCCTAGCCTGGACAGTCTCTGAAACACAGGTACGTGTCCACGCACTGAGATGTCTTGTCCCAGCATGCACTGCATCATACTGCCACCACGTGCTGTAGAATATATTGCCAGGTACCAGGCAGGCTGCGCAGAGAAGAAAGGCCACCAATAGGCCTAGCCTGGACAGTCTCTGAAACACAGGTACGTGTCCACGCACTGAGATGTCTTGTCCCAGCATGCACTGCATCATACTGCCACCACGTGCTGTAGAATATATTGCCAGGTACCAGACAGGCTGCGCAGAGAAGGAAGGCCACCAATAGGCCTAGTGTGGACAGTCTCTGAAACACAGGTTCGTGTCCATGCACTGAGATGTCTTGTCCCAGCATGCACTGCATCATACTGCCACCACGTGCTGTAGAATATATTGCCAGGTACCAGACAGGCTGCGCAGAGAAGGAAGGCCACCAATAGGCCTAGTGTGGACAGTCTCTGAAACACAGGTTCGTGTCCATGCACTGAGATGTCTTGTCCCAGCATGCACTGCATCATACTGCCACCACGTGCTGTAGAATATATTGCCAGGTACCAGACAGGCCGCGCAGAGAAGGAAGGCCACCAATAGGCCTAGCCTGGACAGTCTCTGAAACACAGGTTCGTGTCCATGCACTGAGATGTCTTGCCCCGGCATGCACTGCATCATACTGCCACCACGTGCTGTAGAATATATTGCCAGGTACCAGACAGGCTGCGCAGAGAAGGAAGGCCACCAATAGGCCTAGTGTGGACAGTCTCTGAAACACAGGTTCGTGTACATGCACTGAGATGTCTTGTCCCGGCATGCACTACGTCATACTGCCACCACGTGCTGTAGAATATATTGCCAGGTACCAGGCAGGCTGCGCAGAGAAGGAAGGCCACGAATAGGCCTAGTGTGGACAGTCTCTGAAACACAGGTTCGTGTCCATGCACTGAGATGTCTTGTCCCGGCATGCACTGCATCATACTGCCACCACGTGCTGTAGAATATATTGCCAGGTACCAGACAGGCTGCGCAGAGAAGGAAGGCCACCAATAGGCCTAGTGTGGACAGTCTCTGAAACACAGGTTCGTGTCCATGCACTGAGATGTCTTGTCCCGGCATGCACTGCATCATACTGCCACCACGTGCTGTAGAATATATTGCCAGGTACCAGACAGGCTGCGCAGAGAAGGAAGGCCACCAATAGGCCTAGCCTGGACAGTCTCTGAAACACAGGTTCGTGTCCATGCACTGACATGTCTTGTCCCGGCATGCACTGCATCATACTGCCACCACGTGCTGTAGAATATATTGCCAGGTACCAGACAGGCTGCGCAGAGAAGGAAGGCCACCAATAGGCCTAGTGTGGACAGTCTCTGAAACACAGGTGCGTGTCCATGCACTGAGATGTCTTGTCCCAGCATGCACTGCATCATACTGCCACCACGTGCTGTAGAATATATTGCCAGGTACCAGACAGGCTGCGCAGAGAAGGAAGGCCACCAATAGGCCTAGCCTGGACAGTCTCTGAAACACAGGTTCGTGTCCATGCACTGACATGTCTTGTCCCGGCATGCACTGCATCATACTGCCACCACGTGCTGTAGAATATATTGCCAGGTACCAGACAGGCCGCGCAGAGAAGGAAGGCCACCAATAGGCCTAGTGTGGACAGTCTCTGAAACACAGGTTCGTGTCCATGCACTGAGATGTCTTGTCCCAGCATGCACTGCATCATACTGCCACCACGTGCTGTAGAATATATTGCCAGGTACCAGACAGGCTGCGCAGAGAAGGAAGGCCACCAATAGGCCTAGCCTGGACAGTCTCTGAAACACAGGTCCGTGTCCATGCACTGAGATGTCCCAGCATGCACTGCATCATACTGCTACCACGTGCTGTAGAATATATTGCCAGGTACCAGACAGGCTGCGCAGAGAAGGAAGGCCACCAATAGGTGTAGTGTGGACAGTCTCTGAAACACAGGTTCGTGTCCATGCACTGAGATGTCTTGTCCCAGCATGCACTGCATCATACTGCCACCACGTGCTGTAGAATATATTGCCAGGTACCAGACAGGCTGCGTAGAGAAGGAAGTGAATAAGAAGACACAGCAACGAAACCCATTTTAGGGCCGGTTTCAATCCAGTTAAAATTTACTCTTTAGGTAAAATTTATTGTTTACACGGTTCCACCAAGACATTAATCAATAGAAATACAGCAAAGTAGACTTTCCTGGCAAATTATACCCGTACTTAAACTGTACACTGCCCTCACTGAACGTTCTTTACCGCATGGTACCCTTATACGTATCCAATAACAGATATTCTTTATCAGCCTTACCTTGTAGTTTCTGCTATACTTCCTCGTCCGGAACAAGAAATAGCCAGTAGCCATGCCGACAAAATATGGGCTAGCGCGATTGTGAGATTTGGAGTACATTGACTGGAATATCTCGTGAGAGCGAGGCGAGGCCAAGAACCTAGAAGCAGTGAGGGAGAAAACGTTGGATTACTTCCACCTTCTGACAAGTTTATACCCGAAAAACCTCGTCAGTATACGTACGTGAATCTGTTCTAATGGAATTTCACTTGATTTTGGTAGATAGATCAAAAGTATAGCCAGGGACGACGCTAAGACTTTTTGAGCGGGGGCGGGCAAGGTAAGGACATTGCTTCTGTAGGAGGGTGGGGGGGGCACGACCTAGAAGATATACATTTTTTTACTTTGACTTGGGGGGGGGGGGGGGGGGGAGCATAAACATAGATAAAAATTAATGTAATTATTATGTACGGAACCAAAACTAATATTATACAGAATCATGCAAATTCTCACCTTTAATTAAGAATAATCTTAAGATTGTTACCGATAGAGGTATCTCAGCCGTTGGACGCGAGACTCTAACTCGGGATGTCGCCGGTTCGATTCCGGCCACCGGCAGTCTTGACTGAAGTTTTTTCCGAGGTTTTCCTCAGTCGTAAAGGCGAATGCTGGGATTGAGTCCTACTAATAGGCCTCAGACATTCCTTCCCAGCTATCCAACCACCCAAACAACCTAGTTAGTCACCTGAATATTTTTTTTTTCATTACATCCAACATCTAACTTGACGCCACCGGAGCCGTAGCTTATATGCGTCGCATCTTCTTTTCCTTTTGTTCTGGCTTCTTTTCCTTTTAGTCTGTTGGCTGGCTCTAGGATCCCCACCGGGAATACTCCAAGTCCAGTTTGTTTAGCCTTCATTTTAGCTCTTCCTTATGGTTGATCCTTTACTCAGTACTTGATTTATTTCTTTGCTTCTGCTTCATTAGGTTATTTGTGAACCTACTTTTTGTTTGTCTCCTTTTCTTGGTTGCGTTTGCGTTTGCTTAGGCTTCATAGCCATTCTTCATCGTCATCATCATCAGATTGTCTATCTTGTGAGCTCCTGGAAGTATCAGGAGAGTAGTTTCTTGCTGAGTTCCCTCTTCTGGTAGCCGCGTATCCCCCTTGTTCTTCATTTGCTTCTTGTAGGTCCAGTTGTAGCTCCTCTTGACGTCGTGTCCACACTTGTATTGAAAATAATTCAAGTTGTTTGTAAGTATCTCTATTTATGAGGAGAGTTCCTAGATCGCCGTGTTGTTGGGCAGCTCGAAGGCGCGTCATGTCCAGCGTTTCCTGTCTAATGTCTGAGTAACATTCATACTCAGCCAAGACATGCCAGATGTCTTCGTATTCACCGCATCTGCATAGATCATATTCTTCGAGGCCCACTTGTTTTAGCTTAGCACGGATTGGACCATGTCCTGTCAACATAAACGTAAGGTGGAGTCCAGGATAGAACCACCCCTCCCAAAGGAGTCTGTCTTCTATGGATGGAAGGAAACTTCTTGTTATTCTTCCTTTATTGGTGTTGTCCCATTCCTCCTGCCATTGGTCCAGGCAGATGGATTCTATCCTTTTCTTTTCTCTAAGGATAAAGGCTCTTCGCTGGCTGCCTGTAAGGTCTGTCACATTGTTGGTGATGTTTCTGGTGGTAACAGTCAAATTTCTTTTCAGGTAATATCTATACGCCGCTTTAGTTATCTCGAACTCCAGGGGCATCCTGCCTGCCAGGACTTGTAAGGCGTGTGTAGAGACCGTCCTACAGGCTCTTGTTGATAGTAGTAAGAGGAATCGTTGCATTGCAGAGAGTAATCGCTTGCCTCGTTCTTTTTCAGCCACTTTTGTTCCAAGTTGATGCTCCATAGGTAATGATTGGGATGGCTACGGTGTCATACAATACTTTCATCGTGGACTGGTTAAGTCCCCAGTTTTTTCTTGTGAGTCTTTTTATTTTTGCAAAGACGTTAGTGATTTTACTTCTGACTTGCTGCAAATGTGGTATGAACGATAGTTTGTTGTCAAGAAGTATTCCAAGGTATTTGTAGGTGTTGACGAAGCCGATGGTTTTGTTGTTAATTTTGATTGTAGGATGTCTGCTGTGAGCAAATTTGCCTTTTAGCATCATGCACTTAGTTTTTACAATTGATACCGCCATCTTGTGGACTTGATTCCAGTCTTGCAGTCTTTGGAGGGCTTGGTTCGCTTTTTCTTCAAGTTCTTTTCTTGATTTTGCTTTCACTACCACCGCCTTATCATCTGCATAACAAATGGATGTTGAGTCGCCGTCATCTTCTTCTGTAATCTCATCAAAAACGATGTTCCAGGCTAGGGGCCCAAGGATCGAGCCCTGTGGGCAACCCCTCTGTACTTGTCTGTTGACTTGGCCTTGTTCACTGCAAATTTTCGCCGTTCTGTTTTCGAAGTAACTATTAAGGAGGGTGTATAAGTCCTTTGAAATCCCCAGTTGTCTCAATCTCCGAATGACGCTGGGCCACCACATGTTGTCGAATGCCCCAGCTACATCAATAAATATGCACATTACATACTTTTCACTTGCGTTGTGTACTTCATTGAGAAGGAGATGTATTGCATCCTCTGTTGACCTGTCCTTTCTGAAACCGAATTGATTTCTTGCGTATAGTGGACTACTGTCGTAGGTTTCTTGTAGGCGTTTGGCGATGATCCTCTCGAACCACTTGCCTAGCATCGGTAGCAGCGTGATAGGTCTATAAGAGTCTACTTTATTAGATGGTTTATCTTCAGTCTTTTTAAGTATTTTGAGAAGGCCAGATTTCCAGTGCGAGGGGTATGTGCCCTCCTTGAGACATGTATTCACCTGAATAGGGGCACATCAGGTAAAGCAGCTTCACTCTATATCTTTGTACAACGGTCTCTATGTCCAGAACTTTAGAAATAGTTTCCAGAATAGCCAAGCTATAATGTGCCTGTTGTTACACATCCTGTTTTGTAAATATGTTTTAACTTTCGTCTTCGAAAACACGAAAGAGTTCTTTCGCAGTCAGCACTCGATGAAGCGACTGTTAGACCTGTTCGCGCCGATCCTTAGTTCGTAGTGTATTCTAGTTTCATGTCACCCGATTCACCCCTCCCTCCCCTTCTCTTATCTTATCGGCTGCACTACCGGTCCCGAGTTCGTTGTTATTCAGTATTGTTCTGTCTTTGCCTCGTAACGCACGGTTCGTGTCGCTCATCGTCTCGTGGTGACATTCACCATAATATTCCTCCGTGCAGCGCATCCTGCCTGCATTAGTGTTCTTCCTCAATTAACCTAGCCTATCATCCAGTGTTTCTTACAAGTACAAGTGCAGTTCTTATAGTTTTTCTCCGTCCTCAACCGCCAATCTCGCTGTGTCTGCTAACTGTCACCTTTGACCTCCACGCAACGTCAGTCGATCGCCTCGCATCTCTGCAGTCCTGAGTTCGACCTCTCGCTTCAGGCATTTCATACTTCATACTTTCCTTCTATACTCGAGTATCTTTCTTCTTTTACTCTCTATGGTGGGCTTACAAATACGCCCATCTTATGCATCCAGTAACGCGCCGTCAAGTAATCACTTGGGTAAGTCCATCAATTCTCATCTCATCTATGCAATCTCACAGTCCACTTTCTCGCTCTGTCTAAGTACTGGTCCTCCGCCTAAACAGACCAATTACACCCAATGGCAAGTGAGTACTTACTTGTCGAGAAGATTCACCAACTGCAGTAGGCTTATTATGTCGTCCTCCTGGCTCTCGACTGTCATTGACGCGACACTTTATTGTAATTGATAGTAATTTCACTTCTGATTGAAGTTTCACAATGTCTCAATTATTGAGAACCTTGTTTGTTGATATCCTGTTGTGTCCTGTTAAGACACCGTCGCTTCATCAACACAGACATTTTCAGCTCTTACTTTTCTTTTTGTTATTGTTGTTTTTAAAATCGAAAATCGGTTTGCGTCATTTAAAAGGTAAATCGCGGTATTCGGGCTTGAAACTGAGTACGTAGGTACACAATACACAGCCATGTGTGCATATAACTGCACTTGACACATAACACAATGAGCTTATTGAAACAACGGTCCACTCAATAGAAGTCAGTCATATACTCATTTCACAGATCACAGAATGAGACTGCAAACTCAGCGCTGGGGAGATGGTTTGGGACCATGATTCATTAGAATAAGAACAATAACAGTCGCCATACCGAAACTGCGACCAAAGATTGTGGGAATTGTGGTGGGAGAAACAAATGTTTATTTGTTTATAGCAAAAATATAGATGGTAGTTGTCACTTTTCATTACAAGGAGCCTACTCTAAACATTAGCTTGCTACTCGATACCCTACGGACATCTTGTTTCCTAGGAGGGCCACTAGGGGGCCAATTAAAATCTGGGGGTGCCATGCCCCCCCCCCAGGCCCCCCTCTAGCGTCATCTCTGAAAATGACGCGTGACTGGTGGTGGAATGGTGTATCGGTCGTTACTTCCTCTGAAAGAAGAGAAGAGGGGCTTTGCGTTCCAGGACGTTATCACGGCATGGAGGCAAGCGTCGCGACGCCCAGTGTTATACACATGTCTCGTGTGGAGGAGCTTGACTATGAACAATGCCAGTATGTATGGTGTACTCACTCCCTCTGAAAGAAGAGAAGCGGTGCCTTGCGTCCCAGGACGTTATCACGGCATGGAGGCAAGCGTCGCGACGCCCAGTGTTATACACATGTCTCGTGTGGAGGAGCTAGACTATGAACAATGCCAGTATGTATGGTGTACTCACTCCCTCTGAAAGAAGAGAAGCGGTGCCTTGCGTCCCAGGACGTTATCACGGCATGGAGGCAAGCGTCGCGACGCCCAGTGTTATACACATGTCTCGTGTGGAGGAGCTAGACTATGAACAATGCCAGTATGTATGGTGTACTCACTCCCTCTGAAAGAAGAGAAGCGGTGCCTTGCGTCCCAGGACGTTATCACGGCATGGAGGCAAGCGTCGCGACGCCCAGTGTTATACACATGTCTCGTGTGGTGGAGCTTGACTATGAACAATGCCAGTATGTATGGTCTACTCACTCCCTCTGAAAGAAGAGTAGCGGTGCCTTGCGTCCCAGGACGTTATCACGGCATGGAGGCAAGCGTCGCGACGCCCAGTGTTATACACATGTCTCGTGTGGAGGAGCTTGACTATGAACAATGCCAGTATGTATGGTGTACTCACTCCCTCTGAAAGAAGAGTAGCGGTGCCTTGCGTCCCAGGAATGTTATGACGGCTGGAACTAAGACGGAGGCAAGCGTCGCGACGCCCAGTGTTATACAACCGGCTCGTGGCCTCGTGTGGAGGAGCTTGACTAAGAACATAGCCAGTATGAAGTAGTGGGTATCACAGGGCAGGAACCAGCTGTGAACCATGCACTGCAACAGAAGACGGGTATATGAGAAATGCATTCATGGATAATAATAATTAATTTGATTCTAATTTTCTGCAGGAAACCTGCCTAGGGTCACCTTATGCCCCTTACTAGATATGCGGTATTTGAAATAGTTGGGAAGAAGCTGCTGGAGTTAATACGTGCTTTTATATGCCCTTTATTTTGTCGTATTCTGTACTTCGAAGCAGCACCAACAGTTTTATTAGTTCTACTCAATGTTGGAAAAATGCATTATATATTTTAACTGAATTCGTCACTCAACATCCATCGTATTATCCATGTATGGTCTCACTAGAATCGGCAGTTTCATGCTTAGACAAAACACGTCAATGGTTATCCACAACATTATTGTCTCTAAGCCACTATCCCTTATGGGAAAGTTCTTCATCAAAACCTTTTAGCCAGGTGAGTAATTTTCAAAGAGAGTATTTCATTGACCTTGAATTAAACAGCTAGCCAATTATAAAGAGCTAATAAGCTATTAGCCTATAAGGTGTACTTTAAGGCTTCTGATTGGTGGTTGCCATGAGCCAAACAAGTAAGCTATTATCTGTCTAATTAGCTGCTCGTAAACCAATCATATGACAAGTAGTGAAATTGTTGTTGGGCAATAAGCAATATAAACGAAATCAATTTGGTTCTGACCATTCTCTCCGGGTTGACGTAGTTGTTGATGTAGAGGAGGTTCGCCCACCAGTTCTCACGGCAAGTATCTCTGTCCAGGCCGATGAGGGTGTTCCACAAGGGTCCGTCCCCCATGTCGTACATCAGAGTGGCACAGTAGAACACTACTAGCATGTACGCGGGTGTCAGCCTGCAATGATAATAGGGCACCTGATGTAGAGGCAGTTCTCACGGCAAGTATCTCTGTCTAGGCCGATGAGGGTGTTCCACAAGGGTCCGTCCCCCATGTCGTACATCAGAGTGGCACAGTAGAACACTACTAGCATGTACGCGGGTGTCAGCCTGCAATGATAATAGGGAACCTGATGTAGAGACAGTTCTCACGGCAAGTATCTCTGTCTAGGCCGATGAGGGCGTTCCACAAGGGTCCGTCCCCCATGTCGTACATCAGAGTGGCACAGTAGAACACTACTAGCATGTACGCGGGTGTCAGCCTGCAATGATAATAGGGAGCCTGATGTAGAGACAGTTCTCACGGCAAGTATCTCTGTCTAGGCCGATGAGGGCGTTCCACAAGGGTCCGTCCCCCATGTCGTACATCAGGGTGGCACAGTAGAACACTACTAGCATGTACGCGGGTGTCAGCCTGCAATGATAATAGGGAACCTGATGTAGAGGACACCAGTTCTCACGGCAAGTATCTCTGTCCAGGCCGATGAGGGCGTTCCACAAGGGTCCGTCCCCCATGTCGTACATCAGAGTGGCACAGTAGAACACTACTAGCATGTACGCGGGTGTCAGCCTGCAATGATAATAGGGGACCTGATGTAGAGGCAGTTCTCACGGCAAGTATCTCTGTCTAGGCCGATGAGGGCGTTCCACAAGGGTCCGTCCCCCATGTCGTACATCAGAGTGGCACAGTAGAACACTACTAGCATGTACGCGGGTGTCAGCCTGCAATGATAATAGGGAACCTGATGTAGAGGCAGTTCTCACGGCAAGTATCTCTGTCTAGGCCGATGAGGGTGTTCCACAAGGGTCCGTCCCCCATGTCGTACATCAGAGTGGCACAGTAGAACACTACTAGCATGTACGCGGGTGTCAGCCTGCAATGATAATAGGACACCTGATGTAGAGGCAGTTCTCACGGCAAGTATCTCTGTCTAGGCCGATGAGGGCGTTCCACAAGGGCCCGTCCCCCATGTCGTACATCAGAGTGGCACAGTAGACACTACAAGCATGTACGCGGGTGTCAGCCTGCAATGGTAATGGGGAACCTGATGTAGAGGCAGTTCTCACGGCAAGTATCTCTGTCTAGGCCGATGAGGGCGTTCCACAAGGGTCCGTCCCCCATGTCGTACATCAGAGTGGCACAGTAGAACACTACTAGCATGTACGCGGGTGTCAGCCTGCAATGATAATAGGGAACCTGATGTAGAGGCAGTTCTCACGGCAAGTATCTCTGTCCAGGCCGATGAGGGTGTTCCACAAGGGTCCGTCCCCCATGTCGTACATCAGAGTGGCACAGTAGAACACTACTAGCATGTACGCGGGTGTCAGCCTGCAATGATAATAGGGAACCTGATGTAGAGGCAGTTCTCACGGCAAGTATCTCTGTCTAGGCCGATGAGGGTGTTCCACAAGGGTCCGTCCCCCATATCGTACATCAGAGTGGCACAGTTGAACACTACTAGCATGTACGCGGGTGTCAGCCTGCAATGATAATAGGGAACCTGATGTAGAGGCAGTTCTCACGGCAAGTATCTCTGTCTAGGCCGATGAGGGTGTTCCACAAGGGTCCGTCCCCCATGTCGTACATCAGAGTGGCACAGTAGAACACTATTAGCATGTACGCGGGTGTCAGCCTGCAATGATAACAGGGAAGCTAAGTGGGCGTAGACTGGTTCTCTCTCGTCTACCGTACTAGAAGCTCAAGGTCTACTTGATCTCCGCCTAGCGGAGACTCGTCGAACTCAACTTGGGAGTTCGACGAGCCTCCGCTAGGCGGAGATAAGTAGACCGTACTTGAAGCTGTGCTAGAAGTTTAGTAAGCGGTACCGCCTTTTCGAGAGAACTTGTAGGAAGAACACGCACAATCAAAGAAACTGTGATGTTTCCCCTTTACACTGATATAAAACACTTTTCTTGTCTCAAGTATGTACAGGCCTGGGTATACTTGCAAGTTGAAGTGAATAACACAGCGTTAAACTCGTACGTTGCTTCTACAGTGCAGTGTTGACAAATCTCAAGACTAAAACTTATGCATACGTGACTACGTCCGTGACAACTACTTGTGCTTGCTATAGCAATGTGTCTACTGTTGCTTTGAATTGTAAATACAATTATATTTCATGGAAATGTCAAAAATATGCTGAAAATTTAACTTTGTTCAAACCCGTTAAAACAATTTAGTAACTTTGCTAGATTTCTATCGCTGGAGTCAACGTAAGTTCGTTGTATTATCGTCACATCCAACCACTTACATACATCATTTTCATCTGCGTTCAGCAACCAAATGATAAGTCATATTGAGCAGTGTAAAGTATCACATATTGTGATGTAATCTGTTTTCATAAGTTTGGCGTGTATCAAAAGATACTGCGAGTTACGTTTCCCGTCATTATATATATTCTTATGTGGAAGGAGACCATAAAGAACCATTTTGCTCCCCGCCTTCAAACCATCTGTGTAGTTGAAAATATAGGACACTATACACTGTTCCTTGTCAATTAGAATTATTTTAAAACGACGCAATATTTCGAGAGCTAATCAGCTCTCTTCAACAGGCAACCGTCCACTACCAAGAGACCATTGACAGATAGATAAACGTCAAAACGTCACAGCCTGACAACACAGCAACGCCCCCTCGCCCCCCCAACCGCCAATCTACATCTCTTGCCAATCTCTTGGTAGTGGACGGTTGCCTGTTGAAGAGAGCTGATCAGCTCTCGAAATATTGCGTCGTTTTATACTAATTTTAATTGACAAGGAACAGTGTATACTGTATAGTCCTATATTTTTAACTACACATATGTTGCCTGTTCTACTAAGTTTCCGTTTTTAATATTGAAACCGTCTGTCCCCGATACGGATACACGTTGCATGATGCATAATACGTCACTCACCTGCAGAACCTGAGCAGGATGGCTTGTAGCGGGTTCACGCTAGTCCTCTCGAGGATTGCGAGAAGGATGTAGGTGACCAACAATCCACTTAGGACAAAGAATGTGTCCACGGCAACATCCCCTTGGAACAGGAATTGTCTGTCGAACTTCAACGCTTCCTGAATCGAATGTACACACATATATTGGCAAATAATATTTTAAAATAGACACTTTAAATTTTATGTACCAAACTTACACTTAAATTGTTTTATTTTGCTGTCATTTACATATTTTTGTACGATTATTTGTATTGATATGTTGTCAATGTCAAAAGCATTAATTGATAAATATAGTGCATTACACTCGCACAATTTAACGCAAAAACAAGAAAGGGAATAGTAAAGTTAGAACAACGTTATGGTGTCAACTATCCCACCTATGAAGCCAGAATTTCTATAAGATAGAACTAAAAGGCGTCACGCCATAAATTCTGATTTTATTGACCACTGTGGTAATGTACACTGTAAGATCGCAACCAATTCCAGCCTTCTATTTGAAACAGGGACCTTTCAAATGTTGGGACTTGATTGTTTCATTGATTGATTGACTGATTGATTGATTGATTGATATTATTGTTTCACGTCGTACTCGACAACTATGATCATATGCCCTCGGGGGTGGTCGGTGGAATGGGACAAGTAGGATGTAAAGGGGAAGAAAAGAGAAATGGGAGGACGTACACTGTCTTTTGTTTGGCCTCACAACCTCGGACTGTCGGGCTAGGGTGGCCCTACCAGAAGCATACGCTTCCGCCGGCATAGCTCACGGGAACAATAAAGCATGCAAACCTGCCCACCACGATAAGGTAGCAGTCCATGGTCAGGGTGTGTAGTTGGTTTTTATGATGGTATTAAATAAGTAGCTTTTCGTATGCGTATGCGACGATGCGTAAATTATGATTAAACAAATAACCTAACCCTGAATTGTCCGACCATTGAAGTGTTTTCTTTGCTTCCAAAACTATTGTTGAAAAGGCTAGGTGCTTGCTGCTACCATCAGACTGACCCAAGTGCTTCTCGTCAGAAGCAGTGCTTGCAGCCACATATGTTATGTTGGAAGCAGATGCCCAACTGTTGTCTTAGAAAATAGTGTTCCAGCTGAAATATGGTATGGACGTAGACAAAACATTAGTAAGTGTTTGCGTGCTTGTCCTGTCTCAAAATACCTCAAGAATTAATCTCAGGAAAATTTGAATCGAGAACTGAGAAATGCTATCTTGTTGGGTATTGCAACAATGGGTAAAGATTCTGGAATGATATAGAGACAAGACATGTTTACGGCTAGAGATGTAACATTTGCTGAAACAAAATTTATTAACTCCAGAGTTATGGTCACTTTATAACAATGGACCAGCAGAAGCAGAATCCCAGAACTCTATTGAAGATGATTCAACCAACGAGGGCCAAGGGAATAGAGATTCACTACAGCCAGCCACCAACGAGGAAGAAGAGGAAGGGCAATCTGTCCAATAGATTGATTGATTGATTGTCGTCTTTATTAGTGGCGGGATTAATGCCCGTGAGGCATTTTCTACGAACGAGGCAGAATGGAATCAGACATTCAATGGCCAAGTAGAATAGGAAATCCACCAAAATACCTAGGAAATTAGGTTGATTACGAAGATTATGTGGGTTTTGCTTAAAAGACTGAAATAAATCTGGACTTGTCTTTGGGTCTATGTCTTTGTGTTTGCTCTGTGTGTATTGGTATTTGTTTGCATTTGTCTTTGCATTTGTCCTGTATCTGTTTCTGTTCTGCCCTTGTATTATTAGTCTCTGTATCCGTCTTTGTATTTGTGTATTAGGCTGCAGAGGGCCGTGTTGTGGCCCTATATCGGCCTTCTCGCCTCCGGGCGAGAAAACATCAATAAATTCAATTCCATGTAGAGAATGTATACCTGCATGCTATGATAATATTTTTGATAGACATGATAAACAAGAGTGGCTTCATGCTGTTTTAGTAAGGAAATGCAAGCTTTGCAAGAAAATAATATCTGAACTCTAGTTTCATCAGCTCCAGGCAAAAGAGCTGTAAATGCCAGTACATTCGTGCAAATCGCAAGTGGGTGTTTCGTACAAAATATGGGGATGAAGCCAAATTCAAAAATTAATGACCAACAAGGCAGATTTTTTATTAACAATTTGTCAATTAATCTTCGACTTATAAGGGAGGGTGGGGGAGGGGACGGCGTAAATTTTGAAATTTTGTGGCCTCATTGAAGGAGGAGGTGACACGTTTTGTGACTGGCTGCGACAAGGGGGAGGGGTGGGGGTGAAAATGGTGTGACCATACGGACAGCCCCTTACGATGGCCGAGGACCGTCACTTACGCGTTCCACATACTCGAAGTTTTGCACCGCCGAACCGAGAGTGTTTCCAACCCTGTGGCAGAGGATCACGACGCCTATGGACACTACGCGGATGCCGCAGAGACAATCAAAAGATCTGTTGTTAGATTCTGGCTCGGTAATTTCCAGGAAGTTCTTTCGCAGAGAGAAACAGAGGAAATACTCTAATGCTCTTCCACCTGAAACCAGACACACACCACCATGAGACGTATTTCTATTTGTTATTGAAAAAATTGTAGCAAGTGCAAAACAAAATTAATTTCATCCCAATCGGCAGATTAGTTTGAAGCTGCTCTATTTTCTTGCATATCTTCCCCTAATGGTTTAATAGTTAACACATCCCGTACATATCCCAGGTCCAGAATCTGCTCTATGTCTATATTGTGTACATTTATACATACCTGTTTATCTACCTCAATTCATAACATTCCGTTTTGCTTCAAGATATGTCTTGTCAAACTCAACAGTACCATGGCTATGTGGTATTACCGCGTGAAGGATAGAAAGTATAAATTAAGTGGACTAGCCACACCGCTGTGTTTGATCTTTCTAGGTATCCAATACAAGGTCATTATTTGTTACTAATAGATATGAGAAAATATAATTTGGTGCTTTTGGACTCCGCGTTTCGTTACCAACTTTCCTTAACTCTATTTCTGTACTGGCTATTACAGTGACTCATTCAAAGCAGCCATTTCAACAATAACAACAATGTAATAACTGTTAATTTCCAGTGAGAATAATTAATATTTGTTGCATAAACCTGTGTGAGGGTTGATAGCGCTTGTTTATATGAATATGTTCTTGTGTTTACAAGTCTGATTTGGCGTCAAGAGCTTTCCTAGCAGGTATTGAATAATCAGGTGGTGTGCATGCCTATAGTTGTTGTATCTATTCAATACATTATACGAACATTATAAACACATCTAATATGAACAAATACGCTTTATTTGAATACTTACCATTGTTGCCTGAGGAAGTAGGTTCTTTTTCGTGAACGAAGTCGCAAATAGTACTTGAGATTACAACAATGGCGATTACGGCCAGCACGCAACTGAAACACGACGAACAAGTAGTAAAGAAACGAAGTAAATTATTTCTAAGATGTTCCATCGAACATGTAATACTTCAAAATTTGAATTATAGAAATAACCAATAGTGAAAACTGAATTGGAACTTTGTGTTTCATTTTCATTGCAGATTAAAAGAATTGTAAAACGTTACTTATTTCGTCATAGGTGATGAAAACCCATGACCCTTAACTGAAGCCTTATGGCATCATCATTAGATGATGGATCATAGATCCTAGTTCTAGAGATCACTTGAGAAGAAACGGTCCAAGGGTAGGTCCATTGTAAATAAATCACCTTCAAATTCTCTTGTTCTCTAAGGTCCGAACTCACCAAACTTTTTAATATGCCACTTTACTAATATCGAATTGGTTGCCATGGCTTCAACAAACGTTACATACAAAATGCATGGTGGCTTCTACTGGGCGCCATTTTTTATCTCCGAAAATCGCCGATAAAACTTTGATGAAACTGGTTCTTAGCTTTGCGGCAGTTTTTTGCAATTTATGTTGGAAGTATCTTTCCATCCATCCATCTATCTCTATTCTCTCTACTTTATGTCCAATGGGTATACAGATACTCGCGTACTTTCTTTTTATAGCCATCAATATCAATGACATACGCCAGGCGATGTATAACACATTGAAAAACACACATATTAAAATGAAACCAAACAGGCAATCATACAATATGGCGGGTATCGAGGAACGAGCATAGGTCGTCGGACCTCCATTCAGTTACATATCTTGGTAACAACATTTATATCTATGCGTAGACCTACCAGTAGGCGATGTTACCGAACGAAAACAAGTCTTGTAGTTGACGTGTCGGCCCACAGAGCGCAGCATCTACTTGAACGCTTATCGACGTGGTTCTCGGAGACGCCGCAAGATGGCGGTCAATGGACGCCTGGACGTCGTCATGGGAACAGGAAGCCGGGACGCACAGCGCCCAGTAGACGACGTTGCGCGGGATTCTCCAAGGGGCTCCAACGTTCTACACAACATAAAGACTGTCTCTTTAAGGCTGCATGTTGACCTAACCTGGGGAACACCCGATTTCTTTGTAGTTTATACCGACATTACATGGTTCAATACTTTCGTCAAACTTATTGAATTCAATGACAAAAAAGGCATCAATTAATAGAATCTATATTGTTGCAGTATTTTTACCAAACTGTTTTTGATTCGCTTTTGTTCTTGAAATTTGACGAAAGTATTGAGTCGTGTATACAGTCGGCATTAGAAAAAAGTAAAAAATAAAACATAAGACTATTATAGGTAGCTTTCAATAGACGTCACGTGGCGGCCATTATGAGGTACACATTGCTTGTTTACATTTGTTCTGTCAATAGAAGACACATAGGTTATCCAGGAAAAAACACAGTTTTAAGCCGTATAGATTGATGTGTGCAGGTAAAAGTTCAAGAAATTGATAACAACAATGATAACAAATGATTACACATGCAAATGATTGTCTTCAAACAGAGTTTACTAGCTCTTATTTTGTTTTCAGTCATAATACGGAACCTTTGTTTGAAAACAGTTGATGTGTCAGTCAAAGGACATCTGCAATATTGCAACAATGCAGTGTCGGAAGAACGTAAACAAATGTTTACTGAGTACCTCAGTATGGCTACCGTGCGATACCGGACATGACGTTATTGCAAGCTCACTAATATATGTCATCTCCATAGTCAGCCGCCACCCTGGGGCGTCCGTTGTTGCTAAGGATTTGTTTTCTATATGGGAAATAACATGTATGAATTTTTTATCATTCATCAATCATCACTCATCAGGCTAAAGAGGACATTGTACCTTAATTACAATAAAATGAATAAATAATCGGTGTCTTACTCACTCATCGTTGGTAGAACATGGCCAACAACATGTTTACAACAATAGGGAAGGCTCACACATTTTTTTTATTTGCTTAGGGCTGGTCCACACAGATTTTGTAAGCATAAGATTTAAGGTTTAACGCGTAGTCGTAAAGTTGGATCATAGGAAACACGTACTGGCGTTCACACAAAGTTTTAGTTTTAAGAGATTGTTTTCATTGTTGTTCTTGGCAACAACGTCTTAAAACCTTAAATCTTATGCTTAAAACATCTGTGTGGACCAGCCTTTACTGGTTACCTCAAGTTAAAATAAACGGGAACTAATTGGTTTCGGCTCGAAAGGTGCATTAACATCGCTTTAACAGCAAGTCAAAGATATTGCTGTCAAAACACTCTCAGAAACGGACCTGCGCCATCTTGCTCGTGATTAGAAGGTTCTGACGTCATATCTCAGTAAACAATAATTTTATATCATACAAATAGTGCTGAAATCCCACCCTTTAGTAGATTATTGCTCTCATAAGACTTTAACTGAACCAACGTTTATTTGTAGTTAGTAAATGAACACTGCTCAACATTAATTAACAACAATATGTTAAATAATTGCATTATTTTAAACACGTTTTGGTAAATACTGTATCAAAATGTATTTTCTGAAGAAAATAGTGGTATAAAAGGCATTGTAGTAAAGTCACTGCATCCTAGATATTGTAAAATATCCAACTTAATATCGTTGATATTATTAAGAATACTTCAAGGAGGCAGTTGTTTACATGAGTTATGACGTAAAGAGCCGTTTTTCAATTACGGAACGGAAAGTTCCAAATTTCAAACTTAAAATGCTAATAGAATTGGAAATATACGCTTCTCAGATATAAAAATTATACCGCCCGTATTTTTAGATGATGATCTTCCATTTTTAAGTGCTTTGAGGAATATTTATTTTTGATGAGACTTCCCTATTGGATGGCAGTCTTGGATTTCCAATGGGTCGTCTGGCTGTGACGACAAAGGTCGAACAAACAATCGGTTGCTACTGTAGGTAGTGTTATTACACTTCTTTCTTTAATTCGCGCACATTCATTGTTCGTCAGACAAAAACCTGTGGAGTGACTATTTCTTATTCGTTATTAACGCCAAGTCATTGTAGGCTAGACAATAGACAGACAAATGAGTATATTGCGATCCCGATAACAATGGGAGCAGAGCAAATGAAGCCAGCCAGACACAATCATAAGGCATCTAATTGCACTTCGCCAGCTACACCACACCACTCAGAAACGTTACATCAATCTTGATTTTGCACGCTCTGAATAAAAAAAACAAAACAATTCATCCAGAAGGAATCGATATAAAATTAATTTTTATTATAATCGTTTTTTTCTAAACTATGCTAAACCCTAAAATACCTAGTGCGTGAACACCCCAATGTGCGCGAGTGCACTTACACGCTGCCAATCACTCGCCACAAGGGGTGGGTAGGGGTAGACAGTGGCAGAGAAATACAACTACCTACTGCAATCTCTCCGTGGAATACACTGTAGGCTTAATATTACACTCCAATGAACTTTATCACTGTATCACCCCTCATTGGGTGGTTGCATATGAATGTATATTAGATCGGGAACAATTCCTCTAATGGCCTTGTGACCGAGTACCCTAGTGTGTGAGTACTCTAGTGCGTGAGTAACCTATTGCGCGAGTATCCTATTGCGCGAGTATCCTAGTGCGCGAGTACCCTAGTGTGTGAGTACTCTAGTGCGTGAGTATCCTATTGCGCGAGTATCCTAGTGCGCGAGTATCCTAGTGCGCAAGTATCCTATTGCGCGAGTATCCTATTGCGCGAGTATCCTATTGCGCGAGTATCCTATTGCGCGAGTATCCTATTGCGCGAGTATCCTAGTGCGCGAGTATCCTAGTGCGCGAGTATCCTATTGCGCGAGTATCCTATTGTGCGAGTATCCTAGTGCGCGAGTATCCTATTGCGCGAGTATCCTATTGCGCGAGTATCCTATTGCGCGAGTATCCTAGTGCGCGAGTATCCTAGTGCGCGAGTATCCTATTGCGCGAGTATCCTATTGTGCGAGTATCCTAGTGCGCGAATGCACTAACACCCTGCCAATCAATAACCTCACATACAGGTGAAGGTATTGTTGAGACAGTCTCCGTATCCCGACTGTCAAGTATCTACTTGGTTGCTCCCTTCTATCTGCTTGTATACATAGTAAGTGATGAGTGAGAGGGTGAGTGAGTGAGTGAGTGAGTGAGTGAGTGAGTGAGTGAGTGAGTGAGTGAGTGAGTGAGTGAGTGAGTGAGTGAGTGAGTGAGTGAGTGAGTGAGTGAGTGAGTGAGTGAGTGAGTGAGTGAGTGAGTGAGTGAGTGAGTGAGTGAGTGAGTGAGTGAGTGAGTGAGTGAGTAAGTGATGAGTGAGAGGGTGACTCACACGAATCTTGTCCCAGGCCGGCCGAGTGGGGTTGTAGAAGTCTGCGTCCGAGTCTGTCCCGGCTTGAGGAGGGGACAGTGTGACAGTAGTGAGACAGTACCGGCCCTGTATGGGGGTAACGGTCTCCACACACTCGTCGTAGTCGCCCATCTGGTAGATACGCCCCTTTAGCACCCCCACGGCGCTGCGGGCGGACGCCTCCACCACTGCAAGTAGGTGGGTACAATGTATTATTGGTAGACACGCCCCTTTAGCACCCCCACGGCGCTGCGGGCGGACGCCTCCACCACTGCAAGTAGGTGAATACAATGTATTATTGGTAGACACGCCCCTTTAGAACCCCCACGGCGCTGCGGGCGGACGCCTCCACCACTGCAAGTAGGTGAATACAATGTATTATTGGTAGACACGCCCCTTTAGAACCCCCACGGCGCTGCGGGCGGACGCCTCCACCACTGCAAGTAAGTGGGTACAATGTATTATTGGTAGACACGCCCCTTTAGCACCCCCACTGCGCTGCGGGCGGACGCCTCCACCACTGCAAGTAGGTGAATACAATGTATTATTGGGTGACACGCCCCTTTAGCACCCCCACTGCGCTGCGGGCGGACGCCTCCACCACTGCAAGTAGGTGGGTACAATGTATTATTGGTAGACACGCCCCTTTAGCACCCCCACTGCGCTGCGGGCGGACGCCTCCACCACTGCAAGTAGGTGGGTACAATGTATTATTGGTAGACACGCCCCTTTAGCACTCCCACTGCGCTATGGGCGGACGCCTCCACCACTGCAAGTAGGTGAATACAATGTATTATTGGTAGACACGCCCCTTTAGCACCCCCACTGCGCTGCGGGCGGACGCCTCCACCACTGCAAGTAGGTGGGTACAATGTATTATTGGTAGACACGCCCCTTTAGCACCCCCACGGCGCTGCGGGCGGACGCCTCCACCACTGCAAGTAGGTGAATACAATGTATTATTGGTAGACACGCCCCTTTAGAACCCCCACTGCGCTGCGGGCGGACGCCTCCACCACTGCAAGTAAGTGGGTACAATGTATTATTGGTAGACACGCCCCTTTAGCACCCCCACTGCGCTGCGGGCGGACGCCTCCACCACTGCAAGTAGGTGAATACAATGTATTATTGGGTGACACGCCCCTTTAGCACCCCCACTGCGCTGCGGGCGGACGCCTCCACCACTGCAAGTAGGTGGGTACAATGTATTATTGGTAGACACGCCCCTTTAGCACCCCCACTGCGCTGCGGGCGGACGCCTCCACCACTGCAAGTAGGTGAATACAATGTATTATTGGTAGACACGCCCCTTTAGCACCCCCACAGCGCTGTGGGCGGACGCCTCCACCACTGCAAGTAGGTGGGTACAATGTATTATTGGTAGACACGCCCCTTTAGCACCCCCACGGCGCTGCGGGCGGACGCCTCCACCACTACAAAAAGGTGAATACAATGTATTATTGGTAGACACGCCCCTTTAGCACCCCCACGGCGCTGCGGGCGGACGCCTCCACCACTACAAAAAGGTGAATACAATGTATTATTGGTAAAGAACGCTAAACAACATTGGAAAAGTGAAAGTATGCACAATTTGGTTTTGCAAACACTCAGTGCTACATGAACAGCTTTTGATAGTTTTTAGTAAATAAAACTGTTATTTTTAATTAGACGATTTTTTAAATTGATCTAGAACCCTTAAGCTGCCGTTACTGTAGAGCGTTGGGACCGACGCGTCAGTCGCGTCGACCAATCTGATTGCGAGTTTGGCGCTTCAGCCGCGTTGTTCGCGAAACTAACTATGAAAAATGCAACAATGCAAAACTTCTTTATTTCCTGTGTTTTGATTGAAGATGGAATCTATAACCTACAAATAACAATTTTACTTCCACATTTCGAGGTAAACAAGAGCTGCAATTTGTCTCGGCCAAATGGGGTCTATAGCGAAATTTATTTGTAAGTAGGTAGATAATAGATCACATATACATTTAGATTATGAACATGTTATGACAGTTGTCATGTTGTTTGCTCGCGTTGTTCGCGTTAGGTCTACCAAAGATCGCGCTACTGTAAACACTCGACGCGAGCAACGCACGTAACGCAGCTAACGCGTCGCGAGCAGCGCTCCACAGTAACGACAGCATAAGACGGAGTTAGTAACGGTATTCTAAAGCCGCATTTACATAAATGACTATTGATTATTGACTATTGACTATTGACTATTGATTATTGACTACCCAAAGAAAGATATGAACACTACACAACTAAGTTCTTTGACACGTATGATCTGCCACCTAGAACAAATGAATCAAACTGATTGACAAACAACGAGCTGTCAAAATAATAAAATTGCAACATTATGAAGAAAACGAGCTATGGCGATAGTAACTGCTCAACAGTTAAAACGTTTAATGATGGACAACCAAGTTGTGAAGGTTTTGTATGTTTCTTGTTTGTTTTGAAGATTTGTTTTCAAAATAAGAATATTTTATTGTTTGACAGCTTCATAAAAATAATAAATAAATAATATTCGCCGGAAATAGTCAAAAACAAATATTATACACTTGACAGTAATTGAGTAGTGGTATTGACTTCCGTTGCTCCACATTCATTGGCTGAACGCGAACGTTCTGATTGGTTGTGACTATGACTTTGAGATATTTTCCTTTCGTTAGTCAATAGTCAATAATCAAAGTCAAAAGTAAAGTTGTGTGAACGTCAGCACGTATACGCCTATGGTTCAATTCGCTTAATCACTAGTCAATAGTCAACAGTCAATAGTCAATAGTCAATAGTCATTTGTGTGTACGCGGCTTTAATCGCCATTGACAACAATGCACCTTGATATGACTTTTGAAAACTAGTTCGTATTGTTGTACACTGTTGTCACTTGTGTAATTAACTCCATCTATGGGTCCTAGATTAATTATTGAAGGTCGTCTATTGTTACAAACTAAGAATTGTTTTCATACAATATTGAGTTCCTACGAAACCAAGGTCCGTCGATCCCCTGGCGGAGGTTCGGTTAACCTTAAAGTAAGGTCTTCTCATGTGCACGAAAATCGCCATTCTCGTGCCCACTACAAAAACTTTTTTTTTTTTTTTTACTTAAATTTACTAATTTAGTATGCAAATTTTGATTTCAGAATACTTTACTTAAAATACAAGTATTATTAAATTATTTCAATTAGATGTAATGCGGTTCTGCGCCAGAATTGGTTTTGACAGATCAATTCATTTGTGCATCAATTCATCATGTGATTTTTAAAATTGTGGAAATGGTTGGGACGACCTGACTTGGGAGCTCGACGAGCCACACCAGGGGATTTACGGACCTTGTTACGAAACCAAATTGTTCATGTGTTTTTCAATGTTGTTTGGCGTTCATGATAATGATACATGATATAAAAACGCTATTTTCATGCGGCTTTTGTACCCCTTTTTATGTTATTTTCAGGGAGTAACATAAACAGTTGATTGAATATATCAACACAAATATAATATTTCTATGGAGGGATTTACTTAGCTACTTACTTTGCACAGCCCATGTTGTAGAGTTCCGTAGATTCTCCAGCAGCCGTTGACTGTCGTTGCGACACAGTTCGTTGTTGGACCACAAAGCCACAATCGGCAACGTCGGAAAGATCTCTGCATCATCACTGACTTGTTTGAACTCGTCAAAGCCTTGTATCGCGCACACACACAACCACAAAATTACTAACAATTTTGACATTTCAGTAAAAATAATGTTATTTATTACTTAATAGTGATCACACATACGATATGTAAATAAGCATGTTATCCTCACGAGTTGTTTACATTTACCGCCTGTAGAAGACAATGGAATGTTCAGTTCAATAAATGTTCAAGAAAAACAAACTGGTTCGGTTTGAAGACACTGGATGTTGACACTTCAAGTTAACACGCACAAATGAGACTTTCTTTTGTGTTTGTTTGAAAAGTAGGGGAGTCCGTGTTTCACTTTCCACAACTATTTGTCTGAAGGGCGATTTACTAATCGCTATTTTATTATTATTTACAACGCTTATATTAGCTTGCCTTGTTTGTCTGGACGGAATCTTTGAATCGACATTCCACCTACTTCTAGATGTCCGATCAAGCTGAAAGTTTGCACACAGACGTATTCTTAATAACAATATACGAATCAATTGTCATATTTACTAAATATTCAATTAATTCATCATAATTAATTAATGTTTTATATGGGAATCGATGTTTCACCCACTTCCCAACGTCGAATCGAGTTGAAAGTTTTCACACAGACGTATTCTTAACGGCAATACATAAGTCAATTGTCATATTTACTAAATAATCAATTAAGCCATCATAATTAATTAATTGATGTTTTATATGGGAATCGATAAAACACCCACTTTCGAACGTCGAATTGAGCTGAAAGTTTTCACACAGACGTATTCTTAATGACAATACATGAATCAATTGTCATATTTACTAAATAATCAATCAAACCATGATAGTAAATTAATCGATATTCGATATATATATTCGATTGCAAGATTCTTTAAGACTAAAAAGTATAAAATAATATTACATGAAACAAATATTTTTTTCATGTAATATTATGACGAATGTTGTCATATCACATGTCTGTGTGTTTCTCGCATGGATACTGATAGAGTGAGTCACTGACTAAACGGTGGGCGAACTTCCAGGGCTCAGAAACATCTGCGCTTTGGAAGAAATTAGGAGATTTTAATGCTGTAAATATGCAACCAGTTGAAGATTTATCTGACGTTCAAGTCTCAGTTCGTCAATAGGTGTGTTTGATTTATCGACACTTTTTGTACTTTTTGCAATGTCCTTCATTCTCTACAATGGGGTAGAGTGCACAAAAGTACACAAGGTGTGGCTAAATCAAACAAACCTAATGATGCCGAGTGGTTGATTTATGAAGACGACAAAACGCCACATCACAATCATTCACAAGCCAGGATTCGAACCTGGAACGGTGTTATATAAAAGCAAAATGTGTATATACGAAGTATGTACCTCACATTTAGAATAGGAAAATACCAACCGCACCAGTTTTCTGAAATTTGGTTTTGCGTAGTTTGAATTGCCGTTATTCTACTATGAGTTGGGTTCGTTTCTGTTCGTGCGTTGACTATTAGCTGGGCCGTATTCAGCTATTCATAGTCGATCATAATATAGACTATATCGTGATGAATCCAGGTTCACTCAGGACAGAGGACAGAGGTACTATAGACTATAGACTATAGACTAGTATAGACTATAGACTAGTATAGACTATAGACTAGTATAGACTATAGACTATAGTAATGTGGACATCGTGATGAACCCAGGCTCACTCAGGACAGAGGTACTATAGACTATTACCATAACCGATAGAGGTGGCTCAGCGGTAAGACGCGAGACTCTAATTCGGGAGGTCGCCGGTTCGATTCCGGCCACCGGCAGTCCTGACTGAAGGTTTTTTCCGAGGTTTTCCTCAGTCGAAAAAGCGTATGCTGGGATTGAGTCATACTATCAGCCCTCGGACAATCCTTCCCAACTATCCTAACTTCCTTATAACCTAGTTAGTCACCTGAAGAGGGGCACATCAGGTAAAGCTGGTGTGCACCCTAGAACGGGTATTCCTACAAAAATTATTATTATTATAGACTAAAGTAATGTGGGCACTTTACACAGAGCATGCATGCATGGGCGCCTGCGCTCCAGGGCGTCTTTTGTATTTGCAACACTTTTTATCCTAGTTTGGGATGTTAAAGTAAGTTCTGAATGCAATGAAGTGACCAAGTACATTAACAACTTCGTACGTAGTACGTACTGTATGACATGTACATCATCAAAACGTAGAAACAGTATTTAAAAAAATATTATTTAGTTAATTACTTTGTTTTGACATATTTAGAATAAGTTAAACCTTTATGTTATGTTATTATTTATCATATTATATTTTTTATTTTAATAAATTTTTTTTAAATTATTTATTAGTTTATTTTTATTTAAAAAATCGAGTTGACGGGGGTGAAAAGAGGGGGTGAATTTTTTATGAGGAACGCTACATCTCAGAAACTAACAATGTTTCATACGTTAAAATTAGTGGTTAGATTCTCCATTAAAAATAAAGGAGTACGTTTTTTACTATTTTCCTAAAATTGTCAATGAGGGTGAAAATCGGTAGTGGATTCGTGGGGGTGAATTTTGTAACACAAAAACCGAAGATATTCTAGACGTGAAAATTGGTATATCTATTTTTCTTTGAAAATAA
The DNA here is from genome assembly GCA_945910005.1 of Isoperla grammatica. Classification (NCBI taxonomy): domain Eukaryota; kingdom Metazoa; phylum Arthropoda; class Insecta; order Plecoptera; family Perlodidae; genus Isoperla; species Isoperla grammatica. The sequence continues at coordinate 4,427,765 of OX246743.1, read as the reverse complement.
CGAAACATGTATTTACCGTTTTTCTAAAAACCAGTCACAGATGGTGAAAAAGTTTATTTCAGTTACTGAAAATGTTATAGACGTCAAACTCGGCAATTGGATTATCTTTTTAGAATAAAAAAACCCAAGTTTTACCATTTTCTGAAAATCCAGTTGAGGGAGTTGAAAATGTGGGGTGAATTTTATTATAAGTCACATAAACCTAAAAACGCAGAAGATGTTACAGACGTGAAAGTTGATATTTATATTCTGACATTCTCCTTTAAATAAACAAACATTTGTTTTACCGTTTTCCAAAAATCAAATTAAGTGGTGTGAAATAGGGTGGGGGTGATTTTTTTTATAAATATACGTTACAGACTTGAAAATTGGTATTAAGATTGTCCTTTAAAAATAAAGAAATACCTGTTTTACCATTTTGTATGCCACAATAAGTTGTACAAACATTCTGAAATCCACGACGGGCAAGTGCTAGTAAATAATAAAATGTTTAGCAACAATGTGTGCAAGTACACAACAGGATTGACTATGAATTCGAGTATTTACGTATGATATTTTGGCAATGATGGTTATCGTGATGACGGTTGGGTTATTTATTAATGTGAACGTGGAAACTTTCAGACTAATTGATTGTCTGGCCCTCGAGCGCGGTACTATAAATACTCATCACATAACGGAACAAAACGAAAACGAGTTCTATATTTGAATTGGAATGACTTTCTCCTGTAATATATAATATATACTAGATGTCAACAACATTAAAGTGACAGAGGCGGGTGTTTTAAATTGAACACCAACATTAGTTGTTAAAGTTATTTGACATTTTCAACAATTAAAAATCATTTATGTACTTTTCGTTTATGGATTCCAAAGATAGCGTTGAATGGTACAATTTAAAGCGTATCCCGAAAGTCGCTACCGTAAATTCTGATTCTGTCAGGGCTGAAGATGTTTCTCCCAAGGTCTCCTGTTTTTAACATACACACTACAAAACGAGGTTTGTAGCAGCGTACGAAACAATTCGTAGACAATGAAGGAACGCAGATATGAATTCATTCAGACATCGTTATGTTGATAAAGAAACTGGCCTTCGTTTTCAATATACGTACAAGTATGTACAAGTATGCAACAAGATCATCTTAAAATCACATGAACATAATTGTATATATATTTATTTATTCTGAAGCAAATCGTTTAGTATATATTTAGTTACAAAGTTCGACATATTTTCTCTCCCACTGAAATGGAACAAAACGGTGTGTAACAGGGTCTACTACTAAACCAACTAGTAGCTCAACAATTTAAACTAGACATGACATGTAATTTCAGAGCCGTTGTATATCTTTCTTTATCTATAGTTTCATTATTTTTTTTTTTTATATCTGCTCCCTGTGTCCAACAATGAAGTCGGGTAGGGGATAGGAACTTCATCCCATCATATTCTGGCCCCTAGGTACATCGAAGCCGGCTGGCCATGCCTGACGCTTCCCTCATGTTAACTTCCTCCGGCTCCTCGTCTTCACTTTCTTCTTCCTCTGCTAATAAAACAAATTCACACATTGAATTTTGAATGTATATTTTGTACTGCACTTCCTGAATGTGTAAATGTACTTATTAAGTTGAGAAATTTGTAACTTATTTCCTTTGAATATGTTCTTAAAATTCAAGTACTCTTAACCTAAAACACTATGTAAGTAATTGAATGTGATTAGTCACCACACTAGGAAGTCGTGCCCTGTTTTCCAGCCGTAATCGTTTGATGGGATTTTCAGCAATCTTTTCTGAAAGGAAATCTTTTATAAAATTTGAAATTGAAATATTTTTGTATATTTAGTACCAATTCTCTAATTAATAAAAATAGAATTCTAAAACCAGGCGCGTTCCTCATTGTTTTACCGAAAGGTTTCTATCTGAAGACAGTTCGTCGGCTGTGACCTTGAATTAAAGATATAGTGAATGCATAATATTAATTTCGTTTTGTTTTTTGTTTTTCACATCCATCATTTAATGGAAGCTTAGTTGAGTGGTCTTGAATAAAAGAAACAGTTCATATTTTCCCGAGTTGCAGTGTGAAAGGGTGGTGTTTTTCGATTCTGATATATGCGAGGTTTTTATGATGATGGAAATTCCAATGGAAACAAAACCTTGTAATGGCCCGCCCGCTAACGGCGTTCGCGAGACCACGCACAAGGCTTCAAACGACTGAATTAATAGTAATAAGACAATTGAATTTGAAAACAAATCCTGTATGAAACTTTCATCTTTCATAATATCATGGAAAAAGATTTTAGATGCAGCTACAAACAAATTATTTACGACTTGTTATTTGAAACCGAGTTGTCGCAATTAACCGGGCGTAGCGGGAAAGCGTGCTTTTAGCGGGCGGGCGATTACAAGGTTTTGTTTCCATCATCATAAAAAGCTCGCATATATCAAAATTTAAAATAACAACCACTAAAAAACTCACAATGATTCACAGATTACGTTGATGTCATTTATTTTGAAATCGGGCTTCAATTGAGTGAGTTACGAGACGTGGAAGTGAGACGTTGTTTCTCGCGTTTAATTTTAATGGGAATTTCAGCCACACGATCGAACCCCTATCGGTCTACGTCACAGACAAAACGAAACCTGCGCTGTAGGGCGAACGAAGCCTCGTTGAGCGGTGGGACTTTCATAATACTTACGTAGGCCTACTAGGAAAACGCTCTGTTTGACGCGTTGATAAGCGAGCGCGTCAATATCTACGAACTTTCTGGTGAAAAGTTGTCAATGCAAATACCACAGACAACTGATTTGCTAATACGAACCACAATTAACAACAATTCAGGAATGCGCACTGCAAAAATTGTTCTTATTTCCATGGCTATTATACTTTACGACATTGTTGTATGCAGTGCAATGTGCGTTGCTAAGAATTTTCGTGGTCATGTTTTCAACACGGTCCGCCACCGTTACTTACACTTATTGACAGCAATAGAAATGTAATTTCTGCCTCTAATACGTATCGGATCGCGTTAACATTAGTATACTCGTGACCGGACAAACATTTACGATAAGATAGCTACCTCACATTTTGCCGTTACTGCGTTTTAGAAAAATATTTTGGAGTAACTTTCGTGTAACTCTGTCAATACTTATCAGATCGCCATTAAATTAACATATTCGTGACCGGAAATATTTGTAAAAAAATTTGGCTATCTCAGATTTTGCCGCCATTTTGTTTCAGAAAAATATTTTGCAGTAACTATGGTGTAACTTTGTAACTTTTCGAACGATTTTGCCTCAAACCTATACACCTTCAATCCACATCAAGGCTTGTAGATGGTTTAAATTTCAAGTTGATCGGACTTTCCGTTCGACCGCAATCGACAGACATAAAAAACAAAAAACAAAAAAAACAGAACGAAGTGCCATAAGAGTCTAGTGGGGACGCTCACTTCTCTCGCTTAAAAAGCGTCAGCGTCTAATAACTCGACGTGTATGTTTGGGTTTAGTGGTCCTTTACTAGGAAAACGCTCTGTTTGACGCGTTGATAAGCGAGCGCGTCAATATCTACGAACTTTCTGGCGAAAAGTTTTCAAGGCTAATACAAACAACAATTAACAACAATTCAAGAATGCGCATTGCAAAATTTGTTCTAATTTCCATAGCTATTATACTTCCCGACATTGTTGGATGCAGTGCAATGTGCGTTGCTAAGAATTTTCGACGTCATGTTTTCAACACGGTCCGCCACCGTTACTAACACTTATTGACAGCAATAGAAATGTGATTTCTGCCTCAAATACGTATCAGATCGCGTTTAAATTAAAATATTCGTAACCGGACAAAAATTTACTATAAGATAGCCACCTCACATTTTGCTGTTACTGTGTTCCAGAAAAATATTTTCGCGTAACTTTTGTGTAACTTTGCCAATATTTATTAAATCGCCATAAAGTAAACATATTCGTAACCGGAAAAATCTGTAAAAAAAATCTGGCTATCTCACAGTTTGCCGCCATTTTGTTTCAGAAAAATATTTTGCAGTAACTATGGTGTAACTTTGTAACTTTTCGTACGATTTCACCTCAAAACTATACACCTTCAATCCACATCGAGGCTTGTAGATGGTCCAAATTTCAAGTTGATCGGACTTTCCGTTCGGCCGCTATCGACAGACATAAAAAAAAAAAAAAAAAAAAAAAAAACAGAACGAAGTGCCATTAGAGTCTAGTGGAGACGCTCGCTTTGCTCGCTTAAAAAGATGAGATAACGCACTGCTCGCCGATATAAGCTACTGGCGGGGCGGACAGAGTCCAACCGTACACTCACAACGGCTGTCAACTTTCTGTAGTCAAAATAGGCCTACCTTTTGGGGTTAAATGAACTGTAGTAAGAGATCCAAGTATAGAGGTGCCTCAGCGGTAAGACGCGAGACTCTAATTCGGGAGATCGCTAGATCGATTCCGGCCACCGATAGTTCTGACTGAAGGTTTTTTCGAAGGTTTTCCTCGGTCGTAAAAGTGAAATCTGGGACTGAGTCACAGTCATACTATTTATTTATTTATGCTATATTTTGTTATAATTACTATTATTATATTATATATTATATAACACACAACACTTGTAGCACTAGACTGAACGCTGATTGGCTCAGACACTGATAGCACACGAGTGCAGTAACACAACCAGCTCGCGCCGCAGGAAAGTGAGGACTAGCTACTGACTTGGACAACAGACGAGGCATTGTTGATAGTTCTCTTTTTTTAACAAGGTTGAAGGATGGTGAAGTATAATATCAATCAATGTCATAACACACTTTGAGTTTTGATTGTTAGAATATTTTAGTAATAACGTATCGACAATTTATAGGAAAGGTATTTTAATTTAACACTTTTGTGGCCGATACTTATGTTAAATCAACGTTGATGAAATAAAAGTAATTTAGTTAATATTTCTATCTGTATAGCAAATTTGTATGTCACAACGTTTCAGGAAAATAGTTCGTCGACAAATTAAACTCGTTTTCGGCTGTCAAAATAACAAAATACCTTCACGCGAGTTCAAATAATGGAAACAGATTCTGGAAAATTCGGATTAAAAAACTTTTAACTGAAATTGAGAATTTTTAGCAAAGCAGCAAACTTGTGTTATTTATAAGTGAGTTATAATATTAACTTTATATTAAACAAAACAATATTTTAATGTAACATGACTTCTAAATAGGATTCATTACAACCAAATAAATAAAGTAACGTATATAGCTTCGTAACAAGGTAATTGGAAGAAACATCAATGCGATTTTATTTACTACTTAAAATTATAAATGACAATAAATTGACAATGACCACCTACGTGTCCACGCATAACCAGCATGAATCCATTGACTCACTATGACCATCTACGTGTCCACGCATAACCAGCATGAATCCATTGACTGACTATGACCACCTACGTGTCCACGCATTATCAGCATGAATCCATTGACTGACTATGACCATCTACGTGTCCACGCATTATCAGCATGAATCCATTGACTGACTATGACCACCTACGTGTCCACGCATTATCAGCATGAATCCATTGACTGACTATGACCACTTACGTGTCCACGCATTATCAGCATGAATCCATTGACTGACTATGACCACCTACGTGTCCACGCATTATCAGCATGAATCCATTGACTGACTATGACCATCTACGTGTCCACGCATTATCAGCATGAATCCATTGACTAACTATGACCACCTGTGTCCACGCATTATCAGCATGGATCCATTGACTGACTATGACCACCTACGTGTCCACGCCTAACCAGCATGAATCCATTGACTGACTATGACCATCTACGTGTCCACGCATAACCAGCATGAATCCATTGACATGACTATGACCATCTACGTGTCCACGCATAACCAGCATGAATCCATTGACTGACTATGACCACCTACGTGTCCACGCATTATCAGCATGAATCCATTGACTGACTATGACCACCTACGTGTCCACGCATTATCAGCATGAATCCATTGACAAACTATGTCCACCTACGTGTCCACGCATTATCAGCATGAATCCATTGACTGACTATGACCACCTATACGTGTCCACGCATTATCAGCATGAATCCATTGACTGACTATGTCCACCTACGTGTCCACGCATTATCAGCATGAATCCATTGACTAACTATGACCACCTGTGTCCACGCATTATCAGCATGAATCCATTGACATGACTATGACCACCTGTGTCCACGCATTATCAGCATGAATCCATTGACTGACTATGACCACTTACGTGTCCACGCATTATCAGCATGAATCCATTGACTGACTATGACCACCTACGTGTCCACGCATTATCAGCATGAATCCATTGACTAACTATGTCCACCTACGTATCCACGCATTATCAGCATGAATCCATTGACTATAACTATTACCACCTGTGTCCACGCATTATCAGCATGAATCCATTGACTAACTATGTCCACCTACGTGTCCACGCATTATCAGCATGAATCCATTGACTAACTATGACCACCTGTGTCCACGCATTATCAGCATGAATCCATTGACATGACTATGACCACCTACGTGTCCACGCATTATCAGCATGAATCCATTGACTAACTATGACCACCTACGTGTCCACGCATTATCAGCATGAATCCATTGACTCACTATGACCACCTATACGTGTCCACGCATTATCAGCATGAATCCATTGACTGACTATAACCACCTACGTGTCCACGCATTATCAGCATGAATCCATTGACTCACTATGACCACCTACGTGTCCACGCATTATCAGCATGAATCCATTGACATGACTATGACCACCTGGGTCCACGCATTATCAGCATGAATCCATTGACTGACTATAACCACCTACGTGTCCACGCATTATCAGCATGAATCCATTGACTCACTATAACCACCTACGTGTCCACGCATTACCAGCATGAATCCATTGGCTACGTGTCCACGCATTATCAGCATGAATCCATTGACATGACTATGACCACCTGTGTCCACGCATTATCAGCATGAATCCATTGACATGACTATGACCACCTGTGTCCACGCATTATCAGCATGAATCCATTGACATGACTATGACCACCTGTGTCCACGCATTATCAGCATGAATCCATTGACTGACTTTAACCACCTACGTGTCCACGCATTATCAGCATGAATCCATTGACTCACTATAACCACCTACGTGTCCACGCATTATCAGCGTGAATCCATTGACATGACTATGACCACCTGTGTCCACGCATTATCAGCATGAATCCATTGACTGACTATAACCACCTACGTGTCCACGCATTATCAGCATGAATCCATTGACTCACTATGACCACCTACGTGTCCACGCATTACCAGCATGAATCGTTACATTATCAATGATGACGAATCACCAGAAATATCAGCCACTCCTGGCATTTTCAATCCCCGTTGGAGCCGGGGGGTAGAATTTGCGGTGGATGACTCTGCCAATAGTCTTGTTCTATCCACTAATCCATTCTCTCCAATCTCCTCTCGCGTTCGGTTCCGGGGTAGAATATGTCAAGGGTATACAAAACTACGCTTATATAAAAACTAATTACGATTCCGTTTTTATTTTTGGGCGTGGATAAACGTTGATAATGTTGTGGCCTTGATTACAAACAAATCAACTGAGACAATTGACACCTGAGGAATGATTCATTGTTATGAAACTGCATGTCATACTTGCCGCGGCAGTTTGATTAAACCACGGTGTAACGAGTGCAAGCTTGGCATGTCTTATTTCACCCGTGCCATGTCAGTCTACGAGACACAATGCAAGATGCACTTCCTACGGGCTTGGGTCCCAGCTTGGCATGTCTTATTTCACCCGTGCCATGTCAGTCTACGAGAGCTGTACTTCCTACGGGCTTGGGTCCTAGCTTGGCATGTCTTATTTCACCCGTGCCATGTCAGTCTACGAGACACAACGCCAGATGCACTTCCTACGGGCTTGGGTCCCAGCTTGGCATGTCTTATTTCACCCGTGCCATGTCAGTCTACGAGACACAACGCCAGATGCACTTCCTAGGGGCTTGGGTCCCAGCTTGGCATGTCTTATTTCACCCGTGCCATGTCAGTCTAGGAGACACAATGCAAGATGCACTTCCTACGGGCTTGGGTCCCAGCTTGGCATGTCTTATTTCACCCGTGCCATGTCAGTCTACGAGACACAATGCAAGATGCACTTCCTACGGGCTTGGGTCCCAGCTTGGCATGTCTTATTTCACCCGTGCCATGTCAGTCTACGAGACACAATGCCAGCTGCACTTCCTACGGGCTTGGGTCCCAGCTTGGCATGTCTTATTTCACCCGTGCCATGTCAGTCTACGAGACACAAAGCCAGCTGCACTTCCTACGGGCTTGGGTCCCAGCTTGGCATGTCTTATTTCACCCGTGCCATGTCAGTCTACGAGACACAACGCCAGCTGCACTTCCTACGGGCTTGGGTCCCAGCTTGGCATGTCTTATTTCACCCGTGCCATGTCAGTCTACGAGACACAATGCAAGATGCACTTCCTACGGGCTTGGGTCCCAGCTTGGCATGTCTTATTTCACCCGTGCCATGTCAGTCTACGAGACACAACGCCAGCTGCACTTCCTACGGGCTTGGGTCCCAGCTTGGCATGTCTTATTTCACCCGTGCCATGTCAGTCTACGAGACACAATGCAAGATGCACTTCCTACGGGCTTGGGTCCCAGCTTGGCATGTCTTATTTCACCCGTGCCATGTCAGTCTACGAGACACAACGCCAGCTGCACTTCCTACGGGCTTGGGTCCCAGCTTGGCATGTCTTATTTCACCCGTGCCATGTCAGTCTACGAGACACAACGCCAGCTGCACTTCCTACGGGCTTGGGTCCCAGCTTGGCATGTCTTATTTCACCCGTGCCATGTCAGTCTACGAGACACAATGCAAGATGCACTTCCTACGGGCTTGGGTCCCAGCTTGGCATGTCTTATTTCACCCGTGCCATGTCAGTCTACGAGACACAACGCCAGCTGCACTTCCTAGGGGTTTGTGTCGGTTAAGTAATAACAAGGAATCACTTTCATTCCAACGCCTTGAGTGACCGCTATTCTTCACTGTGGGTAGGAGAACTTGTAATTCGGAACCAGTTGCCCTTGGTCCACAAATCATGATACATTGTCCACGAAAGTTGTTACATCAAATAAGGAGAATGATTTGTTCGGGTTGTCAACTCATCATAAGTCTTTGTCTTATTAATGATTAGAATTAAATAACGCGAGACTTCATGGAGAGATCGCTGGTTCGATTCCCGCTACCGGCAATCAGACAACTTGTTGCAAATGCTCGGATTGGGCCGTTGGGTTATATTTGCGCTACGAATGTTCTGTGTGCATTTATAGCAACAATCACAATAGCTTAGCGTTGCGTTTAGAACTTCCTAGAGATGGACTACCCCCCCCCCCCCCCCCTCGTACCTACCGCCCACCTATACCGTGTCGATCTAATGCAGCCGTACAAGATATGCAATACATTCTTTATTGACCTAATAGTGTGAATCTATGCATTATTTATACAGCAAGTTTTTTGACCTAGATAGTCTCCTTCCAACAAATAACTCACAAAAAACACTGCCTGATAACAAATGTAATTATAGAGATAAGGAGCTCTTTAATTCTTCTAAATAATATACGTACCTTACTGAATAGACGGTTTGGTATGCCTCCAAATTTTGTAGAATGGGCTCACACTCGTCGGACAAGCTCGGAGTAGACTAATTAAATTCCTTATTACAGTAAAGGCAGCCTGGTAATCGAAGTCGGTAGCTTTTACTTTTATAACCAATTAAGAACCGGTAAAAAGGGAAATTTAAAAAACTTCGAAACAATTTGATCGACAACGCTGGGAAAGGTTTACAACAATTCCAAATTTTATATATAGTTAAAAGACAATCTAGCTATGATAATCGGTACTGTTTGGTATAGAGCCAACAACGGTAAAAAAGGCACATACCTGGGCTACAACATTGGAAGAGGTATCAAAACATTCTATATTTCAGACAAAGGCATACAAATTAGTGGAAAAGCCGAAATCATAGCCCTTGGTGCTAAGACCAAGAAAATGGCAAAAAGGGCACACGTAGTTTATTATAGGATACCGTTTTAACTCTTTTAACACCGGAGATAAGGCTACGACCTGGATATTTTATTACGAATTCAAACAAATAACGCAAACGTCGAGATTAGTGTAGTACTTGGCCTTTAGTGCAAAAAACCAAAGATATATAGGCTACGTAATATTCTTACTGTAGAAGATCAATTGACCAATAACACCAAAACCAATAACACACTACTTTAAGATTCGTAATCTAAGGTAGGTCATATTTTTTGCCCTAATTATTGCGATAGGTAAATGAATCCATTTATAAGAAGATACATGTATTTCATACAACGTTAGATTACAAAATGATGCCATCAAATAGTATCTTTTTCTGATTATTTACATTACAAAAAATAATCTGATTAGATGACATACTTCACGTGGTATAAAACGGGTGGGTGCTTCCACCAGCTACTACGTTGACAGAACATTAATCGCTCTTGAAAATGTTCCTACTCGCCTTACTCGTTTGCCAGATCGCCGGCAGCTGGGGTAAGTACTGAGTATATTGTAGCGGTGAGCGCGTGACTCATAAGTCAAGATACGCTCACGCACACTTGCCACACGCACACGCACACTCACGCACGTTAGATTAATACCGCAACACGCTCACGCACACTCACGCATGTTAGTGTTATATCTCAACACGCTCACGCACACTCACGCACGTTAGTGGTATATCGCAACACGCTCACGCACACTCACGCACGTTAGATTAATATCGCAACATGCTCACGCACCCTCACGCACGTTAGTGTAATATCGCAACATGCTCACGCACACTCGCGTACGTAAGTATCTGATAACATTATCGTTGACCCAAATACATATAGTACAGTTACAACTTATTACAATTCATAATAATTTCAATATTGTTTTGAAAGTTTTTTATTTTAATATTTTTTAAATGTATTGGCAATTTGTCAAACATTCTTAATTCAGCATAAAATAATGATTTTGTGTTGCATAATTTTGTTGACATATTTTCCATTAACATTAATTTACCTTGTGATATGGTTATGTACATTATTATATAATTTAAGATTATTAAAAGCTATATAGATTGTGTTTTGTTTAATATGTGATGGTGTTTATTGTCCAACGTATATCATTTTTATAACTAAAAATACTCAATTTAAATAAATATAAAGTACCGTTTTTAAATATTACTCATTATGTAGTATACTACAACGTAGATTCACACATTTGTTAATTTTTTTACGAAATCAGGTAAAATGTTAATTTGGACAATACTGTGTTTCTCTTTTAGGTGATTTCTCGAAAACCTTCGACGGAAGAATCATTGGTGGAAGTGACGTCAGTATTGAACAATACCCATATCAGGCAAGTTGGGTTTACAGCATTGAGGCACTACTCAAGTAATACTACAGCTCAGATGAGTCGATTACATAACTCCTCGTGCCCCTCAGACCCCTGGTACATTTATCAGTACATCGACTTTGATATTTTGTTGATGATAAATCTCTTGAACATATTTCATTGTGTCATTTTCCGTGAAAAGAAATAGATTTAACTTACATATAAAGAAACCAACTTCTCTTAACTTATACGTGACATATCTAAACATTGGCGTTACTCAAAATGACGGGGCCCGTGTGCAAGTTGGATATTTGCGCCCCCACTTGTTAAGGGTTGTAAACTAAAATGTAGTGTATAGTAGGACAATAAAAATTTCTTGCACTAGATAACTTGGACCCCGGTTTCAGAATAATGAATATTTAAAGGAAATCAAATATTTTTTTCTCGCGTCAATTGTGTAAATAATATAACATTTTACAACCCTTTCAAAATTGAAACTTGCATAAGTAAAAATATGAAAGAAGAAAATTTTAGAAATTCCATTTATTAAAACTTAATTTAATTCTTAAAAGGAAACAAAACTAGTTTCAAATACTTTTGAAAAAAATGTATTATGCAACAAAAATTAACAAAAAAAACAAAACATGATGACACAAATTTATGTTTTTAAATTAAAAAAATACGTAAAAAATCAAACAATTTAATAAAACATTTTTTCAATAAAGTAAATCTGCTGAAAAAAAGTCAGGATTGAAAGGGTAAATTAAGTAATTAGGTCTCACAATTGAATCCTGACGTCATAAATGAGTTAGTCGAAGCCAGTCAACGAGTGGTTATCTTAAATACTGACATGTGGTTGGTCTTTGTCTCACTCATCTATGACGTCAGTATCCACAAGGTCGCTGTGGAACGACTTTGAAGCTGGTGCACAGCAGGGAGGCCTAAAGATAATGATCATGGGTATCATTACACAACTTTTTTTGCCGAATATTAACTCCTGTAAGGTTGTTTGAACAATGAAGCTTTTTGTTACCCGCTGTCAACTCAACGTGAGATGAAATTATAAAACATCAGAAAAAGGCCGAAAAGAATTAGATCGGGTACCTAACTCGCTAAGTAAAAGTTTTTTATTGATATATTGAGAACGCTTGTAGATTTTTAAGAGGTGATTCATAGCGATGATTTGGTTTTGTATCAGAAACAATGAATTGACAAAATTTCAAACATTCCAATTGTTATGATTGTTTTTTCCTTAGCGCATTTATACAGTTTTGAATTGATTAAAAAAAAAATGCCAACCGTAATAGTTTCAATATTGTACAGGTTTCACATTCATCATTATTTTAGCTGATACAAAACCAAGTAGCAGTATTAATCGTTATTTCCATATCTTGAAACGTTCGTAAGCCAATTTTTTTTGCACAGATTTATTATTATTTTATTTTTTTTATTTATTATTATCATTACATTACATTACATTTCATTTTACATACAACATTTACATAATTTTTTTATTTTAATTTCTTTTTACATTTATCTTAGTTCAAGATCACAATTACAATTACAATGGCACGTGCATGGTTATGTTGGCAATCACATCAAATTTAACTAAGTGACCATTTAGCTGATTAATATATTGATTATATCATTCAAATACCGTTAATAATAATAAGTTTAATATTGCGAGCTAAACAACGGCTACGATTTGGTTGTGTGCAATGTCACATAGGCCTACAAGTTGTTCCAACTTCCAAAGAAACGTTTCCATAATGCGTAGTATAGACTGAACGAATAACTCAGCAAGCACTGAACGCAGTTTCAGATTAGTTGCAAATAAGCGGGTGATTAGTGATTTGTGAACGCTCTCAGACAGTAATGAGAACACGGCCATGGCCTTCAACACACACAGCTATTTTTAGGGCTACGTTGAGTGTTTGTATTTTATTTATTTATTTATTTATTTTGCCTTGTTTCTTTAACAAAATGACATTGTTTGAAACACATCTTTTATATTAAGACAAGGTTGGAATTCATAGTCGGCCCCTACACCTAGGGGCGCCCATTGTTACCAAGGTAACAGTTGTTTGCATGTTATTTCCCATAAACAAAACAAATCCATAGCAATAATGGGTGCCCCTAGGTGTAGGGGCCGACTGGCTTACGTTATTGATTTTTACCAAGTAAATCAGTGTAAGAGATAAAGAATATAGGTTAACACATAAAAAACATCAGATGGTTTGCAGGACACTTACAACAATGTATGTGCTTGGCGGCCATACTGGTGCTATCTTTATGTTGCCATGGAGAAACAGTTAAAGCCAATTGTGTTAGGAACGAAAAACTAATTTAGAAGTGGTTTAAAAAAAAATATGATTTGTTTGTGAATATGTGACTTTTATCGTAATTTAACGTATATTTTTAATCATAAACATTGCTTTTATGTAATTTAAAAATCATGCCCGTTCATCTTCTTTAATGATTAATGAGACCAGTATGGTCGCTGTGACATCACATGCAAACTATCAATACGGCCAGACCAGAGTAGTACAGATGTTTTTAATGCAGTCTAGGCCCTAAAGTTCAATCATCCTTGAGAACCACAGTAGATGAATGCAGTCGGACCCTATTGTACCCGCTAGAAGCGGCCATAAAAAAGGATTACAGAAATCTCAGAAACATAAGTCTACGGTAATCGAAGTGCGAACAATTACAGAGCACTAAAATGTTACAATGGGTAGAGTCAATGTTTTCTAGATGCCGTTTGAGTGGGGTGGAAAGAGCATGGGACGAGAGGGAACAACAGGTCGAGGCTCCATTCATCCACTATGTTTCCCAACGCTGATTCCACTGTAGTATACAGGGTTAGAGTTGAGAAGAAATTAGCGATGCACAACGATAACATATAAAATACCTATAATCGAAAATATGACTGCATTATCGATCAATAGTAAATTTACCCACATGAGATACCGCGATATTGCGTCGCTATAGTTGAGAAACCATAAGAATGACAGCCCCCTCCTTATCCCCTCCCCTGCTACCCGACCCCCCTCAACGCCGTGAGCCAAAAAACTGAATAATTGAAACAAACTGATTTTCAGTTACGTATTTCATTTTGTCAGGTTGTCACGGAGTTGAGGGGGGTCGGGTAGCTGTGGAGGGGATAAGAAGGGGGTCGTCATTCTTACAGTATCTCAACTCAACTATAACCGAGCGCATAACGATTTAGCCACATTACTTGGATACATCTGGCGTGACAATGTGTGAGGGTAATCAAGCTGGTTGCATTCAGTAAGATCATAAAGTAAGGTCCATAGTATCAGGTACTACGGTCGCGCTGGTCGAGAACGGTCGACATTACGGAACACAATCATAACATGAGGCCCGAGAATAACGATTAACGAACACGCTTTTACAAACATCAAACCGTAAAATTTTTTTAATTTGAATTAGGTCGGTTAGTTATTTCTATTAAAATTGAAACTGAAACTATTTTTAATATGTATAACAAAACGTGTGTCGTGATAGCCAAGGTAGGCCTGAAAACACGGTGAACAGAGGTTTCTAATGATGATGTCTCACTGTTTAGCTGTCGCTGGAGTCCAATGGGTTCCCGAACTGCGGAGCCTCCATCATCAGCGCCCACTGGGCCATCACGGCCGCCCACTGCAGCGCCGGCCCTTCCAGCTCCATCACTCTCAGGGCCGGTAGCAGCCTGCTAGGGGCGGGGGGGAGTGTACACTCAGTGCAACAAGTCATCACGCACAGCCAGTTTAACCCCGCGACATTCGACTACGACCTGGCGCTGCTTAGGGTACGTTCTCACTCTCTTGCCACTATCCGCCTCCCTCAGGGCCGGTAGCAGCCTGTAAGGGCCGGTATCAGCCTGTAAAGGGTGGTATCAGCGTGCGAGGGCCGGTAGCAGCCTGTGAGCGCCGGTAGAAGCCTGTAAGCACAGGTAGCAGCCTGTAAAGGGCGTAAAATGGGTGCGCCATTACTTGTGTAACTCTAGTAAGCTATGACGGGGGAACTCATCGAAGATAAAGGCTATTAGTACCAGTACCAGAGATGGCGGGATCTCTCGTTGCTGGATCCGAAAAGCTGCAAAGTGAGTTTAGTTGCTTTGCGTACAAAGTGTAGTACGGCCGGACTTGGCAGCAATAAACCGTCCTGCCATCTGTTAGACGTTTTGAGATGCTCAATTATTGTCGTCTGTCTCTTTCAGGTGTCGACGCCATTTGTCTTTGGAGTCGGCGTCGCCCCCGTCACCCTCCCCACCCAGGGTGAAGCGGTCGAAACCGGCACTGTTTGTGACGTCACTGGCTGGGGCACCACACAGGTGAGTATCTAGCTGCCCCCCCCCCCCCCCCTACCCCGTCACCCTCCCCACCCAGGGTGAAGCGGTCGAAACCGGCACTGTCTGTGACGTCACTGGCTGGGGCACCACACAGGTGAGTATCTAGCTGCCCCCCCCCCCCCCACTACCCCGTCACCCTCCCCACCCAGGGTGAAGCGGTCGAAACCGGCACTGTCTGTGACGTCACTGGCTGGGGCACCACCGAGGTGAGCATCTCGCTGACCCTGTGCTGTCCCCGTGGTTGACCAGACTCACTGTCTCTGTCCCCGTGGTGGACCAGACTCACTGTCTCTGTCCTCGTGGTGGACCAGATTCACTGTTTCTGTCCTCGTGGTGGACCAGGCTCACTGTCTCTGTCCTCGTGGTGGACCAGACTCACTGTCTCTGTCCTCGTGGTGGACCAGATTCACTGTTTCTGTCCTCGTGGTGGACCAGGCTCACTGTCTCTGTCCTCGTGGTGGACCAGACTCACTGTCTCTGTCCTCGTGGTGGACCAGATGCACTGTTTCTGTCCTCGTGGTGGACCAGGCTCACTGTCTCTGTCCCCGTGGAGGACTAACTGTCTCTGTACCTGCCCTGTGGTTGTCCAGGCTCACTCTCCCTATCCCCGTGCACTGTCCCCATTCCCGTGGTGGACTAGACTCACTGTCCCTATTCCCGTGGTGGTCTAGGCTCACTGTCCTTGTCCTTCTGGTGGCAAGGCTCACTGTCTCTGTTCCCGTGGTGGTCAAGGCTCACTGTCGCTGTCCCGAATTGAAGCAACGTTTGTTTTCAGGCCGGAGGGTCCCTGTCCTCTCAGCTGCAGGCTGTCCCTGTCCCCGTGGTAGACCAGACTCGCTGTCAGCTGTCGTACATGTCATATGACATCACTGACCGGATGGTCTGTGCCGGGCGTACTTCAGGGGGCGTGGGGTCGTGTAAGGTACGCACACACTGTCTTTGATATCAGTCACAACAGCGCTGTGATTGGTCAACGCGCATTATCTTGCCGCGCGGCAGCATCGCGACGAACAACGCTGTGATTGGTCACCGCGCATTATCTTGCCGCGCGGCAAAAGACTACACATTTTCAAAGATGTTAGGCCTAGTCACAAATGACAGCCACGATAGTTTTTATCATATCCTCGCATCGTGGTATTTGATCCTGGCCTGTTATTGACCTGGGCTACTCAATTGAATTAGGCAACTTACGCACGGACCCACCTGTAAGACTAGCTAACCTTAACCTCGAACCTGCGTTCGTGTGTTTGACAGCCGGAATTAATTGAATTTCAATTTCTATCAAAACAGACAATCGTCATTTTTTCCCCACATATGATGACTTTGAAGACGCTCCTGCGATGCGTTCTGGACCCGGCTGTTCGTGTTGCGTAACCCCAAACCCGTTTCCAAGTAGGACACGCGTAATTGTGCGTGGTGAATCCGACAACATAAGATATAATGTGACCGGACGTTCCGACTACATAGAATAAGTGAATAGTATAAGTGTTTATATTTTGTAGTTAGTTCATTGGTATTTGGTGTTTACAACGTACCCGACACCAAGGTCATATGACGTCGGCCGGATCAGTCCCATTGCCATCGCCGTGGTCGTCATAGGCATCGAAAATACGGGGGAGTAGACGGCATTTCGTCTGGCTTTTTCCCCCTCGACCTGTCCATCTAAGGTGGCCCTATACCAGAAGCATACGCTTCCGCCGACGTAACTCTCGAGATCAACAAAGCACACTAGGAAACTCCAACTATAGGAAAAAATGATGTGTATAGACTACAGGTGCTACAAAACAAAGCCATGAGGTGAATAATTAGATGTAGGGAAGTAACTCCAATAGCACAGATGCTAGGTGCTTTAGAATGGCTAAGTGCAAAAAATTAATAAATCTTCTTAGTGTTAGTTTTTATATTTAAAATTAGAAACATTATGATGCCAGGTTATCTTGCTGAAATGAGATGTATCAGACAGGTTCATAATATAAATACGAGGGGAGCCGAAGGAAGGCAACGCTTTTAGGGTTACATGTAATAGTAAGCAAATGGCAAAACTCGGTATGTATAGCGGGTGGCAAGGAGTTTGACAAATTACCAAGTGTAATAAAGGATATAAAGAGTCTGGGCTTATTTAAATTAAAATGTACTAACTAGATTAATGATATGATGGATGTAATTTAAGTATCTTAGGTTTATACAGTGGTTTTGATTTGTTTATTTTTCTATGTAATATTAGGCCTATGCCAATACCTTAATGCAGGGGTGCCCAACATACGGCCCGCGGGCCGCATGCGGCCCGCCAAGCCATTTCATCTGGCCCACACCTCCCATTTACTTTCTTGTCTCACGACTAAACCCACGAAAAAAAAATCAGTTTTATCTGAAAGCAGATCGTTTTGAAATTTATTCGGTAGATATGTGCATAACTATATTTTAGACTTCGCAGCGAACAATTATCAGAATTCTTTTGTACTTCTAGTTTTGTTTTCGGTCAAGCCAAGTTTCTTGGAAGCCGAGGAACGGGTGGTATTATTGTTTTCTGTGGCGACGTCCGATTTACTAATTGGCGAGGAGTCTGGCACAGACAACCAATGCTACTGGTTAACCAAATGTCCCCGCAAATATGTTTCACCCTTTTAGTTGTGATCTTGCAAAGGTATCATGACTCGAAGCACAAAAACGAGTGTGATAAATACATAAATAAAGGATTAATTCGAATTGAAAAGGCAAATTAACTTATGAAAAATTTTGTATCGCAGCACAGTATGTTTAAAAAGAAGGTACAACCCCAAATCAGAATCAAGCGTCTGTCCGCGCTAGTTTTCTTGTTGCACACAATTACTAGCAGTGGGGGAGAGACCACTTTCACACGGGAAAATTGGTAAGGACATAGAATAACCAGACTATATACGTGTATATATGTGGCCCGCCAACTTTGAATAATTATGCCATGTGGCCCACTTCTAAATTAAGTTGGGCACCCCTGCCTTAATGTGTTTGAAGCAATGGAAAAAGTAAGTTGTGTGAGTTCCAAATTGGGTCTTTTTAATCTTAATCAAATATTGTAAGTGTGATATTGTAATTGGGAGTGTGTTGTATCAAGGTCATAATTGTATCTGAATGTAAAAAATGGCTAAATGAGCCAACAAACAAATAAACATAAACTTTACTAACCTGCCCACCACGATAAGGCAGCAGTAGAGCGAATGCTGGGATGAGTATAAATTGTTGACGACCGTACATAGCATCAACAGTTGGTTTTGGAAAAAGTTATATAAACAATAAATTAAATAGTAACCAGTAGAGTTTTATAAGGTAAGCCCAGAGAAATGCTAGACATTTATGTCAGTACACGTTGTAAACGCCAGGCTCGAGTTTGTATGTATTGCAACAACAAAAAAAAAAAATATTAATAATAACGTAGGACCTATACAATTTGAACACTTTTTTCAGACGGTTAAAAAAACACGAACGGAATTTCTGGATTCGATGCCTGAACCTCCTGCAGTGAAAGCAGGAAAGAACCCGACGGTCTATTGGTCTGTGTTTGCTTGCAGGAAGATTCTGGTGGCCCCATGCTGTGTGGGGGGAAGCTGGTGGGGGTAGTGTCGTGGGGCGTGGCCTGTCTAATGGTCTGTGTTTGCTTGCAGGGTGATTCTGGTGGCCCCATGCTGTGTGGGGGGAAGCTGGTGGGGGTAGTGTCGTGGGGCGTGGCCTGTCTAATGGTCTGTGTTTGCTTGCAGGGTGATTCTGGTGGCCCCATGCTGTGTGGGGGGAAGCTGGTTGGGGTAGTGTCGTGGGGCGTGGCCTGTCTAATGGTCTGTGTTTGCTTGCAGGGTGATTCCGGTGGCCCCATGCTGTGTGGGGGGAAGCTGGTGGGGGTAGTGTCGTGGGGCGTGGCCTGTCTAACGGTCTGTGTTTGCTTGCAGGGTGATTCCGGTGGCCCCATGCTGTGTGGGGGGAAGCTGGTGGGGGTAGTGTCGTGGGGCGTGGCCTGTCTAACGGTCTGTATTTGCTTTCAGGGTGATTCTGGTGGCCCCATGCTGTGTGGGGGGAAGCTGGTGGGGGTAGTGTCGTGGGGCGTGGGCTGCGCTCTGGCGGGCCGACCTGGCGTCTTCTCGCGCGTTGCCAACTTGAGGGACTGGGTGAAACAAAGCTCTGGCGTCTAAATCGTCCACGTTGAAGGCTGAGCGTCCATACAAAATTTCATGTGGATATTGGGGTCAATGATTTGCGTTATTAAACAACTTGGGTGGACCTGGGGAAAGAGGTTCCGCTCATCATTGTGTATCATTGCAAATGTTTAATATTAAAAAGGGCGACGCACACAATAGAGCACTCAAAATACACTAGACGCATTCTGGTGGCAAGAAAATAAACTTCTATTAGGAGTGGTCTAGCTGTCAATTTTCATTGTTGTTGTATTGTTATTATTCATCAATGGCGCTGAAAGGAGGTTGCTTAGCAGCGCTATCTATGTTAGTTTTGAGTCCTCTTCTCAAACTAACACATAGATAGCGCTGCTAAGCAACACCCTTATCTGCGCCATTGATGATTTAACAATAAAGCAACAATGAACAATTGACAGATAAACTCATCCTTATAGTAGTTTATTGTCTTGCCACCAGAATGCGTCTAGTCTATTTTGAGGGGCCAATAGTTAGATATTCGATAACATTTCGATAATCGATAATATAAACACTAACGAGTGGTTGGTTTTTTTTTAAACAAAAAAACATGTTCGTTATGCATTATTTTCTTTTTCTAGAGCCTTTGTAAGATACTGGGCCTCGGGCCTCATGTGTGGTTACTCTAGACAGTATCACGTGAGATGTGTCCATGAATGTTGCTATATTGTTATGCGCTCGGCTAGGCGAACCAATTCACATACACGGAATCTGTAAAAGATGTTGATGATGTTCATGATGATTCATGTTTGTAATTTTATTATCGCTCAATATTATCGGTCGATAATGCAGTCATTTTTTCCATTATCGATAATTGCTATTTTAACTTTGTGCATCCTTAGTAGGTATCCTCTGAACTGAAGCATAAAAGCAGAAATCTTCATCTTTGGACGGATGATTAAAATTGATTTGTTATATTATATGTTGACTTGTCTATGAAGGCGTGATCTTTGAACACGTGTTTTTGATATCTCTATGGGTATTTCAAAAACGAAAATAATATGACATATTAATCGAAATAGTGACGGACATAACTGTAGATATATTATAAATGAGCATTTGCTCGTAATATTATATTATATTTATTAATTAATTATTACAGGAATGTGTTAAGACTCAAATTTTAAAAGAAGCAACAATTTTGAAGCTTGAGAAACACTTTGTTCAAATAATTGAAATGGATTGTGTTTTCTTGGGTTATGTGAAATGATTGTTTCACAAAGCAATTACATTCAGTTATGTGTTTGTTTATATTCTTGTATTGGATTGTCTAGTCCATATCAAGTACCTTTGCTGAATCTAGTAATTTATAAAAAATAATCCAAAAATTGTCATTATTGTCATCGACAATTTATTTAAAGAAATTATCGTTATCCAAAACTTGTTCAAAATATTGTAAGCACAAAATGTTAACAAGTTACATCTTTTTAGATGTGCTGCCTTTATGTTTTATATTGACTCCCTGCCCAATGATATGAGCAGGCCAGAAAAGGAAGCCATTATATATTGAATAGTAAGTCAAAAGGATGGCTTAAATAGCCATCTTGGCATAAGAGCTTAAAAAAAACACGCAAAATAGAGTAGCCTATACTAAACATTTTTAATATTGGTCTAAATAATGACTGCCCAACGATATCGATAATTCGATACGATATCGATAATAGAAAATTAATTCGATATCGATATAGAATTAATATATCGTACGTTTCGCGATATCGATCAAGTGTCAACTATCGTCAATAAAAAAAGTCAGGTAGTGTTGTGGTTCTGCATCTTTGTGATACATACACTGCAACATTCGCGTTGGTACCTACTCGCCTTTCGTCGCGCGGACTCACTCACGTCACGTCACGCCAATCACAACATCGCTGTTTTGTGGATACATTTTTAATAATACAACACACAAATTGACGCACATAGTAAAACATTTCGACGTAAAATTATTTACATTAAATTGTTTATAATGAGTGGCCTCTAGCTGGTTTGAAGAAAAAATTACGATATCGGCGATATCGATACCGTGTTCAAAAAAGTCCATATCGCGATATGATATCGATAATTATATCCGCGATATCGATATGAATTTTTTTATCGTAAATATTGTATAATAAAATATTGAATAAAATATAAAATATATATCCAAAGCAAATTAATAGTATTTTTACTTCTCTTTACCCTTCATTCCTACATATCCTCCGATTCGTGAATGCAAATGTGGGATATTGTCGTTCGATCATTGCCTTCTAAAATATAATTTATTTTCTAGTTCCGTCAAAGTTTTATTGCTGTCATTTTCATGAGAGTGGTTTCCTTTATTATTACCACCTTCCTCAAATTCACAATCACGAAAGGCATCCTCTTCCCAACTGAGCCCTGACTTGCGTTGTATTTTGGTAGCCGTTGTGGCCAGAAGCACGCTGCTTCCTTGGCGTGATAAATGCTGGGTCTTGCGTTGTATTTCGGTAGCCGTTGTGGCAAGAAACCCGCTGCTTCCTTGGCGTGATAAATGCTGGGTCTTGCGTTGTATTTCGGTAGCCGTTGTGGCAAGAAACACGCTGCTTCCTTGGCGTGATAAATGCTGGGTCTTGCGTTGTATTTCGGTAGCCGTTGTGGCAAGAAACACGCTGCTTCCTTGGCGTGATAAATGCTGGGTCTTGCGTTGTATTTCGGTAGTCGTTGTGGCAAGAAACACGCTGCTTCCTTGGCGTGATAAATGCTGGGTCTTGCGTTGTATTTCGGTAGCCGTTGTTGCAAGAAACACGCTGCTTCCTTGGCGTGATAAATGCTGGGTCTTGCGTTGTATTTCGGTAGCCGTTGTGGCAAGAAACACGCTGCTTCCTTGGCGTGATAAATGCTGGGTCTTGCGTTGTATTTCGGTAGCCGTCGTGGCAAGAAACACGCTGCTTCCTTGGCGTGATAAATGCTGGGTCTTGCGTTGTATTTCGGTAGCCGTCGTGGCAAGAAACACGCTGCTTCCTTGGCGTGATAAATGCTGGGTCTTGCGTTGTATTTCGGTAGCCGTCGTGGCAAGAAACACGCTGCTTCCTTGGCGTGATAAATGCTGGGTCTTGCGTACGATCAACTGAAGGCGCACAATATAATCTGCAGATGGCCGAACAGCCCACACAACTAAACAATAATCAATTATAGAGTGAACATACGAATCAACAAGTAATCTCAGCATTCTCTCAGTCACAAATCTCTTCATTCTTACAATCATACCTATTGCTGAAGACACCCTATTACAAACATATTCATAGTGCCTTTTAAAAGTAAGACTACAGTCTAAATAAACACCAAAATACTTAAATTCAAATACTCTAGAAATAATGTTACCATTACAAGTTAACACTTGAGGAAATCTATTCACAGTACTATCATAAGCCTTATGAAAAATCATAAAATTAGTTTTACTATAATTAATATTGAGTTCCTGACTCATAAACCAGTTATCCATTCTTCTTAAAATTTCTTGAAGCCTCCTGACAATTTCTTCGGTATTTGTACCTTCTAAATAAAAAACCAAATCATCAGCATACAACAAATAAGATATACCAGACATTATACCAGATACATCATCAATGTAAAGAATAAATAAAAGTGGCCCCAAAACTGAACCTTGGGGAACTCCACACAGAATATCTATAAAATCTGACGAATAATTCGGTACATTTATAAACATTTGCCTATTTAGAAAATAATCTGAGAGAATAGCTAACAAATGTGGGCTAACACTATATCTAGCTTTCAACTTTTTTAAAAGAGGTAAAATGGGTACCGAATCAAAAGCTTTTCTAAGATCAACAAACACAGCACCTACCTTGCCATTTCGACGGTCAATCTTCTTCGAAATGAAATCAGTGAACGCTAAGAGAGCACTCTGAGTCGATCGTCCTTTTCTGAAACCATGCTGATTAGTACTTAAACCTACAGATAAATCAATTTCAATCAGCAATCTTTTATACAAAAATTTTTCTATTATTTTACCCAATATCGGAAGAGTAGAAATTGGCCGATAAGAATTTCTATCATCTTTCTTACCTTTACTCTTATAAATGGGTGCCGACATGCCGACATGCCGGGCTGGATTAATAAAGAGTTTAGTAACTATTTGTAATCCTCAGCTCAATTGCGTCAACCACACATAAGAGTCTCATTCACTTAATCATGGGCAATGTAAGCGTAACAATGGTCTCAACCAAGAACCCCCAGCGGTTGTCATTCGTTGACCTTGTGACTCGACTACCTGTGCAACGATCAAACATGCACCTGACTCATGGTATAAGGATGTTTGTTGTACTTAGACCATGCACCTGACTCGGTAGCCTTGGAATCTGTTTTCAACTTTGTAGTGATTCATTTGTGTACTGAAATTGAGTGCATTATCAGTGCTCAGATAAGCCCGCAGGTTCAATGACAATATGTTATCAGTCTGGGAGTGAAGGGTTGGACTGTGGACTCGAGGGCAATGATTGCAGACACCTCTTGTTGCTGGCTGACGTTTAGCCCTATCTGTAATAATATGTTGTCTTTGTGATGTTGAAGATGACATTCAGAGATCCATTGAACGCAATATCTTTTGTTATTATAAATCTATAAACCATTTACTTAATATACCATTTTATATTCGTTGAATCTTTTCTCTGCTTTATTATAATGTTTTATAGGTTTATTATTATACTTATACCTGGTTATAATCAGAAGGTTAGGCAATAGGAAGTAAGGAAGAAATTTAAAGTAGTTAAAAGTTACAATTTATCAATTACTCTCAGTTATATAGATTAATCATGAAAAATTGATATGAAATTGGCTTTGAATTTTAAAAATAGCTTGAATATTAACAATGTTGGCGTAGTCTGAAAACTATAATGTTGACGAGACCACTGCTATAAAATTGAAATAACGCCAGACATCATGGAGAGATCGCTGGTTCGATTCCCGCTACCGGCAATCAGACAACTTGTTGCAAATGCTCGGATTGGGCCGTTGGGTAATATTTGCGCTACGAATGTTCTGTGTGCATTTATAGCAACAACCACAATAGCTTAGCGTTGCGGTCAGAACTTCCTAGAGATGGACTACACCCCCCCCCCTCGTACCTACCGCCCACCCATACCGTGTCGATCTAATGCAGTCGTACAAGATATGTAATACATTCTTTATTGACCTATTTGGGAATCTATGCATTATTGATACAGCAAGTTTTTTGACTTAGATAGTCTCCTTCCAAACAAATATCTCACAAAAATAACCTCTGCCTGATAACAAATATAATTATAGAGATAAGGAGCTCTTTGATTCTTCTAAATGATATACGTATACTGAATAGACGGTT
This sequence comes from Isoperla grammatica, assembly GCA_945910005.1. NCBI lineage: Eukaryota > Metazoa > Arthropoda > Insecta > Plecoptera > Perlodidae > Isoperla > Isoperla grammatica. Next base: position 4,402,399 of record OX246743.1, on the reverse strand, counting down.
TGGTATGCCTCCAAATCTTGTAGAATGGTCTCACTCTCGTCGGACAAGCTCAAAGTTGACTCATTAAATTCCTTATTACAGTAAAGGCAACGTGGTGATCGAAGTCGGTAGCTTTTACTTTTATAACCAATTAAGAACCGGTAAAAAGGGAAATTTAAAAAACTACGAAGAATTTGATCGACAACGCTGGGAAAGGTGTCTAACAATTCCAAATTTTATATATAGTTAAAAGGCAATCTAGCAATGATAATCGGTACTGTTTGGCATAGAGCAAAAAACGGTAAATAAAGGGCACATATTCATCATTTAGAGCATTAGTGGACCTTGCTATAAGACTGAGAGAGGCGGCAAAACATTCTATATTTCAGACAAAGGCATACAAATTAGTGAAAACGCCGAAATCATAGCCCTTGGTGCTAAGAACCAGAAAACGGCAAAAAAGGCACACGTTGTTTATTATAGGAGACCGATTCAACCCTTATAACACCGGAGATATGGCTACGACCTGGATATTTTAATAACGAATTCAAACAAATAAGAAATAACAGAAACAAATAACGCAAACGTCAAAATTAGTGTAGTACTTGGCCTTTAGTGCAAAAACGGCATAAAATATATACGTAATATTCTCAATTGACCAATAACACCAATAACAATGACACAAAAACCAATAACACACTACTCAAAGGTTCTTAATCTAAGGTAGGTCATATTTTGTGCACTAATTATTGCGATAGGTGAATGAATCCATTAATAAGAAGATACTTGAATTTCATCCAACGTTAGATTAGAAAATGATACCACAAAATAGTATCTGTTTCTGATTATTAACATTACAAAAAAATAAAAATAATCTGATTAGATGACATACTTCACGTGGTATAAAACGGGTCGGTGCTTCCACCAGCTACTACGTTGACAGAAACCTGATCGCTCTTGAAAATGTTTGTACTCGCCTTACTCGTTTGCCAGATCGCCGGCAGCTGGGGTGAGTACTGAGTATATTGTAGCGGTGAGCGCGTGACTCAAAGTCAAGATACGCTCACGCACACATGCCACACGCTCACGCACACTCACGCACGTTAGTGTAATATCGCAACACGCTCACGCACACTCACGCATGTAAGTGTAATATCTCAACACGCTCACGCACGTTAGTGTAATATCGCAACACGCTCACGCACACTCACGCACGTTAGTGTAATATCTCAACACGCTCACGCACACTCACGCTTGTTAGTGTAATATCGCAACACGCTCACGCACACTCACGCATGTAAGTGTAATATCTCAACACGCTCACGCACGTTGGTGTAATATCGCAACACGCTCACGCACACTCACGCTTGTTAGTGTAATATCGCAACACGCTCACGCACACTCACGCATGTAAGTGTAATATCTCAACACGCTCACGCACGTTAGTGTAATATCGCAACACGCTCACGCACACTCACGCACGTTAGTGTAATATCGCAACACGCTCACGCACACTCACGTACGTAAGTGCAATATCGCAACACGCTCACGCGCACTCACGTACGTAAGTGTAATATCGCAACACGCTCACGCACACTCACGCACGTTAGTGTAATATCGCAACACGCTCACGCACACTCACGTACGTAAGTGTAATATCGCAACACGCTCACGCACACTCACGTACGTAAGTGTAATATCGCAACACGCTCACGCACACTCACGTACGTAAGTGTAATATCGCAACACGCTCACGCACACTCACGTACGTTAGTGTAATATCGCAACACGCTCACGCACACTCACGCACGTTAGTGTAATATCGCAACACGCTCACGCACACTCACGTACGTTAGTGTAATATCTCAACACGCTCACGCACACTCACGTACGTTAGTGTAATATCTCAACACGCTCACGCACACTCACGCACGTTAGTGTAATATCGCAACACGCTCACGCACACTCACGCACGTTAGTGTAATATCGCAACACGCTCACGCACACTCACGCACGTTAGTGTAATATCGCAACACGCTCACGCACACTCACGCACGTTAGTGTAATATCTCAACACGCTCACGCACACTCACGCACTTTAGTGCAATATCGCAACACGCTCACGCACACTCACGCACGTTAGTTTAATATCACAACACGCTCACGCACACTCACGCACGTTAGTTTAATATCGCAACACGCTCACGCACACTCACGTACGTTAGTGTAATATCGCTACACGCCCACGCACACTCACGCATGTTAGTGTAATATCGCAACACGCTCACGCACACTCACGCACGTTAGTGTATTATCGCAACACGCTTATGCACACTCACGCACGTTAGTGTAATATCGCAGCACGCTCACGCACACTCACGTACGTTAGTGTAATATCGCAACACGCTCACGCACACTCACGCACGTTAGAGTAATATCTCAACACGCTTACGCACACTCACGCACGTTAGTGTAATATCGCAACACGCTGACGCACACTCACGTACGTTAGTGTAATATCGCAACACGCTCACGCACACTCACGCACGTTAGTGTAATATCGCAACACGCTCACGCACACTCACGCACGTTAGTGTAATATCTCAACACGCTCACGCACACTCACGCACGTTAGTGTAATATCGCAGCACGCTCACGCACACTCACGCACACACACGCACGTTTGTATCTTATAACTTTATCTTAGACCCAAAAACATATAGTACAGTTACAAGTTATAATAAAATAAATCAATATATAGTATACTACAACGTAGATTCATACACATTTGTCAATTTATTTACGAAATCGGGTAAAATGTTAATTTGGACAATACTATGTTTCTCTTTTAGGTGATTTCTCGAAAACCTTCGATGGAAGAATCGTTTATGGGAGGCCCGTCAGTATTGAACAATACCCATATCAGGCAAGTTGGTGTATAGTATTGAGGCACTTCTCAGCCAGTATTGAACAATATCCATATCAGACAAGTTGGGTGTATAGTATTGAGGTACTACTCAGCCAGTATTGAACAATATCCATATCAGACAAGTTGGGTGTATAGTATTGAGGTACTACTCAGCCAGTATTGAACAATATCCATATCAGGCAAGTTGGGTGTATAGTATTGAGGCACTACTCAGTCAGTATTGAACAATACCCATACCAGGCAAGTTGGGTGTATAGTATTGAGGCACTTCTCAGCCAGTATTGAACAATATCCATATCAGACAAGTTGGGTGTATAGTATTGAGGTACTACTCAGCCAGTATTGAACAATATCCATATCAGACAAGTTGGGTGTATAGTATTGAGGCACTACTCAGTCAGTATTGAACAATATCCATATCAGGCAAGTTGGGTGTAAAGTATTGAGGCACTACTCAGTCGGTATTGAACAATATCCATATCAGGCAAGTTGGGTGTAAAGTATTGAGGTACTACTCAATCAGTATTGAACAATACCCATATCAGGCAAGTTGGGTGTATAGAATTGAGGTACTACTCATTCAGTATTGAACAATACCCATATCAGGCAAGTTGGGTGTACAGTATTGAGGCACTACTCAGTCAGTATTGAACAATACCCATATCAGGCAAGTTGGGTGTATAGAATTGAGGTACTACTCAGCCAGTATTGAACAATACCCACACCAGGCAAGTTGGGTTTACAGCACTGAGGCACTACTCTAGTAATACTTTAACTCAGATGAGGCGGTTACATAATTCCTGGTACCTCTAAGACCCCTTGTTCATTTATCTGTATATCGACTTTGATATTTTCTTGATGATAAATCTTTTGAACATATTTCATTGTGTAATTAAAAAAAAAATAGATATAACTTACATAAAAAGAAAACAACTGTTCTTAACTTATACGTGAGATACCTAAACAGGGGTGTTACTCAAAATGACGAGATCCGTGTGCAAGTTGTATCTTTGCGCCTCCGTTTATTTAGGGTTGAAAACTAAAATGTAGTGCATAGTCGGACAATGAAAATATCTGGCACTAGTTTACTTGGACCCCGGTTTCAGAATAATGAATATTTAAAGGAAATCAAATGTTTTTTTCTCGCGTCAATTGTCTAAATAATATAATGTTTTACAACCCTTTCAAAATTGAAACTTGCAAAAGTAAAAATATAAAATGTCATTTTAGAAATTCCATTTATTAAAACTTAAGTTAATTCAAAAAAGGAAAGAAAACTAGATTCTGATACTTTTGAAAAAATGCATTATGCACAAAAAAAATAAAAAAAAAAAACAAACATGATGATATTAATTTTTTTTTAATTAAAAAAAAACTTTAAAAAATCAACCATTTAAATAATACTTTTTTCAATAAACTTATTCTGCTAAAAAAAAAGTCATGACTAAAAGGGTAAATTAAGTAATAAGGTCTCACAATTTAATCCGGACGCCATAGATGAGTTAGTCGAAGCCAGTCAACGCTCAAACTTTCAAACAACAAACTGTACACTATTTTAAAACTTGAATAGGATCGGTTCATTTTTTGTAATCAAATTAAAACTAAAAATATTTTTATATATACAACAAAACGAGGTTTGTGATAGCCAAGGTAGGCCTGAAAACATGGTGAACAGAAATTGTAATGATGACGTCTCACTGTTTAGCTGTCGCTGGAGTCCAATGGGTTCCCACTCTGCGGAGCTTCCATCATCAGCGCCCACTGGGCCATCACGGCCGCCCACTGCAGCTTAGGCCCTTACGTCAACATCACTCTCAGGGCCGGCAGCACCTTTCTAGGGGCGGGGGGAAGTGTACACTCAGTGCAACAAGTCATCTTCCACAGCCAGTACAGCACCGTGACATTGGACTACGACCTGGCGCTGCTTAGGGTAGGTTCTCCCCCTCTTGTCACTATCCGCCTCCCTCAGGGCCGGTAGCAGCCTGCTAGGGGCGGGGGGAAGTGTACACTCAGTGCAACAAGTCATCTTCCACAGCCAGTACAGCACCGTGACATTGGACTACGACCTGGCGCTGCTTAGGGTAGGTTCTCCCCCTCTTGTCACTATCCGCCTCCCTCAGGGCCGGTAGCAGCCTGCTAGGGGCGGGGGGAAGTGTACACTCAGTGCAGCAAGTCATCTTCCACAACCAGTACAGCACCGTGACATGGGACTACGACCTGGCGCTGCTTAGGGTACGTTCTCACTCTCTTGTAACTATCCGCGACCCTCAGGGCCGGCAGCAGCCTGCTAGGGGCGGGGGGAAGTGTACACTCAGTGCAACAAGTCATCTTCCACAGCCAGTACAGCACCGTGACATGGGACTACGACCTGGCGCTGCTTAGGGTAGGTTCTCCCCCTCTTGTCACTATCCGCCTCCCTCAGGGCCGGCAGCAGCCTGCTAGGGGCGGGGGGGAGTGTACACCCAGTGCAGCAAGTCATCTTGCACAGCCAGTACAGCACCGTGACATGGGACTACGACCTGGCGCTGCTTAGGGTACGTTCTCCCCCTCTTGTCACTATCCGCCTCCCTCAGGGCCGGCAGCAGCCTGCTAGGGGCGGGGGGAAGTGTACAATCAGTGCAACAAGTCATCTTCCACAGCCAGTACAGCACCGTGACATGGGACTACGACCTGGCGCTGCTTAGGGTACGTTCTCCCCCTCTTGTCACTATCCGCCTCCCTCAGGGCCGGCAGCAGCCTGCTAGGGGCGGGGGGGAGTGTACACTCAGTGCAACAAGTCATCTTCCACAGCCAGTTCAACCCCGCGACATACGACTACGACCTGGCGCTGCTTAGGGTACGTTCTCACTCTCTTGCCACTATCCGCCTCCCTCAGGGCCGGCAGCAGCCTGCTAGGGACGGGGGGAAGTGTACACTCAGTGCAACAAGTCATCTTCCACAGCCAGTACAGCACCGTGACATGGGACTACGACCTGGCGCTGCTTAGGGTACGTTCTCACTCTCTTGCCACTATCCGCCTCCCTCAGGGCCGGCAGCAGCCTGCTAGGGGCGGGGGGGAGTGTACACCCAGTGCAGCAAGTCATCTTGCACAGCCAGTACAGCACCGTGACATGGGACTACGACCTGGCGCTGCTTAGGGTAGGTTCTCACTCTCTTGTAACTATCCGCCTCCCTCAGGGCCGGTAGCAGCCTGCTAGGGGCGGGGGGGAGTGTACACTCAGTGCAGCAAGTCATCTTCCACAGCCGGTACAGCACCGTGACATGGGACTACGACCTGGCGCTGCTTAGGGTACGTTCACCCCCTCTTGTCACTATCCGCCTCCCTCATGGCTGCCTGTAAGGGCCAGTAGAAGCTTGTAAAGGTCGGTCACAGCGTGCGAGGGCCAGTATCTGCCCGTAAGGGCCGGTAGCAGCCTGTAAGCGCCAGTAGCAGTCTGTAAGCGCCGGGAGCAGCCTGTAAGCGCCGGTAGCAGTCTGTAAGCGCCGGTAGCAGCCTGTAAGCACCGGTAGCAGCCTGTAAAGGGTGGTATCAGCCTGTGAGGGCCGGGAGCAGTCTGTAAGCGCCGGTAGCAGCATGTAAGCGCCGGTAGCAGTCTGTAAGCGCCGGGATTACCCTGTAAGCGCCGGTAGCAGCCTGTAAGCGCCGGTAACAGTCTGTAAGCGCCGGGAGCAGCCTGTAAGCGCCGGTAGCAGCATGTAAGCACCGGTGGCAGCTTGTAAGCGCCGGTAGCAGCCTGTAAGCACCGGTAGCAGCTTGTAAAGGGTGGTATCAGCCTGTGAGGGCCGGGAGCAGTCTGTAAGGGCTGGTAGCAACCTGTAAAAGGCGGAAGCAGCCTGTAAAGGGTGGTATCAGCCTGTGAGGGCCGGTAGCAGCCTGTAAGCGCTGGTAGCAGCCTGTAAGCGCCGGTAGCAGCCTGTGAGGGCCGGAAGAAGCCTGTAAGCGCCGGTAGCAGCCTGTAAGCACTAGAAGCAGCCTGTAAAGGGTGGTATCAGCCTGTGAGGGGACCTGTCATCTGGGTTTGACAGATGTGAATTAGGCGTTTTGAGATGCTCAGTAATTATTGTCGTCTGTGTCTATCTCAGGTATCGACGCCATTTGTCTTTGGAGTCGGCGTCGCCCCCCGTCACCCTCCCCACCCAGGGTGAAGCGGTCGAGACCGGCACTGTCTGTGACGTCACTGGCTGGGGCACCAAACAGGTGAGTATCTAGCTGCCCCCCCCCCCCCCACTACCCCGTCACCCTCCCCACGCAGGACGAAGCGGTCGAGACCGGCACTGTCTGTGACGTCACTGGCTGGGGCACCAAACAGGTGAGTATCTAGCTGCCCCCCCCCCCCCCCACTACCCGTCACCCTCCCCACGCAGGACGAAGCGGTCGAGACCGGCACTGTCTGTGACGTCACTGGCTGGGGCACCAAACAGGTGAGTATCTAGCTGCCCCCCCCCCCCCCTCCACTACCCCCGTCACCCTCCCCACCCAGGACGAAGCGGTCGAGACCGGCACTGTCTGTGACGTCACTGGCTGGGGCACCAAACAGGTGAGTATCTAGCTGCCCCCCCCCCCCCCCACTACCCCGTCACCCTCCCCACGCAGGACGAAGCGGTCGAGACCGGCACTGTCTGTGACGTCACTGGCTGGGGCACCAAACAGGTGAGTATCTAGCTGCCCCCCCCCCCCCCCCCCCCCACTACCCCGTCACCCTCCCCACGCAGGACGAAGCGGTCGAGACCGGCACTGTCTGTGACGTCACTGGCTGGGGCACCAAACAGGTGAGTATCTAGCTGCCCCCCCCCCCCCCCACTACACCGTCACCCTCCCCACCCAGGGTGAAGCGGTCGAGACCGGCACTGTCTGTGACGTCACTGGCTGGGGCACCACCGTGGTGAGTATCTAGCTGCCCCCCCCCCCCCCCACTACCCCGTCACCCTCCCCACGCAGGACGAAGCGGTCGAGACCGGCACTGTCTGTGACGTCACTGGCTGGGGCACCAAACAGGTGAGTATCTAGCTGCCCCCCCCCCCCCCACTACCCCGTCACCCTCCCCACGCAGGACGAAGCGGTCGAGACCGGCACTGTCTGTGACGTCACTGGCTGGGGCACCAAACAGGTGAGTATCTAGCTGCCCCCCCCCCCCCCCACTACCCCGTCACCCTCCCCACCCAGGACGAAGCGGTCGAGACCGGCACTGTCTGTGACGTCACTGGCTGGGGCACCAAACAGGTGAGTATCTAGCTGCCCCCCCCCCCCCACTACCCCGTCACCCTCCCCACGCAGGACGAAGCGGTCGAGACCGGCACTGTCTGTGACGTCACTGGCTGGGGCACCAAACAGGTGAGTATCTAGCTGCCCCCCCCCCCCCCACTACCCCGTCACCCTCCCCACGCAGGACGAAGCGGTCGAGACCGGCACTGTCTGTGACGTCACTGGCTGGGGCACCAAACAGGTGAGTATCTAGCTGCCCCCCCCCCCCCACTACCCCGTCACCCTCCCCACGCAGGACGAAGCGGTCGAGACCGGCACTGTCTGTGACGTCACTGGCTGGGGCACCAAACAGATGAGTATCTAGCTGCCCCCCCCCCCCCCACTACCCCGTCACCCTCCCCACGCAGGACGAAGCGGTCGAGACCGGCACTGTCTGTGACGTCACTGGCTGGGGCACCAAACAGGTGAGTATCTAGCTGCCCCCCCCCCCCCCACTACCCCGTCACCCTCCCCACGCAGGACGAAGCGGTCGAGACCGGCACTGTCTGTGACGTCACTGGCTGGGGCACCAAACAGGTGAGTATCTAGCTGCCCCCCCCCCCCCCCACTACCCCGTCACCCTCCCCACGCAGGACGAAGCGGTCGAGACCGGCACTGTCTGTGACGTCACTGGCTGGGGCACCAAACAGGTGAGTATCTAGCTGCCCCCCCCCCCCCCCACTACCCCGTCACCCTCCCCACGCAGGACGAAGCGGTCGAGACCGGCACTGTCTGTGACGTCACTGGCTGGGGCACCAAACAGGTGAGTATCTAGCTGCCCCCCCCCCCCACTACCCCGTCGCCCTCCCCACGCAGGACGAAGCGGTCGGGACCGGCACTGTCTGTGACGTCACTGGCTGGGGCACCAAACAGGTGAGTATCTAGCTGCCCCCCCCCCCCCACTACCCCCGTCACCCTCCCCACGCAGGACGAAGCGGTCGAGACCGGCACTGTCTGTGACGTCACTGGCTGGGGCACCAAACAGGTGAGTATCTAGCTGCCCCCCCCCCCCCCACTACCCCGTCACCCTCCCCACGCAGGACGAAGCGGTCGAGACCGGCACTGTCTGTGACGTCACTGGCTGGGGCACCAAACAGGTGAGTATCTAGCTGCCCCCCCCCCCCCCCGCTACCCCGTCACCCTCCCCACGCAGGACGAAGCGGTCGAGACCGGCACTGTCTGTGACGTCACTGGCTGGGGCACCAAACAGGTGAGTATCTCGCTGCCCCCCCCCCCCCCCCACTACCCCGTCACCCTCCCCACGCAGGACGAAGCGGTCGAGACCGGCACTGTCTGTGACGTCACTGGCTGGGGCACCAAACAGGTGAGTATCTAGCTGACCCTGTGCTGTCCCCGTGGTGGACCAGGCTCACTGTCTCTGTCCCCGTGGTGGACCAGACTCACTGTCTCTGTCCCCGTGGTGGACCAGACTCACTGTCTCTGTCCCCATGGTGGACCAGACTCACTGTCTCTGTCCCCGTGGTGGAGCAGGCTCACTGTCTCTGTCCCCGTGGTGGACTAGACTCACTGTCTCTGTCCCCGTGGTGGACCAGACTCACTGTCTCTGTCCCCATGGTTGACCAGACTCACTGTCTCTGTCCCCGTGGTGGACCAGACTCACTGTCTCTGTCCCCGTGGTGGACCAGACTCACTGTCTCTGTCCCCATGGTTGACCAGACTCACTGTCTTTGTCCCCGTGGAGGACCAGACTTACTGTCTCTGTCCCCGTAGTGGACCAGACTCACTGTCTCTGTCCCCATGGTTGACCAGACTCACTGTCTCTGTCCCCGTGGTGGACCAGGCTCACTGTCCTTGTCCTCGTGGTGGACCAGACTCCATGTCTCTGTCCCCGTGGTGGACCAGACTCACTGTCTCTGTCCCCGTGGTGTACCAGGCTCACTGTCCCTGTCCCCGTGGTGGACCAGACTCCATGTCTCTGTCCCCGTGGTGGACCAGACTCACTGTCTCTGTCCCCGTGGTGGACCAGACTCACTGTCTCTGTCCCCGTGGTGGACCAGGCTCACTGTCTCTGTCCCCGTGGTGGACCAGACTCACTGTCTCTGTCCTCGTGGTGGACCAGACTCACTGTCCTTGTCCCCGTGGTGGACCAGGCTCACTGTCCTTGTCCCGTGGTGGACCAGGCTCACTGTCTCTGTCCACGTGGTGGACTAGGCTCACTGTCTTTGTCCCCGTGGTGGACCAGGCTCACTGTCTCTGTCCCCGTGGTGGACCAGGCTCACTGTCCCTGTCCCCGTGGTGGACCAGACTTACTGTCTCTGTCCCCGTGGTGTACCAAGCTCACTGTCCCTGTCCCCGTGGTGGACCAGACTCCATGTGGCTGTCCCCGTGGTGGACCAGACTCACTGTCTCTGTCCCCGTGGTGTACCAGGCTCACTGTCCCTGTCCCCGTGGTGGACCAGGCTCACTGTCTCTGTCCCCGTGGTGGACCAGGCTCACTGTCCCTGTCCCCGTGGTGGATTAGGCTCACTGTCTCTGTCCCTGTGGTGTACCAGGCTCACTGTCTCTGTCCCCGTGGTGGACTAGGCTCACTGTCCCTGTCCCCGTGGTGGACCAGGCTCACTGTCTCTGTCCCCGTGTTGGACCAGGTCACTGTCTCTGTCCCCGTGGTGGACCAGACTCACTGTCTCTGTCCCCATGGTGGACCAGACTCACTGTCTCTGTCCCCGTGGTGGAGCAGAATCACTGTCTCTGTCCCCGTGGTGGACCAGACTCACTGTCTCTGTCCCCATGGTGGACCAGACTCACTGTCTCTGTCCCCGTGGTGGACCAGACTCACTGTCTCTGTCCCCGTGGTGGACCAGGCTCATTGTCTCTGTCCCCATGGTGGACCAGACTCACTGTCTCTGTCCTCGTGGTGGAGCAGAATCACTGTCTCTGTCCCTGTGGTGGACCAGACTCACTGTCTCTGTCCCCGTGGTGGACCAGGCTCACTGTCTCTGTCCCCGTGGTGGACCAGGTCACTGTCTCTGTCCCCGTGGTGGACCAGGCTCACTGTCTCTGTCCCCGTGGTGGACCAGGTCACTGTCTCTGTCCCCGTGGTGGACCAGACTCACTGTCTCTGTCCCCGTGGTGGACCAGACTCACTGTCTCTGTCCCCATGGTTGACCAGACTCACTGTCTCTGTCCCCGTGGAGGACCAGACTCACTGTCTCTGTCCCCGTAGTGGACCAGACTCACTGTCTCTGTCCCCATGGTTGACCAGACTCACTGTCTCTGTCCCCGTGGTGTACCAGGCTCACTGTCCCTGTCCCCGTGGTGGACCAGACTCCATGTCTCTGTCCCCGTGGTGGACCTGACTCACTGTCTCTGTCCCCGTGGTGGACCAGACTCACTGTCTCTGTCCCCGTGGTGGACCAGGCTCACTGTCTCTGTCCCCGTGGTGGACCAGGCTCACTGTCTCTGTCCCCGTGGTGGACCAGACTCACTGTCTCTGGCCTCGTGGTGGACCAGACTCACTGTCCTTGTCCCCGTGGTGGACCAGGCTCACTGTCCTTGTCCCGTGGTGGACCAGGCTCACTGTCTCTGTCCACGTGGTGGACTAGGCTCACTGTCTTTGTCCCCGTGGTGGACCAGGCTCACTGTCTCTGTCCCCGTGGTGGACCAGGCTCACTGTCCCTGTCCCCGTGGTGGACCAGACTTACTGTCTCTGTCCCCGTGGTGTACCAAGCTCACTGTCCCTGTCCCCGTGGTGGACCAGACTCCATGTGGCTGTCCCCGTGGTGGACCAGACTCACTGTCTCTGTCCCCGTGGTGTACCAGGCTCACTGTCCCTGTCCCCGTGGTGGACCAGGCTCACTGTCTCTGTCCCCGTGGTGGACCAGGCTCACTGTCCCTGTCCCCGTGGTGTACCAGGCTCACTGTCTCTGTCCCTGTGGTGTACCAGGCTCACTGTCTCTGTCCCCGTGGTGGACTAGGCTCACTGTCCCTGTCCCCGTGGTGGACCAGGCTCACTGTCTCTGTCCCCGTGGTGGACCAGGTCACTGTCTCTGTCCCCGTGGTGGACCAGACTCACTGTCTCTGTCCCCATGGTGGACCAGACTCACTGTCTCTGTCCCCATGGTGGACCAGACTCACTGTCTCTGTCCCCGTGGTGGAGCAGAATCACTGTCTCTGTCCCCGTGGTGGACCAGACTCACTGTCTCTGTCCCCATGGTGGACCAGACTCACTGTCTCTGTCCCCGTGGTGGACCAGACTCACTGTCTCTGTCCCCGTGGTGGACCAGGCTCACTGTCTCTGTCCCCATGGTGGACCAGACTCACTGTCTCTGTCCTCGTGGTGGAGCAGAATCACTGTCTCTGTCCCTGTGGTGGACCAGACTCACTGTCTCTGTCCCCGTGGTGGACCAGGCTCACTGTCTCTGTCCCCGTGGTGGACCAGGTCACTGTCTCTGTCCCCGTGGTGGACCAGACTCACTGTCTCTGTCCCCGTGGTGGACCAGGCTCACTGTCTCTGTCCCCGTGGTGGACCAGGTCACTGTCTCTGTCCCCGTGGTGGACCAGACTCACTGTCTTTGTCCCCATGGTGGACCAGACTCACTGTCTCTGTCCCCATGGTGGACCAGACTCACTGTCTCTGTCCCCATGGTGGACCAGACTCACTGTCTCTGTCCCCGTGGTGGAGCAGAATCACTGTCTTTGTCCCTGTGGTGGACCAGACTCACTGTCTCTGTCCCCGTGGTGGACCAGGCTCACTGTCTCTGTCCCCGTGGTGGACCAGGTCACTGTCTCTGTCCCCGTGGTCTACCAGACTCACTGTCTCTGTCCCCGTGGTGGACCAGGCTCACTGTCTCTGTCCCCGTGGTGGACCAGGTCACTGTCCCTGTCCCCGTGGTGGACCAGACTCACTGTCTCTGTCCCCATGGTGGACCAGACTCACTGTCTCTGTCCCCGTGGTGGACCAGGGTCACTGTCTCTGTCCCCATGGTGGACCAGACTCACTGTCTCTGTCCCCGTGGTGGAGCAGAATCACTGTCTTTGTCCCCGTGGTGGACCAGACTCACTGTCTCTGTCCCCATGGTGGACCAGACTCACTGTCTCTGTCCCCGTGGTGGACCAGACTCACTGTCTCTGTCCCCGTGGTGGACCAGACTCACTGTCTCTGTCCCCGTGGTGGACCAGACTCACTGTCTCTGTCCCCGTGGTGGAGCAGAATCACTGTCTCTGTCCCCGTGGTGGACCAGGTCACTGTCTCTGTCCCCGTGGTGGACCAGACTCACTGTCTCTGTCCCCATGGTGGACCAGACTCACTGTCTCTGTCCCCGTGGTGGACCAGACTCACTGTCTCTGTCCCCGTGGTGGAGCAGAATCACTGTCTCTGTCCCTGTGGTGGACCAGGCTCACTGTCTCGGTCCCCGTGGTGGACCAGACTCACTGTCTCTGTCCCCTTGGTGGAGCAGAATCACTGTCTCTGTCCCTGTGGTGGACCAGGCTCACTGTCTCTGTCCCCGTGGTGGAGCAGAATCACTGTCTCTGTCCCTGTGGTGGACCAGGCTCACTGTCTCTGTCTCCGTGGTGGACCAGACTCATTGTGTCTGTCTATACTTGAAGCAATGTTTGTTTTCAGACCCCAGGGCCCCGGTCCGTTCAGCTGCAGGCTGCCTCTCTCCCCGTGGTGGACCAGGCTGACTGTCAGCTGTCCTACATGTTTTATGACATCACCGACAGGATGGTCTGTGCCGGGCGTACTTCAGGGGGTGTGGGGCCCTGTGAGGTACGCATGAGACGCTGTCTTTGATATCAGGCACAACAGCGCTGTGATTGGTCACCGCCCATCATCTTGCCGCGCGGCAGCATCGCGACGAACAACGCTGTGATTGGTCACCGCACATTATCTTGCCGCGCGGCAAAAGATTACAAATTTTCAAAGATGTTAGGCTTTGTCACAAACGACAGCCACGATATTTTTTTTCATTTTCTCGCATCGTGGTATTTGATCTTGGCCTGTTATTGACCTGGGCTACTCAATTGAATTAGGCAAGCAACGCACGGACCCACCAAGACTAACTAACCTTAACGACCCTGCGTTCTTGTGTTTGACAGCCGGAATTAATTGAATTTCAATTTCTATCAAAACATACCATTATTATTTCCCCACATATGATGACATTGGAGACGCTCATGCGTTGCGTTCTGGACCCGGCTGTTCGTATTGCGTAACCCCAAACCCGTTTCCAAGTAGGACACGCATAATTGTGCGTAGAATAAGTGAATAGAATAAGTTGTAGCGATTATATTTTGTAGTTAGTTTATTGGTATTTGGTGTTTACAACGTACCCGACACCAAGGTCATATGACGTCGGCCGGATCAGATCCATTGCCATCGCCGTGGTCGTCATAGGAATCGAAAATAAGTGGGAGTAGACTGCCTTTCGTCTGGCTTTTTCCCCCTCGACCTGTCCATCTAAGGTTGCCCACCAGAAGCATACGCTTCCGCCGACGTAGCTCTCGAGATCAACAAAGCACACTTACCTGCCCACCACGATAAGGCAGCAGTAGACCAAAAATAATATGAACAATTAGTTAATTAGTTACCAGTTGAGTTTTATAAGGTAAGCCCAGAGAAATGCTAGACATTTATGTCAGTACACGTTGTAAACGCCAGGCTCGAGCTTGTATGTATTGCAACAATAAAAAAAAAATAGTAATAATTATTATTATTATTATTATTATTATTATTATTATTATTATTTATTTATCCCAGCACAGTTTATACAACCAGAAAAACACAGGATATAATAAAAAACATACAAACATCATCACAAAATAAATAGACACATAGAATAATAAATAACAAAGAAACAACACATTACAATAAACGACACTTTTTCTTAAAAGTAAAAGTTGAGTCATTAAAAACATCTATACCTAAGTCAACTCGTTGGGACAGTAGGTTATTAAAATTTGTTTGTACTCGTGGTAGATATGAGTATTTATAAATGTCAACTCTGGCCTTTGGCGGATAAAACAAACAGGTACTTCTTGTCCTACGAATAGGTACATTAAAACGAATTAATCTTAAAACCTCAGAACAATCTATACCACTGTTTAAAAGTTTGTGTAAAAACATAAAATCAGCAGCCTGTCTTCTACCAGACAGCGTTTGCAAGTGCAGGTCTTCACATATTTTTACATAGTCCTTCCTGTGGTACACAAATGTGGGGTCGTCCAGGCGTGACAACCACTTAACAAAACGCTGCTGGAGTCGCTCTAGAATATCCACCCTTGTCTTGTGATGTGGAGACCAAATAATACTAGCGTACTCCACCTGAGGCCGCACAAGACTCAGGTAAACATGTCGTATAGTTTCTTTAGAAAAGACAGAGTGCAGATTACGTTTAAAAAATCCAAGCAATCTATAAGCTTTTGACAGGATTGCAGTTATGTGGTCATTAAAAGAAAAATCTGAGGTTAACAAAACACCAAGATCATTTACACTAAAAACTCTATTTAGTGTATCATCACCAAAGGAATAATTAAAATGTATTGGATTTCTCCTCGTTGTAAAAGATATAACAAAACATTTTTTGAGGTTAAGATGTAAATTCCAAGTAGCACACCACGACATAAAGCTAAAAAAGATTCCTAAAGTTGTAAACAGTCTTGAAGGGATCTAACTAGAGCAAACAATTTGACGTCATCAGCGTACATAAGACATTGAGACAGTACAGTTTTTGGTATATCGTAAACAAATATGTTGAACAACAACGGCCCTAAAATAGAGCCCTGGGGAACCCCGGACGTTACCTCCTCGGGAAGAGAACTAACCCCATTAATCACAACAGACTGCTTACGGCCAGTTAGATAGCTTGATAATAAATCAATTAAAGAGCCAGATATGCCAAAATGTTTAAGCTTGTAAATGAGAAGAGCATGGTCCACAGAATCAAAAGCTTTAGAAAAGTCGGTGTAAATAGCATCCACCTGCACACCTCTATCAATACTTTCTGATATTGTGTTACAATATCCAACAAGATTTGTAACAGTAGATCTACTAGGCATAAACCCGTGCTGGGAGTCAGGAATAAAAGCCTTAACATGAGAAAATATTAAATTATGCAGAAATTTCTCAAACATTTTAGAAAAAATGGGTAGTAGAGATATCGGCCTGTAGTTACAGGCGTCGTTTTTGTCGCCACTTTTAAACACAGGTGTTACATTAGCACATTTCCACCTATCTGGGTACATTCCTGACGACAATATACGATTAAAAAGAATAGTTAGGGGAACGGATAATTCAGTGGCACAGAACTTGATTACAGATACTGGTACGCCATCACTACCCGGAGATTTACCGGTCTTGAGGTTGCCAATAATTGTTTCAACTTGCTCCCTCGAAATGGTTGCACTATCTAAGCAGTTAAAGAACCCTCTTCAAGTGGCGGGGGAGGATTTGCCAATTCACTACTTGGCGGGAACACTGATTTAAAATGCTGCGAAAAGAGATTGCAGGCCTCAAGTACGTTTTTCGATGTAGTTCCATTATAGTGCACATTTAAAGGCACTCTACTCTGCCTACACTTATTACGGATAAAGTTCCACAGGCACTTTGGATCAGAATTTGATAGAAATTGCCGCTCGAAGTTACCCAAGTACTCACTATGTTTCAATTTCTGAACTTTTTTAAATTCACTTCTTTAACACTAAATTCGACGTAATCACATAGAAGATTACTTCTCTTCCATTTCTTGTGGGCGCGATTTTTAGACAACAACAAGTGTTTGAGCCGGGGTGCTCACTCCGAGGAGTTTTTTAGTGGACTGTATATATTTTTGTGTAGACTTACCCCAATGATGTTTGAAAGGTGACGAAACGTAGATGACAGCGACGGGCGGAAAAAGGCCGTCGTGAGAAAGAGATAGAAGAAGGAAACTCGAGTTTAGAAGAGAAAAGAAGGAAAGATGAAAATGCCTGGAAGGCGATCGAACCCAGGACAGCGGCGTAGAAGTTGTCGTTGTAGTCCGGGAACGCACGAGAGAGAAAAACTGAGAGCGGGAAACTGAACGTGACCGACGAGGTCGGAGACTGGAACACTACAGACGTGACCGACGAGGTCGGAGACTGGGACACTACTAAACTAGATAAGAGATAAGCTGCGTGCTGACAACGGGAAAACTGTAAGACATGACGTGATTGGCCGAAAAACGAAACATGAAATAAATATACAGGTGAACCAACACCGAGAAAATACATATCACCAGCGACGACTAAATGGCGCGAACAACAAGTCAATTACATCTCTGTCATACCATACAGGATACTTGTTCGGGTTCACTTTAACCTGCGGTACTACTTCACTAATAACTTTCATAAACAAGTCATAAAATACGTCACAGCACGCATTCACGTGCTCAGTGGTAACCATAAGTCCCCAATTACACTGTTGCAGCGCAGCTTTGATCTTGACAAGGTCAGCCCTATTCCAATTGAATATGGTCCTGGGTGGAATTTTGGCAAATCCACTGAATGCCGGGAGTGATAAAGAGCACAAGAGGGGCGTATGATCGGTTGCCACGGGTGACTGACCTATAGACACGTCCACAAGCAAATCATCACTGTTTACAAAAATAAGGTCGAGCGCATGGTTGTTACATGTTGTAAACGGATTGAACTGACGAAGGTTAAACTCCGTAACCATCTCCAAAAACATGAGATTAGTCTGACTCATTGTAGCCAGAATAGGGTTGAGACCTCGCACAGGAGAGCCGAGGCCACGCGACCACGTAATCGCCGGGAGATTGAAGTCACCACACAACACTATCTTGTCATTGTGACGTAGAGCCGACTGAACACGTGACAGATGTATGCAGCTCATCCAACAGTTGAACCGTTGGGGAGGGGGGTAGGTAAACACACCCAACGTAAACACGCGTGCTCTGGTTCACTGTGACCTCCAACCAAATGATCTCACACTCAGTTTCAAAACATCCACTACGTCTCACTGCAACTCCCCTGATACAGCAATCATGACCCCTCCTCCTTTTTAGTACGCAAGTGAGGGATGCTCCCACGATCCCGCCTATGTACCACATATTGCTCATTTAAGACTTCACCGTCAAATAGTTTGTCAGAAAACCACGTTTCCGTAACACAGATTATATCGTAAGTTTTATTGTCTGCGAAGTGCATGTTAAAGTCACTCAATTTACTGCTGCCTGATATCCCTCGTGAGTTCATATAGCACAGCGTAAAAGACTGCGAAGGTCCGGGATTTAATTGAACATCTCCACACATTGCAATAAGCAATAAAATTAATGATGTGTTAAGTCCCACAGGAAGATTAAGGCTTCGACTTGAGGTTGATTGATGATTTAGTTTACCATGGTGGCACTGATATCCACCCAGTACATTAGATACGCAATGCAAGAATCTCAGGATACCAACTTCCCGACCGGCACTTCTCAGCGCCACCTGACAAGAGATATTGGACCCTCGGTCCGTATCTGCCAACTAAACATCGAAGGCATTAGCAGAGCTAAATGCGACCATCTACACAGAGTACTACAAGAAAACAACACTGACGTTGTCCTTCTCCAAGAGACCCACTGCCCAGACGACGCTAGCCTAATGGCTCGCGGCAAGATAGTCGGCTACACCCTCGTGGGGGCTGTCAACCACCATGCGTACGGCGTTGCCACATACGTCAAGTCGACAATAGAGAATGCAATTCTCATTGAAACGAGTGGCGATGACAACGTCTTCTTGGTGACTGTTCAAGTAGCTGATATTAAGATTGTAAACATCTATAAACCACCTAACGTTCCTTGGCCAGCGGTAACGCTCCCTGTCTACCAGCACCCGGCGGTTTATGCCGGCGATTTCAACAGCCACCATACTTCGTGGAGGTATCAGTCAAATGACGAGAATGGCATCAGATTATCCAACTGGGCTGATATATACCACATGGTTCTGATATTTGACGCAAAAGATAAAGGTACCTTTCACTCTGGACGATGGCAGAGAGATTACAACCCTGATTTATGCTTTGTAACTACCAGTGACACCGAGCGACATAATATGCACGTGTCCAGAAGAGTTCTCAAAAGCTTCCCCCGGAGCCAACACCGGCCCGTTATGATAGAAAGTGGTATAAAAATCCCGCTGATAAACTCTGTCCAGCGGCCTAGATGGAATTTCAACAAAGCTGCCTGGGGTTCATTCTCCAAAGAGTTAGACTTTAACGTCCGCTGGATCCCTCCATCTGCCCAGAACTACTCGAGATTTGTTGGAGCCGTCATCTCAACTGCCAAGAGACACATCCCGCGTGGTTACCGTAAGGAATACATTCCGGGGTGGAGTGAAGAGAGCGACAGGCTATACCAAGAATTCCTGCAGTCTGGAGACCCAGAAATAGCTGAGGACCTTTTATATTCGCTGGACACGGCACGCCGAGACAAATGGAAAAACACGACCAACAACTTAGATTTCACCCATTCAAGTAGGAAAGCTTGGAGCCTCCTACGTAAACTTGGTGGCGCTAATGTGACTACATCACATCTGCCCAAAATCAACCCAGAGGCGGTAGCGCGCCGGATAGTTGAAACCTCCAAGGCTAAGGCCGACAAGGAATTCACGAGGACGATAAGAAGATCACTCAAAGACTTAAGATCCACCACTCCTGACTCATCAGAATTTAGCAAAGATTTTACAATGCTTGAGCTAGAAGCAGCCATATCAAGAACTAAAGCTGGGAAGGCAGCCGGCCCTGATGGAATCCACCCCGAATTCCTGAAGGCCTGTGGGAAGAACACCAAAAGGTGGCTCTGTAAGTTTTACAGCGACATTTTGATATCTGGAAGTTACCCCAGGGAATTCAGGAAATCGAAGATCCTAGCAATTCTCAAGCCTGGCAAACCAGCTGACATAGCGGAAAGCTATCGCCCAATTGCACTCTTGAGCAGTTGCTACAAGGTTCTGGAACGGCTTATCTATAACAGAATTGAGCATGCAGTAAATGAAGTCATCCCCGTAGAGCAGGCCGGATTTCGCCAAGGACGCAGCTGCACAGACCAAGTCATGTCCTTAACAACACACATTGAAGCTGGTTTTGAGAAAAAGCTTAAAACAGCTGCAGTATTTGTGGACCTAACTGCGGCGTACGATACAGTGTGGCGCACGGGCCTAATCTACAAACTCCTCAAAGTTGTGCCCTGCAAAAGAATAAGCAGACTCATCAATAATATGCTGAGTAATCGCACCTTTGAAGTCTTCATGGACGAGGCTAAAAGTAAGCAGAGACAACTCAATAACGGGTTACCACAAGGATCCGTTCTCGCCCCGTTGATGTTCAACCTCTATATACACGACATGCCGGAGACAAAGTCTAGAAAGTTCCAGTATGCAGACGACCTAGCCTTGACCTTCCAGCACAAGGACATGCACGTTGCTGAAGAAGTTCTTACACAAGACCTTGAAGGCCTGAGTGCTTACTTCAAAAATTGGAGACTCACTCCCAGCCTCAGTAAGACGGAGTCAGCATGGTTTCATCTGAACAACAAAATAGCCCACGTCCCGCTTCAAGTAGTTTTCAATGGTGCTGTACTGCAACATAACTTTCATCCAAAGTATCTCGGAATAACGCTGGACAGATCTCTCACGTTTAAACAGCATCTGCATAACTGCGCAGCCAAGCTTAAAACAAGAAATAACCTACTTCACAAACTTGCTTCGACTACATGGGGAGCCTCGCCTGCTACATTGCGCACTGCTGCCCTTGGCCTGGTGTACTCGTCAGCAGAGTACTGTGCACCGGTCTGGCTGGAAAGCACGCATACTCGGATTATAGATACCCAGCTCAATATTACAATGCGGACGATTTCCGGAACACTCAGATCAACGCCGACCCAATGGCTACCTGTCCTGAGCAATATCACCCCACCATCATTAAGGCGCTCAAAAGCGCTGCTCAGAGAATACGACAAAATATGCAAAAAACACAATTTGCCTATTCATGAAGATGCTGCCATAATGTACCGCGGTCGCTTGAAGTCGCGGAATCCATCTTTGAGACAAGCTGCCAAACTTCAAGAATCTAACTTTGACAGTGCTATGGAGTGGAAAAGAATGTGGTCGGAATTTGCACCAAACTCGCCAATTGTAGACCCAACGACTCCCGTTCCAGGCTTTGATCTTCCTAGACACCTGTGGACCAGACTAAACCGCATCAGAACCAATCATGGCCGGTGCGCAGACTCCCTGTTCAAATGGGGCGCGATCCCATCCAGCGCCTGTGACTGTGGCGAACCTCGCCAGACCATCAACCACATTGTGAGGGATTGCCGCCTGCGCTCTTTCCAGGGGGATTGGTCTGAGATCCACAGAGCGACACCTGACGCGCTGGCCTGGTTGGCCGGCTTAGATTTATGTTTATGATTTATATTTATGATAACTTTATATGTATATTGTACTTTGTTGAATCTTAGCTGTTGCTTCCATACGATAAATAAATAAATTAGATACGCACATTGTGTAACTATAAATCACACATTTGCACGGACCGAAAAAGCTTTTCAGCCCAAACACACTTCGCACAAAGAAAACACATGGTTTCTGATCACTGCTTGCTTGAACACACGCAGAAACTGCAGTTTTAACTACTATAAACAATATAATCAGACGGAGCACTCCGAGCGCGCGTACACTGCGAGTCGCCATCTTGACTCGACCTTGTATAATAACGTAGGGCCTATACAATTTGTTCACTCATTTCAGACGGTAAAACATTCACGAACGGAATTTCGGGTTTCGATCCTGAACCTCCTGAACTTGTTGGTTCAGTGGTTAGCATCCCTGCCTCCAATGCAGAAGGTCCCGGGTTCACCCCGCTTCAGGAAGAATTTTTACCTTCTAATGTGGATTCAATTCCATTACTTCTTGGCTTAGGAATAAGTAAAGGGTGACTTTGGAGCCGTCCTAGCAACGAAGCACTCAATAAATTCAAAGTTGTTCTGAATCGGCCTTGTTGATACTGGCATTTATCCGCAGGTGTTCGCACTGTCCAATCACTGATTCATATGTTTCGTATATAAAAAATCAATCGTTGATTGGTTATCGCTCACTTTAAATTAAAGTCCCCTACTGCTAATCAGTTTAGCTACTGAGTGGGTAGACTCTAAATGTGAATTTATTTTATTTATTTCATCTAACCCGACGGTCTAATGGTCTGTGTTTGCTTGCAGGGTGATTCTGGTGGCCCCATGCTGTGTGGGGGAAAGCTGGTGGGGGTAGTGTCGTGGGGCGTGGCCTGTCTAATGGTCTGTGATTGCTTGCAGGGTGATTCTGGTGGCCCCATGTTGTGTGGGGGGAAGCTGGTGGGGGTAGTGTCGTGGGGCGTGGCCTGTCTAATGGTCTGTGTTTGCTTGCAGGGTGATTCTGGTGGCCCCATGCTGTGTGGGGGGACTTGGTGGGGGTAGTGTCGTGGGGCGTGGCCTGTCTAATGGTCTGTGTTTGCTTGCAGGGTGATTCTGGTGGCCCCATGCTGTGTGGGGGGAAGCTGGTGGGGGTAGTGTCGTGGAGCGTGGCCTGTCTAATGGTCTGTGTTTGCTTGCAGGATGATTCTGGTGGCCCCATGCTGTGTGGGGGGAAGCTGGTGGGGGTAGTGTCGTGGGGCGTGGCCTGTCTAATGGTCTGTGTTTGCTTGCAGGGTGATTCTGGTGGCCCCATGCTGTGTGGGGGGAAGCTGGTTGGGGTAGTGTCGTGGGGCGTGGCCTGTCTAATGGTCTGTGTTTGCTTGCAGGGTGATTCTGGTGGCCCCATGCTGTGTGGAGGGAAGCTGGTGGGGGTAGTGTCGTGGGGCGTGACCTGTCTAATGGTCTGTGTTTGCTTGCAGGATGATTCTGGTGGCCCCATGCTGTGTGGAGGGAAGCTGGTGGGGGTAGTGTCGTGGGGCGTGACCTGTCTAATGGTCTGTGTTTGCTTGCAGGATGATTCTGGTGGCCCCATGCTGTGTGGGGGGAAGCTGGTGGGGGTAGTGTCGTAAGGCGTGGCCTGTCTAATGGTCTGTGTTTGTTTGCAGGGTGATTCTGGTGGCCCCATGCTGTGTGGGGGGAAGCTGGTGGGGGTAGTGTCGTGGGGCGTGGCCTGTCTAATGGTCTGTGTTTGCTTGCAGGATGATTCTGGTGGCCCCATGCTGTGTGGGGGGAAGCTGGTGGGGGTAGTGTCGTGGGGCGTGGCCTGTCTAATGGTCTGTGTTTGCTTGCAGGATGATTCTGGTGGCCCCATGCTGTGTGGGGGGACGCTGGTGGGGGTAGTGTCGTGGGGCGTGGCCTGTCTAATGGTCTGTGTTTGCTTGCAGGGTGATTCTGGTGGCCCCATGCTGTGTGGGGGGAAGCTGGTGGGGGTAGTGTCGTGGGGCGTGGCCTTGTCTAATGGTCTGTGTTTGCTTGCAGGATGATTCTGGTGGCCCCATGCTGTGTGGGGGGAAGCTGGTGGGCGTAGTGTCGTGGGGCGTGGCCTGTCTAATGGTCTGTGTTTGCTTGCAGGGTGATTCTGGTGGCCCCATGCTGTGTGGGGGGAAGCTGGTGGGGGTAGTGTCGTGGGGCGTGGCCTGTCTAATGGTCTGTGTTTGCTTGCAGGGTGATTCTGGTGGCCCCATGCTGTGTGGGGGGAAGCTGGTGGGGGTAGTGTCGTGGGGCGTGGGCTGTCTAATGGTCTGTGTTTGCTTGCAGGATGATTCTGGTGGCCTCATGCTGTGTGGGGGGAAGCTGGTGGCGGTAGTGTCGTGAAGCGTGGCCTGTCTAATGATCTGTGTTTGCTTGCAGGATGATTCTGGTGGCCCCATGCTGTGTGGGGGGAAGCTGGTGGGGGTAGTGTCGTGGGGCGTGGGCTGTCTAATGATCTGTGTTTGCTTGCAGGGTGATTCTGGTGGCCCCATGATGTGTGGGGGGAAGCTGGTTGGGGTAGTGTCGTGGGGCGTGGCCTGTCTAATGGTCTGTGTTTGCTTGCAGGATGATTCTGGTGGCCCCATGCTGTGTGGGGGGAAGCTGGTGGGCGTAGTGTCATGGGGCGGTGGCTGCGCTCATGTGAGAAAACCTGGCATCTTCTCGCGCGTTGCGAACATGAGGGACTGGGTGAAACAGACCTCTGGCGTCTAAATAACTTAGCGTCCACATTGAAAGTTGAGCGTCCATACGAATTTCATGAGTATATTGGCACCATTATTCGCGTTATTACACAACATGGGTTGACCTGGGGAAAGACATTTCTGCTCGTCATTGTGTATCATTGTAAATGTTTAATGTTTCATATTAAAAAGGGCGACGGACACGATAATGGAAACTATGTTCGATATTCGATAATATTTCGATTATCGATCAAATAAATTAACGAATTTTTTTTTTAAACAAAAAAACTTGTTCGTTATGCATTATTTGCTGTTTCTCGAGCCTTTGTTAAATACTGGGCCCGGATTCACAATAGGTCCTAAGTCTTTTTCTGGTGGTATGGTAAGACTAACTTGAACCTTCTGTAAAACCAGACCCAGGTCACATGAAGGAGTTATTAATTCCTGGTAGGTAATTTATAAAAATAATCCAAAAATTGTCATCGAAGATTTATTTAAAGAAACCATCGTTTTACAAAACTAGTTCAAAATATTGCAAACACAAAATGCTTACAAGTTACATCTTACAAGTTACATATTACAAGGTACATCTTTTTAGATGGGCTGCCCTTAAGTTTTACATCAACTCCCTGCCCAATGACATGAGCAGGCCAGGAAAGGAAGCCATTATATATTGAATAGTAAGACAAAAGGATGGCTTGGCACAAGAGCTTATAAAAAAAAAACACATAAAATAGTATAGTCTTTATTAAACTTTTAAAATATTGGTCTAAATATTGTGTAATAAAATATTGAATAAAATATATACAAAGAAAATTAATAGTATTTTTACTTCTCCTTACCCTTCATTCCTACATATTCTCCGATTCGTGAATGCAAATACGAGAAATTGTCGTTCGATCATTGCCTTCTGAAATATAATTTATTTTCTAGTTCCATTAATGTTTTATTGTTGTCACTTTGATAAGGGTGGTTTACTTTGGTGGTTTCCTACCAGCCTCAAATTTGTATGGAAATATTCACAATCAAGCTAGGAATCCTCTTCCCAACTGAGCCCGGTCTTGCGTTGTATTTCGGTAGCCGTTGTGGCAAGAAACACGCTGCTTCCTTGGCGTGATAAATGCTGGGTCTTGCGTTGTATATCGGTAGCCGTTGTGGCAAGAAACACGCTGCTTCCTTGGCGTGATAAATGCTGGGTCTTGCGTTGTATATCGGTAGCCGTTGTGGCAAGAAACACGCTGCTTCCTTGGCGTGATAAATGCTGGGTCTTGCGTTGTATTTTGGTAGCCGTCGTGGCAAGAAACACACTGCTTCCTTGGCGTGATAAATGCTGGGTCTTGCGTTGTATTTTGGTAGCCGTCGTGGCAAGAAACACGCTGCTTCCTTTGCGTGATAAATGCTGGGTCTTGCGTTGTATTTCGGTAGCCGTTGTGGCAAGAAACACGCTGCTTCCTCTCCATAGCGTGATAAATGCTGGGTCTTGCTTTGTATTTCGGTAGCCGTTGCGGCAAAAAACACGCTGCTTCCTTGGCGTGATAAATGCTGGGTCTTGCTTTGTATTTCGGTAGCCGTTGCGGCAAAAAACACGCTGCTTCCTTGGCGTGATAAATGCTGGGTCTTGCTTTGTATTTCGGTAGCCGTTGTGCAAGAAACACGCTGCTTCGTTGGTGTGATAAATGCTGGGTCTTGCTTTGTATTTCGGTAGCCGTTGTGGCAAGAAACACGCTGCTTCCTTGGCGTGATAAATGCTGGGTCTTGCGTTGTATTTCGGTAGCCGTTGTGGCAAGAAACACGCTGCTTTCTTACGTGATAAATGCTGGGTCTTGCTTTGTATTTCGGTAGCCGTTGTGGCATAAATGCTGGGTATTGCGTTGTATTTCGGTAGCCGTTGTGCAAGAAACACGCTGCTTCGTTGGCGTGATAAATGCTGGGTCTTGCTTTGTATTTCGGTAGCCGTTGTGGCAAGAAACACGCTGCTTCGTTGGCGTGATAAATGCTGGGTCTTGCTTTGTATTTCGGTAGCCGTTGTGGCAAGAAACACGCTGCTTCCTTGGCGTGATAAATGCTGGGTCTTGCTTTGTATTTCGGTAGCCGTTGTGGCAAGAAACACGCTGCTTCCTTGGCGTGATAAATGCTGGGTCTTGCGTTGTATTTCGGTAGCCGTTGTGGCAAGAAACACGCTGCTTCCTTGGCGTGATAAATGCTGGGTCTTGCGTTGTATTTCGGTAGTCGTTGTGGCAAGAAACACGCTGCTTCCTTGGCGTGATAAATGCTGGGTCTTGCGTTGTATATCGGTAGCCGTTGTGGCAAGAAACACGCTGCTTCGTTGGCGTGATAAATGCTGGTTCTTGCGCACGATCAACTGAAGGTGACTCAGAAGATAGCTCACATGACATGACGGTCGAGATATCGGACAGAAAGGGGTAACTGGGACCGCGTTCACTAAACAGTTACTTGCGGAAGAAAATCCCACTTCAGAATAATACGACATGCAACCGCGAAGACATGAGGTTGTCTAGATAATTTATTTTCGATCTATTAAGAAATTAATAGTTACATGGGCGTGCGAGGGGGGGGGGGGGTGCCTGGATTTCAGGAATTTTAAAATTTAACTGGTTGTAGGCCTACTGTAGACCAGACGTGACAGATATCTCAAACGATATCATTTCTACGTTTTGATGATTTCAATGTCATACAGTATGATTTTAATTTGATTTATACGAGCATTATTAATATCTTTTACCTAAATCAAAATGGAACCTTGTTTTTAAGAAGTACGAGGTTCAATTTAGAATGGCGTAGAACCATTGCAGTTGTTTTTTGCTTACTTGAATTCGCTTTCAAATTTCACCACACTTTCAGCACGTTACATTTTATGGCCACAGATAACAAATTATCTGTGGTATGGCATATTTTTTTTTTTTTTTTTTTTTTATCATTCAATCCACATCTACATCTGACGCCACCTAAGCCGAAGCTTATATGCTTCTATCTTTTCTTGTATTTGTGTTATCTCTTGCTGTTTTGGCATATGTTATGGCATATGGTGGCCAGGCAAGGACTGCTTTGTTTGATAGCGCACGCTGCTTTGAAGTGCAGCTATGCACACTAGAAGCTAAGCTAACTCCAGCTATAGCCAGCGTTCCGTTTTCTTCAATGAAATAAACCCGTTTTCCCGCACCGGTTACCAGGCAGCGGTCTTTGTGCGCCCATTCTCATCGTTGTGGGCAGGTTTGTGTACTTTGTCGATTCCGAGAGCTATGCCGGTGGAAGCGTATGCTTCTGGTAGGACCACCCTACTCGACAGGTCGAGGGAGAGAAGTCAGACGAAAGACAGTACACGTCCTCCCCCTTCGCTCTTACCTCAACCTTCACATTTCATGCCCAGCCTCTTACCTTCAACACCCCCGACGTCATACGGCCCAAGTTACACGTCAGTCAGTGACGTTGAACGCTGTTAAACCTAAATGAATCAATCAAACGCGAAAGACTTGTCCTAGACATTAATTCATAACAAGGCAAATTACGAACCTTTAGCTCACAACCAAAAGTCCCGCGAGCGCAACGACCCAAGTTGATAATGACACGTGTGGTGTTGCTGCTGTACATATCAAGTAGTCCAGTAATAAAAATTTTATTTTTGATACCCTTCTTCATAACCGATATGAACACATTTTTATGTATAATATATGAGCTCTAAAGATAAAGAAAACTTCAGTAAGGAACTGTTTATGAAACATCTCACGTGCTGGATTCAAACCAGATAACTGTGAAGAAGCCTTGAAATACTTGTGATAAGGTTGCCCTATAGGCCTCCGACATAGCCGATGGCAGCGCCACTGTTTTTCTCCTACCGGCAAAGTCGCGTCCTAACGAGTGTGTAATTTGAAACCGCGCGAAAACTTCGCCTATCTAAATGCATGTAATCCAGAGCTGTCAGCAGTTGTGTATTTTTGAATTTTAACATTATCTTGTATGCGTTTAAGCCGTGGAAAGTTACTTTACGAGAGATATCATGTAGGCCTAATAGATTTTGCAGACTATAGATTTAAAGACGGACAATGCGAGGTAAGAGGGCGAGTTTTGTCTGGCAGTAAAAAGTGTTCAAAACTCGCACCATTCATTTACAAAACTACGCGGGTAATAGTCACTGTAGGGTTTAGGCTTATATTTCCATGTATCAAATGTAATATAGCTCCTAGCCTAGGCCTACTTCAAATCCAAAGACATAGACAGTCACAAAGTCACCTGTCAGATCAATTTAGAATGTAACCATTATGACTTCATAATGCATGACGGGTAGGCCTAGACCTTTGATGTGTAGGCCTACACTTTGTTTAGTAAAATTAGGACACTTGAACACCAAAAGTAACCAAACCTGTAATTCTTAATACAAAATACAGGATAGGCCCTAGTAGGCCAACAGAAAAACTTCTCCATCTTTCTAAGAACATTTTTCTATTGGGTGACGACCCAGGCTTTCTCAACCAAATCTTGACTCACCGTACCCTACACTAGGTCCATGCTTCATGGCAGTACATACATGTTACACGAGCCTATGAGAGAACCACACCACCTTGGCAATATTGATAGTGTGGGAACTGGAAGGTATGATGGACTATCATGTAGGACTATCATGTAGGCCTGCGTAAATCTTCTTCCCGCCAACAAACTGTTTGCTAGCCTAGGCCTACGCCTAGATTTGGCCTAGATGAAGTAGGAATTCTGACAGCTGTTATTAATGTTCATGGCGTAGGCCTAAAAAAAGTTAACCAAGATCGGGAATAGGGCTTAATTCTTTAGCAATATGTAATTTTGTATTTTTACAATGTTTACTTCAAAGGACATTTGTCTACTAATTATTTACAAAAGGTTTATTGGTTAGGACTAGGCTCCAGCCACTGCAATGACGTGACCAGAAAATGTAAACAAAGTGTTGATGCAGTGAGTCAAGTATGATTCTTTTAACAGCTTAAATCCACTGTTGTCTACTGTTCTTTTGCTGTTTTTCATTTGGAAATGCATACATGGATATTGTTTCATTTCTTGCTGGCGAACACGAGCATCTTACGACACAACACATAGTTTAATTTATCTGTAAAGTAGCCATCTTGATGCGTGGGAGCCTCGGAGTTACACAAGGTCTACTAGATCGCTTGTAGCGTGCGCGCAGCGCGCGCGAGAGTGAATCCAGTAGACCTTGGGAGTTACACACTCAAAAGGGCACTTTTTCGCCGCTAGAGCGTACCACAGTCTACGTCGGAGGCCTATATCCATGCAAGACAGAGCGCACCAGATAGAGAGTGGCAAGCAGGTCAGTGAGAGGGCTTGTCACAAGGTAGGAAGCCAAGGGGTACACTATGATAGTGTATGAATTAGAGCCTATTGAGTAGACCACTGTCGAATGAAATTATGCGGAAATCCATTGAAAAATCAACTTGAAGGTTTTGATTTATTTAAATAAAATTTCGTAACGGATTAAAATAATATTTCGATAAAATTATAAGTAACATATCAAAAACGAAAATACATAAATTCTAAGGTTGTAACTTGAACCACTATCTTGTACAAAAATTATATATTTATTATAAAGGTATCGTTTATTTTGTAAGAGTAATAATGAGTTTTTTATTTATTGAAAAAAAAATCGCTCATCTGGCAACGCGGACCGTTTTACTAGTATAATATTATTATACATGTATTAATAACATGCTTTATGATTGTTCCCGAACCAAACTGTAGACAGGCGATGTAAATGCAGTTATCGCCAATCTGTAGTTCATATCTCAGCATTCACCCTCCTATGACTAGAGAATGTCATAAAGTCTTCATTATATTCTTCGTTTAAAACTGTACGTCCTATCCTACATGTGTTTACATAGGCGTGCGCAGAGGTTGATCAATGAGGGGGCACAATAAATTCCCAATGAAAGTACTTCACGGCGGCGCCAATGGGGGGTGTGGGGGGGATGCCCCCCACAAAAAGCTCCGCAGGAGATTTTTAAAAGACATGCATTTTTAAACTTGTTTTTGAACGTATTAGGAGGAGTACAGGTTGTTTATTCAATGGGTTAATTTCACACAATTATTTGTGGATATTAGTGATATCATTATTACAAAGTGAAGGAAGTGGTCAGTCCCACAGCTAAAATCTTGGCGGTAAGGCAACAGTTGATATTGAGGCCGGTCAGCTGATTCCCACGTCATTCCAATCTAGGACTTCAGGCAAAATTAGAATCATTGTCAGGCGTCAGCATTTTTGTCGCCCATTACGACAGGCATTATTCTGGACCTATACTTTCCCGGGTCAAACGGGCAAGGCAGTTGGAGCAACAGTGACAGTTTGAGGAATATATTTAGGGCCAGTTTCACCAGTATTGACTTTTGTCGAGTTCAGCTTGAACCTGAATGTTACCAATTTGACAAAAATAATAACTTGTACCTATTTAATTTCTCACATATCTCGCATTTTTGTTGTTTTGGATACTTAAATGTCACTGCATGTTTATTGTTTACAGAGAGATGGAAATAATTTCTCACAATGCCACTTATTGCCTTTTGTAATACCATGAAGTTTAAAACTATCCATGTAAAGATTGGTATACATGTTTGTTTACTCATGGTACAGATGTATTTTGATGTTAAAATGATTAAACAAAAACTGCAAATGCATTGTTGGATAGAACCCTCGATGCCCACCGTTCAGATTTGTGATGATAATCTCCAAAGCAGTTCTGTCACTGCCTTCTGTACGTACTATGCACAGGCAGAGTACAAGTTATCCAGTAGGCAATGGCTAAACAATTGACTGTACATATCTTTGACATTTATTACCAATCTGAGAAAATCTTTCTTCAATATCCTTCATATTAGTCATTAACAGGATACAATTGCTCGCAAATGGGATTTAAATGTGTATCTTGTTTCACATCATTAATGAAACTATCTGTAAATCGACGTATAAAGCAACACATTATCAATAAAACATTTCACTCTTCATGCAGTGGATTTTTCAGTTCAAAGTTGGTGTTAGTGTTGTTCAACTGAACTAGGCCAAAGTTGATCTGAGGTAGCTTTCAATAGACGTAACGTGGCGGCCATTATGAGGTACACATTGCTTGTTTACATTTGTTATGTCAATAGAAGACACATAGGTTATCCAGGAAATATCACAGTTTCAAGCCGTATAGATTGATGTGTGCAGGTATAAGTTCAAGAAAATTATAACACATGCAAATTATTGTCTTCAAAAAATACGGAACCTTTGTTTGAAAACGTTGATGTGTCAGTCAAAGGACATCTGCAATATTGCAACAATGCGGTTTTGGAAGAACGTAAACAAATGTTTACACTTACAGAGTACCTCATGGCTACCGTGCGATACCGGAAATGACGTTATTGCAAGCTCCCTTATATAGGTGTTCTTATCGTCTTTAACGATCGGCAGGCGTATATAGTATACCCTGGGCCAAATTCTATTTAAAAAAAGAAATCTCGCCTATCCTAATGGGGGGGCCGCTGCCCCCCCTTGCCCCCCCCCCCACCTGCGCACGCCTATGTGTGTTTAACAATATTGCATTGCATCTTGATATATAATTTTGCTCGGTGGATGTCAATCTTATATCAATCATAGAGCTTTCGATGAACAATATAATATTTTGTGGATACAATAATTGTATGTACGATGTGTGTGTACGATGTATGTGTACGATGTACGATGTATGTGTGTACGAAGGGAACAACAATAATAAAAGTAATAATTTAAAGATTAATTATTAATCTTAAAATTATTACTTTTATTATTGTTGTTCCCTTCGTATCTCCCTCTTCGGGACTAAAGAGAACCAAACAACCTTCTTCCCGTCCCACAATATCATCGTTGTTTGGAAAACAACTATTTTTTCATCCATAGACATTGTTCCAGCCATATCAGAGAAAAGTTTATCTTGATTCTTATTTTTATTCTTATGTTTTAATAAAACTGATTCGTTATGTTGAAACAATATCAAATGTCCCAACGTAGTTGCAACAATCGCGAAGTGTCGCAAATCGTGCGTGTCCTGGGGTATCTTGGTGTGATAGTGTGATAGGTGTATATAACGGGAGTGACGCATCACTCAGTACTCACTAGCCATGCGTCCCGTCGTCTTCACCCTCGTATTCGTGGCAGCAGCCTCACTGGGTAAGTACAACAAACATGACAAGCTACAGGTTTAGGTGCACGAGCACCGAGGGTGAGAACACGTTTAGAAATAAGACTGTATTGGGAGACCTGGGCCTGGATTCACAAAGATGCGTAACTCTAAGTTGTCCTAAGTTAGGCAAATCCTAGCAAGATAAATCAAGATAAATCATGTCTAGGTATTAATACACATTCACAAATCAAATATTACTAGTTAAATTGTTGATATTTTACTATATTTTATCTTTATAACATTGCAGAACGACATTTTGGTGATTTATATCACTAAGATTTGCCTAAACTAGGACGTCTTAGCACTTAGGCACCTTTGTGAATCTGGGCCCTGGTGATCAGGTCTCACTTTATGTTTTGTCGCATACAAACGTCTCCCAAATATAAAGCGGCTAAACTCAAAGCGTCGTTCACAATCACTCAACTGTTATGGGACAGTTCACATTCACTCAACGCCTACGTTACGCAGGAAAAAGTTGACAGTTTGAACTTTTCCGTACGCCCCGTCAATAATTCTTAATTTAGCCAAACACAACTCTCCTCCCAGTCCCTCTCATCTACCGATATGCATCTGCTGTAAATACTGTATTACTACTATACTTTGC
Source organism: Isoperla grammatica (assembly GCA_945910005.1). Lineage (NCBI taxonomy): Eukaryota > Metazoa > Arthropoda > Insecta > Plecoptera > Perlodidae > Isoperla > Isoperla grammatica. Next base: position 4,369,372 of record OX246743.1, on the reverse strand, counting down.
TATACGGGATAAAATTATTCCTGGACTGAGATGGCACGAATTATCAACTATTTGTACCGGTACAGTAATAATTTGTAATTATCAGTTTATTGAAACGGAAAGATAACGCCATTTGTACCGAGGATCTTTCTCAAGTGGTCGTGAACAACTTTTCCCGTATTCATGAGAGGATTTCATCAACGCTTTAGGATGAATCATAATCAAAGTTTTTGTGTTCTTTCAGTTTTGCCTACAGAACAATCGGATGGAAAAATCGTCGGTGGAGAGACCGTTGATATTGAAGACTACCCCTATCAGGTGAGACGGAGTCAGGGTCGAAAATGATAGTTTATACAAAATACTGGCGTATGTTTTGCTCGAATGATCACCAATGCTGGTGCGACTTGTTTCACCGTATGCGTCGTATGGGGCCTATAGATAATCATAATCATAAAGACATAATATCATAAAGACTTTAAAGAAGACCATTTGTTTTGCGAATTTCATGAACATGTTTATACTATGCAGTGTGTAAACATGATTTGAATTACTTAAAAAAGCGTTCCTAATATCCTTTTTATGATGAAAACTATTAGACTTGTGGATGAAAAGGTGGACATTTTAAGCACAATTGCTTACATGTATAAGTAAGTGGTGGTTAGTTTTCATCATGGGACGCTAGAAACTAAAAAGCGATGTCTGAAGTAGGATTTTTGCACGATTCTTATAGATTGAATGTTAATCCATTTAAATGATATCCATATTTTAACTTAAGAGACAGTCTAGCATAGTATTATTGTGTAAGGGGTGTATATTTTTAAGGTTTGCGTGGATGTTGTAGTGAGACATTGTTTCAAAGATAGCTTGAATCTAGATTTAGATTCTGGCTTTTTGATTGATTTTGTAATTTTGTTGTAATTTCGAGGACCTAGAGGTAGAGAGCATGTCTTCATGTGACATTTTTAGATGTTCTGTGTATAATAAGATTTAGTTTAGTGTTTTCCCTTATATTTATGTAATGTGATAATGTTTTTATTATTCCGGTGTTTTTGTTTAGGTGCATATTACAGCTTTCTAATATCAAGTGTTTGGCTTTCTATATATACAAGCGAGGATAGATATTGCCATTGGCGTGGTGTTATTCAGCATTACTTTCAGAACGATATTTAGCATTATAATTAATTGTCCAATTGTGACATATACGTTACACCCCACCCTAGGATATCATAATATTGTGCTACTGATTGGAACAATGCGTGGTATACAGTTCTTAGCGTAGGAAAAGAAATAATGTTCCGCAGATTGTAGAATTTGTAAATCGTGTTTCAGAGTTTTTTTTTGTAGTAGATAAAATTAATGTGGTTATTCCACCGAAGATGTTGATCCATTTTGAGACCAAAGTATTTTGTGTGGTCTACATTGTTTATTGTACTACAGTTGTAGTTTATTTTGTCCCCACTACATAGGTAAGAGTGTATTTTTAGTTTAAGGTTGTGGTTGGCAGATTGTCGATTTAGTTTTTGAAAAAATTTATGTATACAGTTTTGTCTTCATTTAGCGTTAGAACCTTTTTACCACTTTATTAATTAGTTCCTCGGCTTGTTCATATGTTTCCCTCCATGTGTTGCCAGTTATGATTAGAACAGTGTCATCTGCTTCTTTAGCATTACAAAGATCGTTAATGTAGATTGTGAACATGAGTGGTCCAAGCACAGTGCCTTGGGGCACACCGTATTTCATTTCTTTTGGTGAACTTAGAGAATTGTTAATTTTTACGTATTGCTGTCTTTCAGATAATCTTTGATTAATTCTAGTGCTACACTCCTAATTCTATTTGTTTCAAGTTTTTTAATAAGTATTTTGTGTGACACGGTGACAAAGGCTTTTGTTAGGTGTAGATACATTCCCAGGAAACACAGTACCTCCTAAGTCCCTCCTAGTTTAAGACTTATTGCTTCCTAATTAGGCTCTCCTAAAAAGTATGTAAAAAGTACGGCCTAAGTCTTTTGTAATAAGGACCTCCTTTTAAGGAAGAAGAAAGTACATTTTTTCCACAGTCTTTTCTCTTCCTTTTTAGCGTGACCTTTTTAGGATTGTTTAAGTACATACTTTACCCTTCCTTTTATGACCTCTTTGTAAGTATCTAAGAACGCGATATTTTGATTTATCTGTACATATAGTTAAGTATACATTCTTCTTTCATGTTCTACCTATTAAGTTGTTAACGGAGTTATGTTTTAACAGAAACTCCTTTTTAAAGACTTATTTACTCCTATTTAGGCTCTCCTTACAAGTACGTAAAAAGGACCGCTGAAGTATGTCTTAATAAGTCCTCTTTACGTAAGCAGAATTAGTACCTATTTTTAACAACCTTTTCACTTCCTTTTTAGTAGCCTACCATAAGAAATATTTAGACTATTCAAATTATTCCTCGAACACGTCCTTTTCATTACACTCTTTTTCCTTCCTTTTGAGATACTTTTTCTCAAAAAAAAAAAACTGTTTTTCAAAAAAAAAAGTATTCAGAACATATTCAGAACATTGGGGGGACAACCCCCCCCCCCCCCCCCCCCTTTGCAAAGGAAACATGGAAAATGACCGTTTACATTAGACATTTGTTTTTGTTAAAAATACACGCATCGATCTATAATTATATTTTTCTACCAACATCTCAGCTGTTCTTGGCGGGGTGGGCCCTAGCTGGATGTGAAACCACACTCACACTATCGAACAAGGCAAGGAATGGAATACATATCACTTGACACTTGCTGACTCGCCACATAGCGAGGCGGTGTGACCGTGTGCACTTTTAGAAACAATACCACAATTCATTCAAGTTGACGCACGTATCTGACCCTTTCCGCTCTAAAATCTGACCCCGCCACCCACATGCCATGCCCATAGGTCCAGCCAAACACATATTTAATATTGAGTCATTGTCTGAGTCTCGCAATCGGCGGTCGCATAGTGTGACAATACAGGCAACAGGCACAAGTGAAGTTTTTGTTTAATTTAATAATTCGTGTTGAGTGGGGTGTAGAGAGATAGCCACCATTAACTCCTCAATCAGTGACGAGGTAAGTACGCTTACGTAATGTATCATAGTATAGTTTCAAGTCCAGGCAACCAACGCCTAGTCAATACAATTTAAAATACTATTTTTTTCTACTTTCCAGTCAAAAATGTCTCGGAGGAAACAGAGCTCCTCGTTTCAAGACTATTTTCCGAAAAGACTCGAGGTGCAAGCACAGAAACTGTCACAACGGACAGCCGTGCTCCTCTTGACACTTTCGATGAAATCGCAGGATTAGTTATAATTATCCATCTCAAAATTTGTGTTTAGAATTATATTGTCGGTGTACACACACACGCACACGCACACGCACACGCACATGCACACGAATTTTTAGGGTCCCTTGAAATTTAAATTAAAGGGCAACTGTATTTTTGGGAATTGTTTTCAAATGTTTTTTTAGGTACTGTGTGTACTATAATGATTCTGCATGGCTATTGGTCCAGTTTTGAAATAAAGCTTTAGCTAACTGAACAATAATTCTGATCTGGTGGTTAAATTATTCTGAACTGCGTGCATGTTCCTTTGCAAGTGATCCTCATTCTTTCTTGAGCATAAAGGAGCTCCTTAAAAATACGTCAAAAAGCACCAAAAAAGAAGTTATTTTTACCTCCTAACGGCCTCTCTTTGACCTCCTAAAAAGGTCAAATTTTGTACATAAAAGGAGGTAAAAAATACCGTCAAAAAGCACAAGAAAAGAGGTTATTTTTACATCCTTAAGGCCTCTTTTTTACCTCCTAAGAAGGTCCAATTTTGTAAATAAAAGGATGTAGAAAGACCGTTAAAAGGCACAAAAAAGGAACTCCTTTTTACATCATAAATGCCTCTTTTTACCTCCTAAAGAGGTCCTAAAAAGGTGGTGCTAAGGAGGTAATAAAGATTGAAATTAGGTTGGTCAATGGGACCTCAAAAAGCACAAGAAAGGCTCAAAAAAGGACCACCTTAGAACATCCTAGCTTCCTTTTTAGGATGTAAAAAGTACATCATAAGGAGGTACTTGTGTTTCGTGGGTTACTATTTTAGACGGTTTTGGTTTAGGCTAATTGCCAAGTGTATCTCTTCCGTTAGTTTATAGATAGCATTTTCTGTACTCTTTCCCTCGCGAAACCCGTATTGGTTTTGGTGAGAACATCTTGTAGTTTTCTAGGTACTCAACGCTTTGGCTTCAACTTCTTATTTCAACTTCTTGGCTTAGGAATAAGTTAACGGTGACTTTGGAGCCGTCCTAGCAACGAAGCACTCAATAAATTCAAAGTTGTTCTGAATCGGCCTTGTTGATTCTGGCATTTGTCCGCAGGTGTTCGCACTGTCCAATCACTGATTCATATGTTTCGTATTTGAAATACCGATCTTTGATTGGTTATCGCTCACTCGTCGATGGTGTTCGAAGCCTACAGGGTTGCTTTAGTCACTTTAAATTAAAAATCCCCCACTGCATTCAGTTTAGTTACTGAGTGGGTAGACTCTAAATGTGAATTTATTTATTTTATTTATTTGGTTGTTTATGTTCCCTCGCGTGTCTGTGTAGCTATCGCTAGAAACGCGCGGGGCTCACCACTGCGGCGCGTCCGTCGTCCACGCTGATTGGGCCGTCACTGCTGCGCACTGTGTGGGGGATGACGGCACGGTCATGACGCTGAGGTCGGGGAGCAGCCACCGCGGTACGGGAGGATCTGTGCACCAGGTCGTGCAGGCGATCCCCCACGTCCTCTACAACCCGGCGATTACCGACTACGACATTGCGCTCTTAAAGGCGAGTATAGTGGACCCAAGATTACACCTGCTTTCGTCACATCTAGGGCAGTCGTAGCCAACCAGCGAACCGCCCGAGACACACCAGCGCCAATACCGATCTCTGATTGGCTACGAACCAGCCGCCTGTGACGAAAGCATGTGTAAGGTAGTCTTGGGACAACTATATCATTACATTTCCATCATTAAGCAAGCGAAGCAAGCGTCTCCACTTGACTAATGGCACTCATTCTGTTTGTTTGTTTGCTTGCTTGTTTGTTTGTTTTTGTTTTTTGTTTTTATGTCTCGCGATAGCGGTCGAACGGAAAGTCCGATCAAGCTGAAGTATGGGCCATGCCCAACCTTCGATGTGACTTGAATGCCATAAGTTTTGTGCCCCCATCGGTTGAGAAGACACAAAGTAACAATGAAGTTCCTTGAAAATATTTTTCTTAAACAAACTGGTGGCAAAATGTGAGATATCCATAGTATAGAACATTTTCGTCCGGTCACCAATATACTAATTCGAACTTTATCCGATAAATATTGAAGATACAAATTACATTTGCATTGCTGAATTGTAGTGACAAAACTATTACCATGAAACTTCCAAGCTATCATTTATATGGACAATCAAAACAATGGCAGGAAGTATATTAACTATGACAGTAAAGTTTCCAATCTTTCCACGTCATTTTTGTTTTTGTTGTTGTTGATTATTGTTTTATGAACAAATATGAACATTCTTATATTGATGATGATGATAGCGTTTTCCGTATAGCTGCACTAGAGCAACAAGGCTCTTTGCGACGATTAATCATGATCTCAACATCTCATACATTGAACAATGAAGATAGCTTAAAGAACTTTTTGTCAGAAAGTTCGTGGACATGGACGCGCTCGCTTATCAACGCGTCACACAAACAATTTAAGTCCGTACACTATTCACTTCTTAATACATATTATGTAGAAATGTGAGAAAGCCGACCAGCATTAACGATAACACCGCAATTATTAAAAACAGCACTAAAATAACCATCACAACTACCAGATTAAGATTTGATTCGAAATGTAATGATGTTTATGTACATCTGAATCTCTAACATAATCGACGCCACACTTCCAGGTGAGCTTGCCCCGTCTGGGCCCGAAGACGAGTAGGCCCAGGGTGGCTCTGCCAGTCGTAAGAGGCGACTAAATGAGACCCCTGACTGTCCCACTTGAGTCCTCCTCCCCCTTGGACCTGTCCTCCCTTGCAGGACTCCTTGTGTGACGACCCCCCACCCCCGCGAGATATATAATAGAACTGATTCGGTAGACGGGTGAGGAGTACGTCGTTCAACAACACACATACTAGCCACGCCGTAAGAAGCGAGGTGTCCCCTAAAATACTGAGAAGAGACGGTCGCTCCACACGGTCTATTTCAACTAAGGTTGCCCACCGACATCGATTAATCGATTAATAATCGATGTCGATGCAAATTTCCGACATCGATTTTTTTTTTCATTAATCGAATCGTTTTTTTACACAAAATAATAATACATAAATCTGTACTCTGCTCGTCGACAAGGTTACAACACAATATCAACTTACCAGAAGGTTTTGCGATGAACAAGAAACGATTTTGTTAGTTTTTATTTTAGTTTTTACACTGTTCAAGGACGTTTTATTTTTCGATGTCGATTATTTCAGGTTTGATGTCGATGTCGAAAAATTTCCGACATCGCGATGTGACATCGATGTTTTTATTTCGATGTCGATGTTGTAATTTAACATCGATGGGCAACCTTAATTTCAACGGTATTCACTGCAAGATTTCCCGATACCTGCATTGTTATTGCCCATTGCATTGACTGCACCGCCCGTGAATGCAATGCAACCCCATCACGTCTGACAACAGGCGAGGGATATCATCACTACAATACTTTAGGCAAGAGAACGGGATGCAACTAGATTTAGGTTGGTATTGTCACACGCGTCACTTCCCTTTTACATAATCCGTGACGACAACACCTTTTAAGTTAAATTGACGTGACTATAATTCATTGATTCATTGATTTACTCATTAGTTTACTCATTCATTTAATCATTCATTCGATCATTCACTCATTCAATCATTCACCCATTCTTTAAATCATTCATTCATTTATTCATTCTTCCTTTTATTCATTCATTACTTCACTCATTCCAGGTGGACTCGCCTTTCGAGTTCGGGCTGAGGGTTGCCGCAGTCGGGCTTCCTGCACAGGATGAGTCGGTGCCCGCAGGAACCCAGGCCCACGTTACAGGCTGGGGCTCACTCCGAGTAAGTAGAGCATTCCTCTTTATCAAGGATCAACTAGTGTCTTACAATGTTTCTTTGGTCTAATATAGTCGTAAAACCTCTTGCCAGTAACTCTTTCAACATACACTCGGCCGCAGTCAACTGTTAGTTATTCCCGGTATAACCGTGTCCAAAAGTGGACATGATCCAACGTTTCACCATCGTGCAATGGGGTTCTTCACAATTGTTTGGAGAGTGTTGACACTGAAATTCAACAGCTTCACTCTGGGACCTCTGTACAGTGTTGATACCGGAACAACACCCACTACAGCAATGAAATAAAGCTATATTTCAACTATTAGACACACCGATAGAGGTGGCTCAGCGGTAAGACGCGAGACTCTAAATCGGGAGGTCGCCGGTTCGATTCCGACCACCGGCAGTCCTGACAAAATCCGAGGTTTTCCTCAGTCGTAAAGGCGAATGCCGGGAATGATTCCTACTAATAGCCTTCGAACATTCCTTCCCAGCTATCCAAAAACCTTAATAACCTGGTTAGTCACCTGAAGAGGGGCACATCAGGTAAAGCTGGTGTGCACCCTATAACGGGTATTCCTACGAAAAATTATATATAATAATTATTAAACACGGTTTTATCCGGAAAATCTTAATAGTATAATACACAATACACGTTGTGTGTTGTTTAGGAAGGGGGCTCCTCCCCCTCTCAGCTTCAGATGGTCCAGGTTCCAGTGCTGAGCCAGGCAGAGTGTCAGGCAAGCTATCTGCCTCGCATCATCACACCCAGGATGATCTGTGCAGGATACGAAGATGGCGGCAAGGACTCGTGTCAGGTAACGTTATTGGAGAAGGACTCTCATCTGCATGGATCGTTTTCTGTTGCCTTTGAAACTGTTCTGTTTTTTGAACATAAGTTGAGGAAATCTTAAGGCGCTTTCATAGCAACACGGCAACACGTTTTGCTGGACCGGCAGATCACGTGAACCAATCATAAACTTGCCGTGCCTGCCCTGATTGGTTCACCTGACTTGCCGGTCCGGAAAAAAACGTGTTGCCGTGTTGCTATGGAAGCGCCTTAAGGCGATTTTAATATATCCTTAGTATCTTGTGTTTTATTAATTATGTGACAGAACTTCATAGTTAATTTTGATAAGTTTATATATCTAAATGTATCTAGATGTTGAGTGTCATACACTTAATTGTTTAGAGTCCAATACAGCTTTTGCATTTCATTCGTGTATCTAAGAATTGTTTTATCTTCCATCTCATACATTAGAACTATAGGAAATAGAGACGTGGATACCTTTTGACTCAGCTGCATCGTAAGCTTACGAATACTTCCGTTGGGCCAACTTTACACGGTGATGTTTGGTGACGGTTCCCCTCCGTCCGATCTACGATTATTCCGCCAGTTAAGTTTTGTTTTGTGTAAATCTTACCTGCCATAATTGTTTCGCAGAAAAGGGAAAACACTCCACGTGGAGTTGAATAGTACCTGTCAAACAGAATGCCGTATTTTTAGAGACGGCCAATAAGAAGGCTTGTATCCAGTCAACCACCAATGGGCTGAGAGAATTCATTTTATGCATTTGAGTAAATGTGAAACAGGGTGTTTATCATTGTGATACTGCTTTACGCGTTCATAGCAAGGGCTGTAGAATCGAAATATTATTCAAACTAAAATGAATAATTCTTCATTGCCGGGATTGAGATCGATGATGAAAGACTAATGATTCGAGTGCTATGATAACCGACAAATAACTGAGGGTGAGATGTAGAGCTGTTCCAAAACGTCGACCCTAACTCATTTCTATACGCTAAAAAAGTCGGCACAAGGGCTTGTATACGTGCCTCATACTTGCACTTGCACGGAAACAAAGAAATGCAAGACCAAACAATTAAATTAATATAAACATTGGGGAAGTAGCGGACTGCAGCCAATCCAAATTACACAACATGCCATATCATCTTTTCTCTTCGTTACTCGCTAAATAATAATAATATATAATATATAGCATATCATGAGAGTTGGTTTATTTTTCAATACCGAATGACAATTTTAGAAATTTGCCTGCAATATAATATAGAAATAAAAACATCGTTGAGAAACAGCAGTCATATTGACAACCCTGCAATTATGAAATTGAAACGTTTGTCCTACCTTTACTCATCGCAATCCAGTTCTGATTCGCTGGTATCGTCTCCTAAGTTGATAACGAAGCGGTTTTCGTCGCGATCCTCTTCTTCGTCTCGAACTATATATTCATTTTCTTTCATAATTACATGCGAAACGCAATTTCGCCAGTAATCCGCAGTAATCAGTCCCTCTTCTTCACGTATTAATTTTAACACGGACGCACTCATTGCAGGGTCTACGTTTTTCTTCCGAATGCCTACTTTTAATCGAGACCAAATCAGTTCAATCGGATTGAAAATGCAGTAGTATGGGGGAAGACGAAGAATGGTGTGGCCGGCTTCCTGTGCCAGAGTGTCAATCACATACGTTTTTTTAATGTTTGCCTGTTTAATGATGTCTATTAACGCAAGTTTGATGGGTACCGGATCAGGAACTGGAAGGTTTTCTGCCAACATGAAGTTAATTATTAATTCTTTTCTCGTAGCCATTGTAGGCACTTTTTTCAATAAGCGTGAGTGGTAACTCGCGTTATCCATAACAATTATACACACTCGTTGTTTGGCAGATTTGGTAGTAACTGATCTTTGAACCATGTTTCAAATAGTTCCGCATTCATATCACAATGGTAATCTGCGGCAGAGTCAGCGATGTTTTTTGCAGATAAGAGGAGACAATTTGGAATCCATCCATTCTCAGATCCCGCGTGCAAAATAATTATCCGTTTTCCCCTTGCGACTGGCACATCCAATGCACACCCACAGGTCAGGTCATCCCAGCCCTTGGTCACCACGTCGTGGGTGTCGTACCAAGTCTCGTCTAGAAATACAATCGTTTTGCCGTCCCTCCTGGCTTTCTTTATTTTACTTAAATAAGTATAGCGTAAGAGGACAAGGCGTTGTGATTCCATTATCACTCTACGTTTCTGCAGCGTTTTGAACCGAAAGCCCAATTTAACTATAAGTTCCCTTAAAGTTGATTTTTTGTAAGGGAACTTACCATCTGTTGCGTCTTGTAATTTAAGTAAGAGCGCATCAAGTGTTGGTACCACTTTCTCCTTATACATTTCGTACACTTTGCGTCTTACTAAATCACACGTAAAGTTATCGACTCGATTAAATTTATGTTTTTTGTTTCCTTTCTTTTTTGGAGTTTTCACACCTCTTTTGATGATTTTAGAAACGGTTTTGCGACTAATACCAGTTGCTTGCGCTGTTTTGGTAACTGGTGCACTTTCTGATTTCTCAAAGGTAGAGTAGACGCTGCATATAATTCGCTGCGCATCCTTTGACAAAGGATGTTCGCCTCTATGCTTATTTAATTTTCTTTTCGGCGTTTGAGGAAGCTCTGGAACCATCTCATCCGCAACCACTGGAGCAACAGGTTCAGTCCAGGGTCTCCACATTTTATGATAAATAGTAAATACAATTAATATAGTTCGCAAATTTACTTGACTAAACTAAATAACGTCAGCGTGTCTCTATTATCGTCACTCTGTACGCGGTAATCTATGTTAATACACTGATAGTCTGCAAGTGTTCATTAACTATAACTATAAACAATCAGTAGGCCTACCGCCTAATTAATGAAAACGACAATGAAGTGGGAGAGTTTTCACTACCAACACGAGTCCGTACACTACATTATAATTCACTACACTACTTCACTACACTACTTAACCCGTACAGAATCGTTGCAAAACCTTGCCACTAACCACCCACAATACACAGGTCACTTCACAGAGGAGCACTATTTCACGTGTGGTCACTCTCACGAGGAAGACTGCACTGAAACAATGAACATCTAAGGACCTCTATCGGCAAATTATCATCGAAAAAGATTTTACCTGCGTTTGTCACTAAATATTTTCGGACCTTCCTGTAATTCCATCGCCAGAGAGAATGTGCGATGAGGCGAATAAAAGAACATGACATGAAACATCAACAACATTCAATGAACAAAGAACATAATGAGGGTCCTGGTTCTGAATGTTATCTTTCGTTGGGGAACCGTTCGTTCGTTAATTCTGTGTAAATAATTGTATTATAATCTGTGTGTTGTATTTTCAGGGAGATTCCGGAGGTCCGCTGGTGTCTGACGGGAAGCTGATAGGGGTGGTGTCTTGGGGTAGGGGGTGTGCTCGCCCCGCCTACCCTGGCGTCTACACCAGGGTCACCTCCGTGCGTAGCTGGATCACTGAACACACGGGTGTCTAGCGTCCCACCTCACCTCGATACATTGAATATCCCATCCACCGAGTAGCTCGCAATATTGAAAACACTGTTTCAATGATATCTTGAAGATATTGATAAAGGGAAATATACCGACGATTTAGTTTTTTATCAGCTAAACGATTCATCTAAATAAATTAAAATAGTGTCATTTTTACGATTATTCTTTAATCAATTGAAAATGTTATAATTAATTAATTAAAAAAGCGACAGTCATAACCATTATTTCGTTGTTGAGAGTTTCAAGTCCGTCATTTTGTTGGTTTGAACCCGACTCTTTGGTGTGAATCACTATTTTCAATATATTGAAGCGATCTCAAGCTATCAATAAAAACCTTTAACTTACTAGTTGTATGTCATTGCCTTCTGTTGTTACAATTATCAATATCTGTACTATAATTTGAAAATATACATGGATTATGTCTAAACAATTGCGTCTGTATTTATTTATTTATTTATTTATTTATTTATTTATTTATTTATGTATTTATTTATTTATTTATTTATTTATTTATTTATTTATTTATTTATTTATTTATTTATTTATTTATTTATTTATTTATTTATTTATTTATTTATTTATTTATTTATTTATTTATTTATTTATTTATTTATTTATTTATTTATTTATTTATTTATTTATTTATTTATTTATTTATTTATTTATTTATTTATTTATTTATTTATTTATTTATTTATTTATTTATTTATTTATTTATTTATTTATTTATTTATTTATTTATTTATTTATTTATTTATTTATTTATTTATTTATTTATTTATTTATTTATTTATTTATTTATTTATTTATTTATTTATTTATTTATTTATTTATTTATTTATTTATTTATTTATTTATTTATTTATTTATTTATTTATTTATTTATTTATTTATTTATTTATTTATTTATAGTGATGAGCAAGGGATCAGGGTATTCTCGGCCAGCCCTGCTTTAGACATAATATTCTAACCCAGGTCCAACGTGGGACTGTGAGACTAAAAGCTGGTCCACACAGATTTTGAAGACGTAATGCATAAGGTTTTAAGACGTAGTTTTAAAAACAACAATGAAAACAACGTCTTAAAACTAAAACTTTGTGTGAACGCCAGTACGTGTTTCCTATGATCCAACTTTACGACTACGCGTTAAACCCTAAATCGTATGTCCCAGCCTTTACCTGAGACAACGGAAACCAACAGAAGTGAGGAACTATATCACAAGCAGTGGGCAAAAAATTAATATCAAACAGACAAAGATACATGGAACGGATAGTATATTTAACAATTAAAACACTTTGTATAAAAAACAAACTATTACAAACAAAGTTCAACAAATCTTAGGTCTGAATTAACAAAAGTTTATTAATCTCCAATCAACAATCATTTATCATTAAACTGAAATGCGGATGTACATTTCACGAGCCGCCATGTTGGTTCTGAGAATCTAATCTAGTGAGTAAAGTTTGGTGAAACTGAGCCTTAGTGAAATGTTTTCTTCCAGAGTTATCCTGTTATGATTACCCATTTATTATAGATAAAATTTCATCTGGTTGTTTATGAAAACGTTTCGCTTTATCAGAATGAACATATTATTTATTATTTATTTTATGAATATTTTTTGTCTTTTAACATATTTTGTTTTACTCAAGATTTCCAAAATACGCATATTTTGAATATGAAATACATAACCGCCGATTACGGCTTTTAGGCCTAAATGTGCATAGTTAGTTATCTATGACATAGCCATTTTCCAATCAAACTATTTTGTAGCTTACCCTCTTTTTTAAACAACATTTTATAAAATAAATTGGAAGGATTTTTGTTTTTGTGGCGCTCACTACAAATGATATATTAAAGATCGTTTTAGATTTCTAATTAAAAATGTAAATTACACGCGGCTAAGCATTGTAAATACTAATAGGTTTGTTTGTTTTACATGCGTAGTGTAGTGTAACGTGTAAGTTAGTGTAGGCCAATTGTAGGCTTTTACACTTGATTTTGCTGCGCGTCACCCAGAATAAGAAAACGCTTTTTATCTTCACTTTACACTAAGTTTTACACTGACCTACTTACATTTTGAGGTTATGTATGCATGCTCACATTATTTCCGTATATAGTCCAAAAGAAGCCCAATATACATTTACTTACTATTTTAAATGCGTTAATTTATTATGAAAGGTCTACGGTTTTACCATCGGTGGAAAAAGAATGCGTTTTTCATGATAAATGATCTTATTATTTTGAACTGAAACAATAATGTTTGGCGCATAAGTTATTACACTATACTAGCTGCATGAGCAAAAAACAGTTGTAGAAAGTGTTATGCTGGCGACGCCGTAAGAAGCAAGGTGTCCCCTAAAATTCTGAGCTGAGACAGTCGCTCCACACGGTCTATTTCAACGGTATTCAACTCGAAATTGCCCGATAGCTGCATTGTTATTGTCCACTGTATTGACTGCACCAACCGTGAATGGAATGCGATCCCACCACGTCTGACAACATGCGGGCGATATTATCACTACAATAACTGAGGCAGGAGAACGGGATGCAATTTGATTTAGGTTGGTAGTTGTCACACGCGTCACTTCACTATTACGTAATCCGTGACGACAACACCTTGCAAGTTAACGCAACGCGACTATACACAAAGTGTAGCACTGAGTTAAAACGAACGCCCTATACTAAGCTATACCCAAACGCCTCTTAAAGCGAATGAGAATACACTAGTATAAAGTGTAAGTAATTGTAGATAAAACAAACAAACCTAATGTGTTTAACAGACAAGTACAGGCCAATGTTTCAGTACTATCTTGTCTTGTTATCAGTGTAGGTGTTCTCGACCTTGACGCGTCCGATGTAGGGGTTGCTGTAGGAGCCGAAGTAGTAGTACCCCTTGAACTCGTGCACCTCGCTGGTCGCTGTTAGGGTCCCGTCCAGGGAGTAGAAGCTGTTCTTGATGTACCCGCTAGCGTCCACCACTAGGAACCCGCCTAGCTTGGGGGCGACGAACGAGACAGAGTTCAGGTGGCCAACCTGAGAACATGTGGTACATATATATGTGCTAACCAGGCAGCTGTTCTTGATGTATCCGCTAGCGTCCACCACGAGGAACCCGCCCAGCTTGGGGGCGACGAACGCGACAGAGTTCAGGTGACCAACCTGAGAACAATGTGGTACTTATATATGTGCTAACCAGGCCCAGCTGTTCTTGATGTACCCGCTAGCATCCACCACTAGGAACCCGCCTAGCTTGGGGGCGACGGACGAGACAGAGTTCAGGTGACCAACCTGAGAACAATGTGGTACATATATATATGTGCTAACTAGGCCCAGGGATGATACGGATCTAAGACGAAGGGTAGCTTCATCTTGAACCGCACATTTTTATTTTTTTAATTATATCTCAAGAATGCAACTCGAAATCGAACATCTGAGTTATGAGTTAATGAGCTACTGTGCTTTGGTAAGCCCTACAACTGAATGATAAATATGTAATTATAGTCAGTAGAATAGTAATTATTTTGACTTTTAAATCCATAAAATATGCCATATCTATAATCCATAATCCATAACCCATAAATAAAAATAAAATACAAATATTAAACACATAATGGTTATAATTCCATATATAAATCACAGTTCGTTGCTTCTCAGATTCTCTATGTTGCGATTTTGAGGCAATTTCTATAAATACTTCAAAAATAAAACGTTTTTGACTATTACTATGAGGTTATAAAACTAACTGGTTGAGTTCATTTGGTTCAGTATAAACTCAACTATTTTGTATTCTGAAATATTGTCACCGCAATGCAATATTTGTGTTTATATTGTTATGACTATAATAACAAGGTTGCTCTTGCTGAATAGCTACTGATGTAGGATAGTTTGGAATAAATGCATGAGGTATTATTACAGGAACGGAATTATTCTAGTATTTGAGTTATGACAGAGACAAAGCTTGGTAAAACTTCAGTCAGGAATGTCTGTGATCTTAATCGTACCGTAAAGGTGCATTCACAATCTTTACTAGTCCTATGGTTTAATGATTAAGACTAAGCCACAGGCTTCTTTCATTGGCTGGGAGGGAGAATACTGCGCTCTGATTGGCTGTGACTAAGGTTTGTCTTAGTCTTAATCATTAAACCATAGTACCGGTACTAGTAAAGATTGTGAATGCACCTCTAACCTCCCAAAATAGAGCCTCGCGTCTTGCCCTGGGCCACTCTCATTGATGAAGCATACAAGTAACCTTACAATGAGAAAAGTTAAGGCCCATCCAGACATGTAGGAAATAAGATTTCGATTATTATTGGTCAGTTGAATAAGTAGGTTTTCAAGGTGCTGTAAAAAATGATATGTCCCTATTTACGGGCGTACCGGTCGTTTAATATTCTTCTTGTCTTACGAATAAGTAAACGGTGACTTTGGAGCCGTCCTAGCAACGAAGCACTCAATAAATTCAAAGTTGTTCTAAATTGGCCTTGTTCATTCTGGCATTTGTCCGCAGGTGTTCGCACTGTCCAATCACTGATTCATATGTTTCGTAACTGAAATATCGATCTTTGATTGGTTATCGCTCACTCGTCGGTGGTGTTCGAAACCTACAGGGTTGGTTTAGTCACTTTAAATTAAAGTCCCCCACTGAAAATCAGTTTAGTTACTGAGTGGGTGGACTCTAAATGTGAATTTATTTATTTTTATTCGCAATCCGCACAGATAACAATTAATCGTCTTATTCTAATTATTTTTAGAAGAGTTAAGTCAACGTTTCGTAAATCTATTAAAGGAGTATCGTGACTTTCTGTTAATTATTTTACCAGTTATGATTTTTTTAATGTGACCCAAAAATTGATGTTTTTGAAGTACTAATATGGTAGGTATACTACAGAAAATACTCATTTTAAATGTATTAGCATATCAGTACAGTATTCTTGTGTGTAAAGCCGTTTACCAATTTTGATTTGAGTGCATAGTTTGTGAGATCATGGACTTATAACTATCTTGAAGTGCAACATCGTTGGAATACGCGTCTGCGATTCTTATTTCCGGTTTTGTATATTGTCGGGCATTTTAGCCCCTATGGCTAAGCAATTACACATCAACAGTCACAACAACAGTGTGAACAATGTCAAAATCTAAAACTTAAGGGCTAAAATGGCGGCCACCGTCTTCTTCCGTGGCTATTTAATTAGTAGGTTGATTTATTAGCTGATTCAGGTCCAGTAACGAAGTTACTATTATAAGTCCATGGTGAGATGAACATGAAGCAGTAAGTCGTTGGAAAAGTTCAATAATTAGCTAATAAGATCGGATGCGGCGCGAGAGTAGTTTGCGTGACTGGTATAGCGCTCTGCTGTTCTTTGTGCAACCGTTCAACTGTAACCTTGGTTTTTAGGTTTGGGTTGGGGCTGACGGCGCAGCTAGTGAGATAACTTTCCGTCCTTGCGCTGGATTGGATAGATAATAAATCCACCTTTTAGTCTCTAAATCACAAAACGTTTTATTCTGCCATTTCCACGGAGCAGAAAAAGTGAAAATCACACGAAATGCAGTCCACACCCCAATCCCCTGTCCTCCCCTTTCCCATTTCCACCCCGCCCTCCTACTTGCCCCTTTCCTCCAAACAGCCCCGAATTTTATCTTCATCTTCATATTTCACCCACTCATCGTCTCGATTAGCCAAGTTGCAAAAATATGAGACGTTACGCCCAAATATCAATAAATCAATCAATCATAAGTTTTGCAGCACGAGAGTAATATCATATGACCTTTTCAAAACAAATAGATAAACCTGTACCACAATTAACTATCATGTTTCGATATAAGATTAGCTGTTGTTTAAAAACAGCATCTTTGAGTCATGAACCATAAATTGATTGGACCAACAAATGACAATGAAAATAACACAGTTATAATCAAAATGACGATAAGAATGACCAGCCCGGGTGGTCCCGACCGCTTTATAGACGGTCAGCTATCCCCCCAAATTCAACAGAATGGTCTCACTCGGCCGGACCAGTCGAGAGTAGGCTCAAAAAATTCGTAATTTTTAGCTGATTACAACAAAGGCAATCCGGAAAACGAAATCGGTAGCTTTTACTTTTTATAGCCAAAAAACGGCAAAAAATGGCAAAAAGTAATTATTGAAATACTACAAGACTAGTTCACTGATAACGCTGGGACAGGTGTCGAACAATTTGTTATTTCATTTAAAATTAAGAAAAAGTAATGCGAAAATGGAAATCGCTACCGTTTTGCCCTGGGAGAATAAAAACGGCAAAAATGGCACACATTTCATTTAGAAGATCAGTTAACCGATAACACTGGGAGAAGAGTAAAAAAACTCGGTATTTCAAACTAAATGTATCTAATAACAAATAATGTGAAGTTCGAAAACATAAACACGGCCTTTAAAATCAAGAAACGGCAAAAAAACGGCACCAATGTATCATAATATAGAAGACTTATTGACCAATTACACTGAGACTGGTGGCACGAACTCGATATTTAAAACTAATTCATAACAAATAAAGCGACTATCGTAATCGATAGCACTTGGCCTTTAGAGAAATCAGAAATCGGTAAATAAACCGGTAACTATTACTTTGTATAGACAAAAATACGGCAAACAAAATTACAATTTGTGAACTTCATTACCAATTTCTGATAATGCTTGGAGAGATGTCAACAAATTTTATATCTTTTAAGGAAAGCGAAGAAAATGTAATTCGAAAAGTTGGGCATTAACCAAAAATAAAAGGGGTGGAGGGGGGCATAAAAGAGCCATTTAGTATGTAGTATAAGTGACCGATAAACTTCAAGTAACCCCTCACATTTTATGGGAGAGATATATGACAACACATTTCATACTTAAAGCAAAATACCTAACAAAATATTGTGTGTGTTACACAACACTCATCATAAGTAATAATAACAATAATTGAAATCAGTAGCTCTTTAGATTTGAGAGCAGAAAACGGCAGAGGGCAACTTGTCAGATGTGCGACCAATAAAAATGACAAATGCGGGTGGGTAACGAATCAAAACAATGCTATTTGATAGTGTTTTAAGATAAATTATAAATCTTATATATATTTCATTTCTTTCTTAAACACAAAATTCACTAAGAAGGGTGTGTTTATCAAATCAAAGTTCAAACGCTCAAAATACGTTCAAAACAGTACATTGTGTTCTCAGACTTGTTAAAGTAACTGCACATTTTATTTAGATAGGTTTTATTTTGGTACCATTTGACATAACTGTACCTTTGATTGTACCTATAGGCAATTGCCTATAGGTCAACTCTGCTTAGATAAAATATTTGTCGATGATAAGCCACTGTTTTCTGACTAAGCAGGCGATTTAGACGGTCAGCTATGCACTTTTGTGGTCTCACTCGGCCGGACCAGCTGAGAGTAGGCTCAAAAAATTCGTAATTTTTACCTGATTACAGCAAAGGCAATCCGGAAAACGAAATTGGTAGCTTTCACTTTTTATAGCCAAAACTATCAGACGTGAATGCGCTTCGATATCATATGTACTGCACTCGGGGAGGTGCCGTCGACCCAGAAACCTTACCTCCATGTCGCTCAACACTCCGGTTGCACATTGACACCTCCAATTCCAAAGTATCCCACTCCCATTCGACCATGGCTGGTGCCTGGAAGGTGGTTCTATTGCTATCCAATGGCTTGCAACGAAACCAGCCCCAGAAGAAGTATTAGAATTAATATCATGCAAATGCAAGCACTGTTCTACAGCTAAGTGTCAGTGCAAGGAGCTAAAGCTTAGATGTACAGAGTTGTGTTCCGGTTAAGAGCAATGCAAAGAGGTGGAAGAAGATACCTTGCTACCACTAATAGAGGAAAGCTATTGCAGTGAGGACAGTGACTGACCTGGATTTCTGAGGTATGTAGGCTATTACTAAGCCCTCATTATATACGTCTTAATATTTTAAAATCAAAATATAATTTTCGCGTTACCGATGTGACTATATATGTGAACGTGTTTCTGTTTTAGTGAGTCTCGAAGCATAGCAGATATGTACAACACGGTGACGAGGATGCACTAGTTTGTCATGTACTCCACATTAAAGTATATAGTTTGTAAGTGCTTTAAATTTAAACATCATCTCACATGTGTGTTTTAGTTGTATTTACATAAGTGCTCCATTTAATTGTATAATAATGTATAAAATCATGAGCTATCATCTACATAACTACATGTGACGGCCTGCTTGATGCTTCGCAGGTTTACAATGACTTTTTTTAAACAAGTTTACATTTACATGGCAAAAAAAATGTATATGCCGAACATGCACCTAATAAATAATAATATTATAGATTTATTATTATTATAGATAATATTTTAATCACACAACAAACCGCCTAGAATTTACGGAGTTGGAACACATGCCTTCAATATGTATTTTTTCCTTGTATTTGATCTTTTATAAATAACTGGAGACAATATTGTGATGTTTTTCGTTTTCGTGTAAATAAATAACGAATAAATATTGAACAACGGGGTTCATTTATCTTTTCCAATTATACATTTTTCTTCCTACCCAATTATCTTTTCCTGCAAATCGTATGTCTTTGTTGCCGTTCTTCAAGCTCTTAAAATAATACCAACAATTTAAATGCGACTTACCTTTTATGACCGTTTCCAACTGCATTTGTGTTTATTCTATTTTAGCGGAAATAATAACTCTAATATTATAACCGACCCCCCCCCCCCCACTCCACCTTGTTTTTGGTACCGTTTTGGCCCTTTAGTATCTGAAGTATCTGAAAGGTAAAAGGTAATGTTTAGAAGTTTGCACGCTGCTTACAATCGCATTTGTTGCCATCCCTCCCAGTAAGTTTTGTCAGCCAATTAATCTAAAAGACGGCAGTGCCCTTTTGGTGCCTTTTTTATCTATAGCCTAAAGGTACACATATTGAGTTTCACTTTATTTATTCTACATTATGTCTATAAAATATCAAATTAGTTTACCTCTCCCATTGTTACCGGTCAGTTGGTCGATAAAATAAATTGTGCCATTTTTTGCCGTTTTTAGGATCTCAACGCCAAATGGTACTGAATTCCATGTTCGCATTATGTTTTATTAATTTCTCACAAAATATCGAGTTTTTTGACACCTTGCCCAGCGCTATCACTCAATTGGTCTTGTAATCGATAAAATTCCCTTTTTTTACCGTTTTTTGGCTATAAAAAGTGAAAGCTACCGATTTCGTTTTCCGGATTGCCTTTGCTGTAATCAGGTAAAAATTACGAATTTTTTGAGCCTACTCTCGGCTGGTCCGGCCGAGTGAGACCACAAAAGTGCATAGCTGACCGTCTATTATGGTTTCGCGCCCTGGATCAGTGGATAGGTTTGCTATTGTAGATAGCAGTTCAACCCGTGCCATACTATTTGGAACACCATTGTGGGGAAACACATACTAGTAGGCCTATGTATACACCGGAACTTATAACAAACAATTACACACTTAAAACCGGATGCACAGATGCCCCATAGGTTAGGGAACTCCCTAATTGACATGAAAAAAACATGAAAGGTTGCTCTACTCCCGTCCTGAGGTCTACATACTTAGCTTTAGTTCGACCCGTCCTCGTGTACGGTGCACCAGCTTGGCACCCTACCTCTGCCGAAAATACTAAGAAATTAGACGTCATCAAAACAGAGCCACCAAACTCATCCTGGGCTCAATCAATTGACTGTATGGACCCAAAGGCCCGAATTTTGCATCCTTTCTATGCTTACTACATTGTATTGAGAGATCAATAAATTGTAATAATAATAATAATAATAATAATAATAATAATAATAATAATAATAATAATAATAATAATAATAATAATAATAATAATAATAATAATAATAATAATAATAATAATAATAATAATAATAATAATAATAATAATAATAATAATAATAATAATAATAATAATAATAATAATAATAATAATTAATAATTGTCATCAAGTTTGTTTTACTGATGAACTGTGGACTCAACTAAGAAACATCTCCTCATCCAGGACTCATACTTTTAAATAATATGTATGATTTGAGTTATATGTTGAATAGTATGTTGACTACTTACCCAGTGTATTATTCTTTTAGTGTAGTAATTTGGCACGAGCGCTTCTATTTGCTTAAACGGAAGTTCTACTAGTGCAACAATTCTTGCTAGAAACCTTCTGAATGTGGGGTATGGAGCGATGGTTTGGGTAAACAAAGGGTGGTCCTCCCCAGTGACCAGGGCTAGAGATACCAGGAACCCTCCCTTTCCGTCAGAAGCCAGGTTGTCTGGCAGGCCAGGGATGCCATCCAAGAAGACGTCGTGAGTCCCCTTCTTGGCTCCTTTCAAGTAGTACCTGGAAGGAGAGTCTGTGTGAGAACAGGGGGTGACAAGGGGTAACCCTCCCTTGTGTCAGAAGCCAGGTTGTCTGGCAGACCGGGGATGCCATCCAAGAAGACGTCGTGAGTCCCCTTCTTGGCCCCCTTCAAGTAGTACCTGGAAGGAGAGTCTGTGTGAGAACAGGGGGTGACAAGGGGTAACCCTCCCTTGTGTCAGAAGCCAGGTCACACCCAAGATTCATATATGAGGTGCAGGTTGGTGCAGGCTACACCAGGCTGGTGCAGGCTGGTGCAACCTACCTGAGCAGCCGACTCCTGTGAAGGTCGGACACCACGACAAAGTCCTCGTCTAGCGAGAGCGCGACCCCGTGAGCGAAGTGCAGCTTGTCTATGAGGACGGTGCAAGCTACTCCAGGCCGGTGCAAGCTACTCCAGGCTGGTGCAGGCTGGTGCAACCTACCTGAGCAGCCGACTCCTGTGAAGGTCGGACACCACGACAAAGTCCTCGTCTAGCGAGAGCGCGACCCCGTTAGCGAAGTGCAGCTTGTCTATGAGGACGGTGCAAGCTACACCAGGCCGGTGCAGGTGGTGCAACCTACCTGAGCAGCCGACTCCTGTGAAGGTCTGACACCACAACAAAGTCCTCGTTGAGCGATAGCGCGACCCCGTTAGCGAAGTGCAGCTTGTCTATGAGGTCGGTGCAAGCTCCTCCAGGCCTGTGCAAGCTACACCAGGCTGGTGCAGGCTGGTGCAACCTACCTGAGCAGCCGACTCCTGTGAAGGTCAGACACCACGACAAAGTCCTCATTGAGCGAAAGCGCTACCCCGTTAGCGAAGTGCAGCTTGTCTATGAGGACGGTGCTGCTATTGGTCGAGGGGTCGTAGCGCAGCAGTCGGCCGGTACCGTCGGCCAGGAAGGTGAAGAGACCATCGTGCAGCCGGAAGTTGAGCATTGAGTCCGACCAGTAGACGGTGCCGTCGCTCGCTACAGCCAGACTGTTGGGCACCGAGGGTACTTTGCCCTCTATCGGCACACTCATTGAGACTAGGGTTGTGGTCGCACCTGAAACACATTCACATCGACCTGAGGTTACAAGTGCACATGTGTTGTTTGGTGGGCTTTTTTCAGATAAGCCCGATTCTCACACTTTCCTCAGTTATAAGTTTTGGGTATGTTGTATAAAGCCAGTAGCATCATGGTGTTCACATAAATACGGAAGTTTACACCATAGCTAGCTCTGTTATCCCTACATTTCTTATCCCAATCAATGAATCAACTTTTATAAATCTCCAATGGTAGCGATACTAGTCAAACAGTTACGAAGAGACGTATCTAGGAACCAATAAGTAAATCTTAGGAAAGTGTATAGGCCTAAACCGATCGTAACAGTATCTATATTTACAATACATAGCTTGACTTTTGTCATATTGTATTTTTTTTCTAAACAAATGTGAGATTTATAGACTTCGGTTTTTTGGACAAATTATTTTTCCACGTACATTTAAATTTTGTTCGCCATTATATCGCGTGTATATTAATTGTATACTTGTGGCATCAAGCCACCCATCACTTCCTTGTACACCCAACATGATCGGCATTTTACACTAAAAATGAAAGTACAATGTGAGTGAATATCATGTATAACATTGAGTTAGGCGGTTGTGATGAGCTGACCAAACAACTCTTGAGTTTGACTAGGCCAGAAGCAGTGACCGATAATGAAAGATTGTTTTATAGAGATAGAACTTAAAATAGAACAAGATTAGATTATGCAATGTGTAATATATCAATTACTATTGACAAGCAAATCGCCTTTCAAAAGCCTCTCCTAACACTTGTGATAAATGGGGGTACACGTAACTGCTCCCAGGAAGGATCACAAGCAAATAAATTGATAGAGTAAGAAATAGATAAGGCTGTATATATTAATTAATGTATTGTGTTTTTTATCTATTTTTAAGACATAACTGTTTTTATTGTAGTGTGGGTATTCTACTGTATGCATGTGTAGGTGTACCTACTATGGAAGATATGGCAGCAGCCACCTGATTGCAAGAATATGTACCACAGCATGACATGACAATCATGATTGCTTACTAAAAGAAATATGAAACAGGTACAAACCTGTTTTGACGTTGACCTTGTGGATGCCGTAGTAAGCGTCGACCACGTAGAGAACTCCCTTCTTGTCGAACCTCATCCCTAGGGGTCGCCCGCAGATGTGTTCCTCCCAGAGGCCATCTAAACAAGGATATTCGCACATTCAGTACTATTGACTGCAATTTCCTCCCTCTAAACAAGGATATTCGCACATTCAGTACTATTGACTGCAATGTGCAGGCGTTGTACAAATAACCTCCCCCAGAGTAACAACCATCTCAAACTTTGAGGGATTCTTGTCATTTACGCCTAAGCCATATATGTTGACAAATACTTATTAATAATTTTACCCCTTTTATGCTCACTAATTCGAAGATAATCAACAGTTTCCTGACGCTCCTTTTTAAATTCGTAAATGCATTCTTCCGCTGAATATAGTGCGCAAGCCTAATAAGCCACGCCCACCGTTCCAGGTAACCAACGGAAGGTAAGTAATTATCCCTAATGTTTCAATTGGATGGGAGTATATTAAGTTGGTATCATTGAACTCGTCTACGTCGTAAGTATGAGAATACGTCGTTTGGGCCAACTTTAATAAGCAGCTTCAAAATGGGAAGCACCATTTCTCCTTCAAAAATGTTCGAAAAAATAGCGTTAGAACAGCTTAAAACATCTATGAAGTCAATCATCCAAAACTCATGGAAGAGCATTCCATGATCAACCAAATCCGTAGAACAGTGGTTCCACAGCAACCTTGTGAATGCTGACGTCACAGATGCGTGAGTCGTAGCCAATCAGCGAGTGACTTTTTCCAATACTGAAATTTGGTTGGTCAAACTTTACTCATGTATGACGTCAGCATCCACAGGGTAGAACCCTTATATTTACCGCACGGTTTCCCCAGCTTAGCGACCGTCACCATAGTGTTGTCGTCGACTATTCTGACGATCTCGCCTCCCTCGATGCCCGTGAACAACTCTCCATTGAAGCTGGCGAACGCCTCAGCGCCCTGAAGTTTCCCCTCGAACAAGTGCTCGGCGTTGTCCAGCCGGTGGTTCAAGGTCAACGAGCCCTTGCTCGGCAACGAGGGGGTCACACTGTCAGCAACACAACACATTATTATTGTCTGTCAAGAGAAATGTGGGAGGACCACCTGAAAAATGATTAGTAGATTTGATTTGATTTGATTATGGTCTGTAGCCAGCGCAGCCTTGTCTTACATCCAACCGTTAAGTAGTATATTTCTATAATATAATATACATAATGCAAGAACACTAGGCGAGAGAGGCGAGCTGAAAGAAGACATCGAAACATGAAGACTGTGGGAATAACGAGAAAGATAGCGTGAAGTAGGGGGAAGAAGCAGGAAAGACGAAGAAGACGTGGAAGATGTCAGGCCGAACGCTGTATACTCAAGAATATTGATGGTAACCACCCCCTGACCCGACTTATTTTGGAAACAAGCCTATGCAAATATATATATAATATATATTGTGTACAAGAACAGACTCCCTCCAAGCTTGCGAGTCTTGAATACTGCGCGAACCCTTAGACATATAACTACCTCGTGATGGAAGACGGGCGCAATAGAGAGACTCAAGGAGACTCCATAAAACAAACTAGTTTTTCGATGACGTATGCAGTTGTAAAGAACAAGGTTATTAGTAACGCCTCATGTAGGCCTACAACATAAAACGGAAAAGGTGATAAGTGAAGCCACGGACTATTTGAAATACACAAAAGGACGGCCCTCACTGACCAAGATCTAATATCTAATATCTAATATCTTCTTGGCTTAGGAATAAGTAAACGGTGACTTTGGAGCCGTCCTAGCAACGAAGCACTCAATAAATTCAAAGTGGCTCTGAATCGGCCTTGTTGATTCTGGCATTTATCCGCAGGTGTTCGCACTGTCCAATCACTGATTCATATGTTTCGTATTTGAAATATCGATCTTGGATTGGTTATCGCTCACTCGTCGATGGTGTTCGAAGCCTACAGGGTTGGTTTAGGCGTTTAAATTTAAGTCCCCCACTGCAAATCAGTTTAGTTACTGAGTGGGTAGACTCTAAATGTGAATTTATTTATTTAATACTAACACAGTACAAGAATCCATACAGTACCGACACTCGAGCAATTTACTTGTTGCCACACATGCGCGCGCAGGTTCTGTGACTGTGGGCTGCGGGTGTACAAGAAGAACCGACAAAGTATACTCGTCGTACAACATCTTCGGCAATGCTTCCGTCACGGGTGGGTGAGCGGCAGCCAACCAGCGGCCGTGGCTAATCCAGATACCTGCTCGGGTTGGCCGAGACCGTAAACACGTCATTGATTGATGACGAAAGCATTACCGAAGTTGTTGTAAGAGAACTATATTAGTATTTGAGGTAGTTTTTCTAATGGTAAACACCGTATGTCAACCACATTGCCGCTACGCCACGCTAGTGTCGCAGACACTGTCTGGATTCTTATGATGTGGTATAGTCAAGCTAACTGAGTCATCCAACCATGGTGCGTAACCGCTTTATAATACCAGATGCCCTTGTTATACTGGTCACTGTAAAATGGCATAAAATGTTGTATGTGGCAATGTCATAAATAAATAAATATCACTCGTTATAATAACTCTGTGTTACGTATGCCTGTTCTAAGCATACTACGTTTACTTTCATTATACACATTCAAATGTATGTAATTAAAACACATGACATACAATAGATCCGGCTATAATTTAGTATAATATATGCCATTACTGGTACAATTATTCCTTCTTCAAATTCAAGGAGAATAGCAATTCAGCGATGCATACATTCTACTTTTCAAATCAAACTATTCAACATAGCTAGATTCTCTGAAAAGGGCCGGACTTTGCTATCTAAACATCCACTTCGTGTTTAATCCAAAGTGGCTGACCAACCAGGATAGCCAGGTTCGGTTATCGAAAGATGGCCGGTATCGGTATTCCCTGTTATTGATATAGACGGTGATAAATAAATAAATTCACATTTAGAGTCAACCCACTCAGTAACGAAACTGATTTGCAGTGGGGGACTTTAACTTAAAGCGACTAAACCAACCCTGTAGGCTCTGAACACCATCGACGAGTGAGCGATAACCAATTAAAGATGGATGTTTCAAATCAGAAACATATTAGTCAGTGATAGGACAGTGCGAACACCTGCGGACAAATGTCAGAATCAACAAGGCCGATTCAGAACAACTTTGAATTTATTGAGTGCTTCGTTGCTAGGACGGCTCCAAGTCACCGTTTACTTATTCCTAAAACAAGAAGTAATGGAACTGAATTCGTGATAGAAGTTAAAAAAAACTTCTGCCTGAAGCTGGATTTGAACCCAAGACCTTCTGCATTGAAAGCAGGGACGCTAACCACTGGACCAACGAGTTAGTATGAGTGAATTGCATGATCAAAATTATTATGTGGCAGCAAACAAATTTAAATTTACAATCAATAGCTTATTGTTGATCTATGCCACAGTGTAGCAACCGGCGAGCGAAATAAATATTCCTTCAACATGAAGTGTTAAAATCCGAGTGAGTTCCGCGCTTACGCATTTGCGTAGAAGCGTCAAAATGCATGCTGGTATGCTGGTAAGCTGGTATGCAGTGTAAACAACATACAAATATGTTTTCTATTTTATGCCGTTAATAAATCATTCAGTAAAACATATCTGCTTTGATGCTGTGTAAAAAAGAACATCGGTAGTTCTAACATAAATTAACACTTATACCTACTCACACATTGGAGGATAATTTAATAAATATATTAATTTCATTTAATAAAATCTAAATATTATGCTAACTGTAGATTATGTGTAATTGACGGTTCAACAAAATTGTGCTTACGTATTACTGGAGGGTTTTGGGGGTGGTGATACAAATGTAATTCTAAACATTGTATCCTAGTGTGACCTTGTCATTTTAAACCTCAACACTGAAATTCAGCATTTTACAAGAAAATTGAACTCAAGTGTAGATTCTGTGCGTGTTTGTGTTACGGGACGAGGTGCGAACAATACTATAAATATCGTTATTAATAACTAAGTAATGGCGTTTTCCATTGGTTGCACCAGTGCGCACTCAGTGCGCACTACTTTCAAAATCGTTTTCCATTGGTAATTTGAGTGCGCACTCAGCGCAAGTGTTCGTATTCCAAGTGCAGACGAAACGAGTGCAGCACTAAATCGCACTCGATCCGGAGACAGTGCGGTATTTTCAGTGTAAATATGGCGGCTCGTAACGCGCGAGATATGATATGTATTTGTTGATGGAGCTTTTAAAATCCTCTGATAGCAGTGACGAAGAAGACATTTTATAATTTAATGCGTATAAAACCAATAATGTGAACCCTAAAATACAGGGCTTCGTATCGGATGTAGTCAACAACTATTCTGATAACGAGGTAAGTGTCGTTTTTGCTTTACTGCGTGTAGCGAGGTCCGTCTATAGGTTATGTAGGGCCTAATCCTAATATTTTTTAACGTTTCAGTTTCGAAAACACTTCCGTCTTCAGCGATCAACTTGTGAGAAAGTAATCGAAGATTTTAAACATCAACTTCGTCAATCTCTGTGGTGCACGCCATGTTTACGCTTCTATGGGCATGATGGCGTTTTTCATTGGGCGCACCAGTGCACACTACAAAAGAACGATCCCAGGTAGCAAGAAATTTCCCCTCCTCGTTACCACCACCACTCGGCACGGGTGACACTGCTCGCGAGGCGTTGGAATGCGGTAGACAGCATGACCCATTGTCCAGGTGTCATTGTTATGAACGCAATTTTTTGATGTAGTTGAAATGATACAATTTCTAATTTATTTTCAGATATATGGAATAATGACGTAATATTAATATAAACTGAATTTTGTATTTTTAAAATAGCTTGAAAACTGCCGTATTTAGAGCAAGTAGTAACTATGGTTACGATCATGTTAGAAAATATAATAATACAAGAGACTAAGAATGACTGCAGAATAAACACGTAAAATTAATATAAAATAAGGTGTATTTTTAAAATAACTTGATTACTGCCCATTTTAAAGCAGTGTGCTCATCATCATTATGATTTTCAGACTTAAATCGTTTATATTAAAAGTATATTTTCAAATCTTGACAGTGCCGGCCTGAGGGACAAAATTAAATTAAAATAAAATATAATATGATAATTTTATTGATAATATCCTATTATTGTTATTGTCATTGTTAGGATTATTGTTATTATTAATGGCGTTGTATTATGTTTATTATATTCTTTATTTACAAGATCGTGACCATAAAGTTACTATACTTGCTCTAAATACGGTAGTTATCATGCCAATTTTAAAACATGAGTCAAAGGTGTATTTCATTCATCTGTCAATCACTCTCGCCGAGGCAAGACGCCTTGAAAACTAATGTGGTTCTAAAAATAACAAAGTTCGGATAAAGTCAAAAGTTAGTAATTATCAGTAGTATTATCAGTTAGTAATTATTATAATTTTTTTTTAGCTATATTATACAATCCCGAGAAAACAATCTAAATTTAATTTTGAATTTGAAAATATACTTTTAATATAAACGATTTAAGTCTGAAAATCATAATGATGATGAGCAAATTGCTTTAAAATGGGCAGTAATCAAGTTATTTTAAAAATACACCTTATTTTATATTAATTTTACGTGTTTATTCTGCAGTCATTCTTAGTCTCTTGTATTATTATATTTTCTAACATGATCGTAACCATAGTTACTACTTGCTCTAAATACGGCAGTTTTCAAGCTATTTTAAAAATACAAAATTCAGTTTATATTAATATTACGTCATTATTCCATATATCTGAAAATAAATTAGAAATTGTATCATTTCAACTACATCAAAAAATTGCGTTCATAACAATGACACCTGGACAATGGGTCATGCTGTCTACCGCATTCCAACGCCTCGCGAGCAGTGTCACCCGTGCCGAGTGGTGGTGGTAACGTGGAGGGGAAATTTCTTGCTACCTGGGATCGTTCTTTTGTAGGAATGGACAGCTGCTCGACCGTATTCCATTGGGGACTGCACTCAGTGCAACACTCGGCGAGTGCACTACGTCACATGGCTATTTCGATGTGAACTCAGTGCATGCCAATGGAAAACACCATTAGTAACAGGCTACTGTCATGTACATGATCCTCTAGAAACTGATAAAAACAAACAAACAAACTGATAAAAAACGATCAACTAAATACATGTCATGTAATATGAGTTTGGTACCGACAGAAGAAAAAATTCAAAGTACGAAAACTATAACAGACTTTTTCCTAACATCATAGTATAAACAAAGGCAAGTTTACACTATACAACATAATTAAGCTATCACACTGTTTTTGGCTCCAAAAGTTGTTACAAAATAATTAAACTTTACAACGCCAAATCGAGAGCAATATTATGGCACCGAAATTTTTTTTTAAATTTGTTTTGAACATTTACTATGACCTTATTTTAGTTCCATTCTCTAAAAGTGTATTTGTATAAATATTTTTGAAAACGAAATTTGCTCTGGTTGGCACCATACTTCATACGTACAAACAAATATGGTGTATTTCAAAAAAGGGAAGAAACAATACATACATTTAAGAACTAAAATGTAAAAGGCAAAGACCATATTATCTTCAAGATCACATACTCGAAGCTACACCATGTGTTACCTGTATGCAGTGAACTCAGCGTCGTAGGGTGGTAGCCCTGGCATGTAGGCTACCAACACCAGGAATATGACAGAACCCTGTGAGATGGAGCTAAGCCATTTGTTACCTGTATGCAGTGAACTCAGCGTCGTAGGGTGGCAGCCCTGGCATGTAGGCTACCAACACCAGGAATATGACAGAACCCTGTGAGATGGAGCTAAGCCACGTGTTACCTGTATGCAGTGAACTCAGCGTCGTAGGGTGGCAGCCCTGGCATGTAGGCTACCAGCACCAGGAATATGACAGAACCCTGTGAGATGGAGCTAAGCCATGTGTTACCTGTATGCAGTGAACTCAGCGTTGTAGGGTGGCATGTAGGCTACCAACACCAGGAATATGACAGAACCCTGTGAGATGGAGCTAAGCCATGTGTTACCTGTATGCAGTGAACTCAGCGTCGTAGGGTGGCAGCCCTGGCATGTAGGCCACCAACACCAGGAATATGACAGAACCCTGTGAGGTGGAGCTAAGCCATGTGTTACCTGTATGCAGTGAACTCAGCGTCGTAGGGTGGCAGCCCTGGCATGTAGGCTACCAACACCAGGAATATGACAGAACCCTGTGAGATGGAGCTAAGCCAAGTGTTACCTGTATGCAGTGAACTCAGCGTCGTAGGGTGGCAGCCCTGGCATGTAGGCCACCAACACCAGGAATATGACAGAACCCTGTGAGATGGAGCTAAGCCATGTGTTACCTGTATGCAGTGAACTCAGCGTCGTAGGGTGGCAGCCCAGGCATGTAGGCCACCAACACCAGGAATATGACAGAACCCTGTGAGATGGAGCTAAGCCATGTGTTACCTGTATGCAGTGAACTCAGCGTCGTAGGGTGGCAGCCCTGGCATGTAGGCCACCAACACCAGGAATATGACAGAACCCTGTGAGATGGAGCTAAGCCATGTGTTACCTGTATGCAGTGAACTCAGCGTCGTAGGGTGGCAGCCCTGGCATGTAGGCCACCAACACCAGGAATATGACAGAACCCTGTGAGATGGAGCTAAGCCATGTGTTACCTGTATGCAGTGAACTCAGCGTCGTAGGGTGGCAGCCCTGGCATGTAGGCCACCAACACCAGGAATATGACAGAACCCTGCAGCACCGTGAGATGGAGCTAAGCCATGTGTTACCTGTATGCAGTGAACTCAGCGTCGTAGGGTGGCAGTGGCAGTCCTGGCATGTAGGCTACCAACACCAGGAATATGACAGAACCCTGCAGCACCGTAACGAACCCCATATCGGTATCTGGAATAAATCATCAACCCAACGCTTTACAATAGAGTCGTAGGATAATTATTGTTCAATGTGTTCCTATTTATTGACAATGGCGCGTCATTTTAGAAATAAGCTTAACGTTCAACCTTCATGAGATAATGTATCTATTTCTCAGTCACAAGGTGAGTGCTAGGATTGAGTCACACTTCAAGCTCAATTCATAACCAACTTACTATTCCAACTTACCTAATACCTAGATCATACCCAGTGAAGAAGGGCATTGATATTGTTCTTGGGCTGGTCTCCTATGTAACATGATTACAATTCATTCACCGGGGTATTGGAGTAGGTAGAGAGGGTGAGGTGACATTACTAACCTAGGCTGTTCCTCGGAAAGTCGTATGGACTGTTAACACTACCCTCAAGACTAACTGGTGATGTGACATTATACTAACCTAGGCTGTTCCTCGGAAAGTCGTATGGACTGTTAACACTACCCTCAAGACTAACTGGTGATGTGACATTATACTAACCTAGGCTGTTCCTCGGAAAGTCGTATGGACTGTTAACACTACCCTCAAGACTAACTGGTGATGTGACATTATACTAACCTTGGCTGTTCCTCGGAAAGTCGTATGGACTGTTAACACTACCCTCAAGACTAACTGGTGATGTGACATTATACTAACCTAGGCTGTTCCTCGGAAAGTCGTATGGACTGTTAACACTACCCTCAAGACTAACTGGTGATGTGACATTATACTAACCTAGGCTGTTCCTCGGAAAGTCGTATGGACTGTTAACACTACCCTCAAGACTAACTGGTGATGTGACATTATACTAACCTAGGCTGTTCCTCGGAAAGTCGTATGGACTGTTAACACTACCCTCAAGACTAACTGGTGATGTGACATTATACTAACCTAGGCTGTTCCTCGGAAAGTCGTATGGACTGTTAACACTACCCTCAAGACTAACTGGTGAGGTTACAACAGACACAAATAGCTGCACCAATACTGCTGACTTGTGGAATTGGAGGTTCTGAAAATAAGAGTTATCATTCAGAGCAAAACATTAATATTAATAATAATAATAATAATAATAATAATAATAATAATAATAATAATAATAATAATAATAATAATAATAATAATAATAATAATAATAATAATAATAATAATAATAATAATAATAATAATAATAATAATAATAATAATAATAATAATAATAATAATAATAATAATAATAATAATAATAATAATAATAATAATAATAATAATAATAATAATAATAATAATAATAATAATAATAATAATAATAATAATAATAATAATAAGAAGAAGAAGAAGAATAAGAATAATAAATACAATTTTTGAACTAAGGAGAATGAAGACTTCAAGAAGTTCTCCATCCATCCCAAAATAATATCAACTTGAATTCTAGTTGGACATTACATAGACAACAACAATTATTTCATGTGGTGACTGCGATATCTACGATCCAAGATATGTTTCTATGTGTTGTACAATATTCGTGTCTTTTCACAAATCACGTCATCACTCTTCACATTTGGATACCTCAATATAAAAATCACAAAACATTTTCATGCTTTTAATTATACCTCAAGAATGCTTCACGAAATAAAAAATCTGAGCTTACAGCGCGCTGTAGTTTGGTTAGCCCTACAGACTGAATGATATCTACAATATTATGATAAGTAGGGTACTTAGTTTGATTATAAAATCCATAATTAGTAATAAAAATTCAATACAAATAGCAACCATGCTTAGTAGAATGTCAGGTACATTTATCATTCAGTCTGTAGGACTTACCAAAACACAGTGTGTGGAATGATTCGAAGAATTTGGTGTAGCTTACAGTATAGATTAAGACAATGTACTTTACTATATGTTTTATACTTGTATTTTACTATATGTTATGTTTACATTTTATGTACAATTGATATTTCCAATTTTAGATCTATGTATCTGGCCAAAGGAAGAAATAAATAAACTAAACTAAACTAAACTAAACAGGGCGCTGTAAACTCAGATTTTCAAGCAATCTTGAGATGAGAGAACTAAAAATATGTAAATTTCTTACGTTTTTTTTTTCGCCACCTGTATACACCTTTATACACCACCCTGTCCACACTCACCATATTTCCTTATCCTTAACTAGAGTGTGTGTTCCGTTTACTTGTATAATGTATAATGTATAGGCTACTGATGTCAAACTGATGCTGTTTCAGCTATGTAAATCTTAACCTATATTTTGTGTTACTGTTCTCTTTGTTGTTAAAATAAGAGTGATGACCCCAGTTTGATAACGCAAATCAAAGGTCAAGCTGATGTTATGTCGTTCCTCTTATGACATATTAAACGTCCAGTGACCTAGGGTATAACCATAGATATAAATATTGTTACCAAGATACGTAACTTACTGCTATCTGAACGTACCAAAAGTGATTCTCTTTAAAGATTTCAACAATGGATTTTTCTCGGAACGTCGCCAAATTGTATATTAAGAAATTATTATTTTCAATGCGGAAATGACTACTGTATGTCCAATGGGTATACAGATACTCGCGCACTTTCTTTTTATAGCCATCAATATCAATGACATACGCCAGGCGATGTATAACAAATTGAAAAACACACAATGCATGTTAAAATGTAAACAAACAGGCAATCATACAATATGGCGGGCATCGAGGAACGAGTATAGGTCCTCGGACCTCCATTCAGTTACATATCTTGGTAACAACATTTATATCTATGTGTGAAGTGGGCCTATGATGTTGAACTCTCACTATGGAGGCAGTTTGTATTCGATTTCCGGTCATCTACAACGCTGATACGATGATATTGCTTCCATTGTCTGAATCGAGAATAACACGTGCTATATAATTTCTAGGTATCCAAACCCAATGTCGTAAATCCCTTATGGGCCTGACTCAAGTAGATGATATGAATTAGAGAACTAGAACATTTAGTTGGTACAATTGGACTCAGATGTTTCGTAAGTTAAAGACTACAATAACGATGGGGCAACTTTACAATACATATGATTTGCAAGAAATTTCAGTTCATAAAAAACGTCAATATAAGCATGCAAAGCTTAGGAATAAGTAAACGGTGACTTTGGAGCCGTCCTAGCAAAGAAGCACTCAATAAATTCAAAGTTGTTCTGAATCGGCCTTGTTGATTCTGCCATTTGTCCGAAGGGTTTCGCACTGTCCAATCATTGATTCATATGTTAAGTATTTGAAATATCGATCTTTGATTGGTTATCGCTCACTCGTAGATGGTGTTCGAGGCCTACAGGGTTGGTTTAGTCACTTTAAATTAAAGTCCCCCACTGCAAATCAGTTTAGTTACTGAGTGCGGGTAGACTCTAAATGTGAATTTATTTATTTATTAAAAGAAATGATATAAATGATTCTGAAACCAGAGATTGACTAACTTATCATAAAATCTTCAATAAAGACGGGTCAACACACTTTGGTAAGGATTGCTAGAAGTAGAACTTACGGAAATGTGTACCAGCGTTCACACGAAATTTCAGATAGTGACAAGGCTGTAACGGTTGGCGCTATGGCTTAGAAAAGACAACTAACTTTTAAATCTAATCAGAAACTAGATGTCTTTGAGAGAACCAATCAGATGAAAGCTATATTGTTGTAGCAGTATTCATTTGTTCGTTGATCTAGTTACTTTATGTGAACCAAGACGTTATTAATTTTGCCAAATCTCCGGGCGCCGACATGCCGGGCTGGGTTGATACAGGAAATAGTAACTATTTGTTATCCTCAGCTCAATTGCGTCAACCACACATAAGATGGGCAATGTAAGCGTAACAATTGTCTCAACCAAGAACCCCCTGAAGGCAACGGTTGTCCTTCGTTGACCTTGTGACTCGACTACCTGTGCAACGATCAAACATGCACCTGACTCATGGTATAAGGATATTTGTTGTACTTAGACCATGCACCTGACTCGGTAGCCTTGGAATCTGTTTTCAACTTGAAATGATTCATTTGTGTACTGAGAATAGTGCATTATCAGTGCTCAGATAAGCCCGCAGGTTCAATGACAATATGTTATCAGTCTGGGAGTGAAGGGTTGGACTGTGGACTCGAGGGCAATGCTTGCAGACGCCTCTTGTTGCTGGCTGACGTTTAACCCTATCTGTAATAATATGTTCATTCATTCATTCATTCATTTTATTAGCATCCAAGGACTTGACTTGACATAAGTACAAAGTATAGGATTTGTCATGACTTAAACCTAAAATATAATTAAAATTAAAATTCACCAATAAAATAGGTCTTTGTGACGTTGAAGATGACTTTCAGAGATCCATTGAACGAAATATCTTTTGTTATTATTATTCTATAAACTATTTACTTAATAAACCATAACATATTCTTTGAATCTTTTCCCTGCTTTATTAGCCTATATTGTTTTATCGATTTATTATTATACTTATACCTGGTTATAATCAGATAGAAGGTAAGGCAATAGGAAGTAAGGAAGTAAATAGGAGCTATTATGTGGATTGATTTTAAGGCTACTGATTGGTCGTTTTTATGGTGAAAACAAGTTAGTTATTATTAGCAACTACCTTTCCTATTAGCTGCTCGTAATACTGGGCTTTAGGTTTTAGTTCAAAGAGTGAAGCGAGCGTCTCCATTAGACCTCCCCGCATACCTTTCTCGCAAGCGCTCAGCCGGTACCGAGTGGAGGTGGAAAGGGGGAAAGGAAATTATTTCATAGTCCGTGACGACAACACCTTGTACGTTACAGCGAGAGCAGTATGCGTATCCTTACACACCCTTGATACCCCCGTCGCACAACGTCACCCCCGTCACATACCTTCACTCCCCCCCCCCCCCCCCCCACCACCGTCGCACACCGTCACCCCCCCCCCCCCCCCCCGCCCCCCGTCACATACCGTCTCTAAGTATACATTGACAACGTTAACAAGATCAAAACAAAACTTAGGATCGGTTCACAACATTTTGCTTTAAGACAGGACTTAGTCTAACTGCTTTCATAGGGTCCCTATCAACCCCAGGCCAGACCACAATTATTATCGGGATCGTGACTGGGATCGGGATCGCAATCATACATTTTCTCATGCTAAATCATTACGCCTTTACGATTCTATTGTGAACAGCGCCATAAGAACCAATTGTCACGACTTCCTGATTGCAATCCCGATACCGACAATGTGGTTGGAACTGTAGCGTAGACCATGTGTTAACGCTAATGTTGTTTTCCTAGAGTTCAATCTTAAACCTCAAACAACCAAACTAATAAAAAATATGAATCAATTAATAAATCAGTACTACTTGTTGATGTGTGTTTGTTAACAGGTAGTGAGTAAAGCAGTGCTTAATTTGTAATGGAGCGCGGGTATACGCAGTATACCCACCTTTTTTCATGAATTATTAGGTACGCAACACTCAAATTTTGGCTAACATATATAAAAAACAAAAATAATTTGTATTGGTTATTTTATCCTCACATGCTCATATTTCAAATATACTTGAATATATCTATAACTCTAAATAAAACTATTATCTCTTAGTTTTGCGTTTTTTTCCAAACCAACCTCCATACTTTATAAAATTAATAGAATCATCTCCTATTAATATTGGCTGCAGGTTCCTCGTCAACCAGTCAGTAAGGGTTAGCAACGCGAAGGCGGTACAGTCGCTCTCGCTGCTGTGAGGGAAATGGCACGATCCGTAAAATATGATTTACATGTTTGATTGATACAGCATTTCTCTGTTTGTGGATATACGTCCGATAAAGGGGTATCCTGTTAAAAATGAAAATTTGGCTCTGCATTATGTTTTCTGGTCTCAGCAGGGGCGGACAGGCCCGCCGGGCAACCGGGCAAATGCCCGGTGGCCTGCCTGTTTTGGCCCAAATTTGGACTGGTCCGACTGGAACAGGCATAAACTGCCTGGCGCCAGCGGTAAGTTGCCGCGCATTGAAATTGAAATTTCTTTAAACCCGAGTCCCTCCCACCTCTTCCTTCACGATATTGCAATTGGTCTCAATTACATTGTAGATTCGTTTCTACTTTTAACCAACGAAAACTACAGTATTTTGGTAATGCATTCAGCCTGCTATGTTTTTTTCTAAAACGCACCAAATGCCTTCTAAAAACCTGATTTTAAAAAAATTTGCCTACGGCGCTGTTTGTTGGGGGGCCACAGCCTCCCAACCCCCCCGTGCCTGGCCTGACCAAAAGTTTGCCCGGCCTGTATTTTTTTGCAGTCCGCCCAGCTGGTCTGAAACGCGTTTTGAGGTGATATCTTGTCATAAAAATAAATACAACGGATAAACATTTCTGCTATTGATAGGTTGTTCCTCTTGGAAATGAATTGTTGAGAGTTGACACATAAAATTACTGTATAACTACTTCAATAACTGATATTTTATAATATATGTATCTGCTTTAAATCATTTAATGGAAAACTTACAGAACAATTAAAATAACGATTGGCTTTTGAAGACGAGTAAAATTGTATCAAATCCAACCCAAAACTCCAAATCCAATTCCAGATTAGGAGCCCAGAAGTTGAATTGGTAAGCGCGAGGGGGGGCATTTCCCACCGAGACATCAATTTTTATCACGAGCACATTGTAACATGAAACTATGATGCGTATACCCACCTTTTTCCTTACAAATTAACCACTGGAGTAAAGTAAAGTGAAGCGTGTTACCTGTGTAGTGCGAGCGAGCCGGCCAATTGTTGATGTGTGTTTGTCAACAGGTAGTGAGTAAGTAAAGTGAAGTGTTACCTGTGTATTGCGAGCGAGCCGGCCAATTGTTGATGTGTGTTTGTCAACAGGTAGTGAGTAAGTAAAGTGAAGTGTTACCTGTGTATTGCGAGCGAGCCGGCCAATTGTTGATGTGTGTTTGTCAACAGGTAGTGAGTAAGTAAAGTGAAGTGTTACCTGTGTATTGCGAGCGAGCCGGCCAATTGTTGATGTGTGTTTGTCAACAGGTAGTGAGTAAGTAAAGTGAAGTGTTACCTGTGTATTGCGAGCGAGCCGGCCAATTGTTGATGTGTGTTTGTCAACAGGTAGTGAGTAAGTAAAGTGAAGTGTTACCTGTGTATTGCGAGCGAGCCGGCTGGCAGGAGGGACTACGGACTAGTGCGCTCTGCTGTGACTGGCTCTTCACTTAAAACCAAACGGCCTTGACTTCGCAGCTGATGATAGTGAAGACGGTGTTACGATGCGTTGCACTGGGGTCATGGTCACGGACAGTCCGCAGCCTGCGTGTGCGTGTGCGTGTGCGTGTGCGTGTGCGTGTGCGTGTGCGTGTGCGTGTGCGTGTGCGTGTGCGTGTGCGGTATTCCGCTTGGCGCTTAGTAGAGGGCACAAGCCTTACTAGTCAC
Source organism: Isoperla grammatica (assembly GCA_945910005.1). Lineage (NCBI taxonomy): Eukaryota > Metazoa > Arthropoda > Insecta > Plecoptera > Perlodidae > Isoperla > Isoperla grammatica. The sequence goes on along the minus strand of OX246743.1, from coordinate 4,330,109 downwards.
GCCCACTGTTTTTGGGGTTTCCAATTAACGCTCGTAAATTATCACTAATGTGCCGATATCGAGACGATAGTATAGGAACTTGGAAAGTTGGCTAACTCGACTGGCTTGAACAAGTCCCGCCAGCCGGAAGGCGGCCGACACTTACTACCCGGCAATGCCCCGGCACATGATAGGTTGACATCCTTACGTTGGCCACCAAAAGTTTGGTACTTTTTCGGCACCCAGCCATCAAATAAATGATCATTGCTCCGATAAGCCGGCACCAATTAACTTTAGTATGATTCACGCCATAGCACTTATTATACGTGACTACCGGCCATATTAATTAAGCGAGCGAAGCGAGCGTTTCCACTTGACTCTTATGGCACTTCGTTCTGTTTTTTGTTTGTTTTTTTTGTTTTTTTTTTTTTTGTTTTTATGTCCGTCGATAGCGGTCGAACGGAAAGTCCGATCAACTTGAAATTTGGACCATCCACAAGCCTCGATGTGGATTGAAGGTGTATAGTTTTGAGGCAAAATCGTTTGAAAAGTTACAAAGTTACACCATAGTTACTGCAAAATATTTTTCTGAAACAAAATGGCGGCAAAATGTGAGATAGCCAGATTTTTTTACAGCTTTTTCCGGTCACGAATATGTAAATGTAATGGCGATCTGATAAGTATTGGCAAAGTTACACGAAAGTTACTCGAAAATATTTTTCTACAACGCAGTAACGGCAAAATGTGAGGTGGCTATCTTATAGTAAATTTATGTCCGGTCACGAATATACTAATGTAAACCCGATCCGATTCGTATTAGAGGCAGAAATTACATTTCTATTGCTGTCAATAACTGTTAGTAACGGTGGCGGACCGCGGCGAAAACATGACCACGAAAATTCTTAGCAACGCACATTGCACTGCATACAACAATGTCGGAAAGTATAATAGCCCTGGAAATAAGAACAATTTTTGCAATGCGCATTCTTGAATTGTTGTTAATTGTTGTTTGTATTATATTAGCATTGAAAACTTTTCGCCAGAAAGTTCGTAGATATTGACGCGCTCGCTTATCAACGCGTCAAACAGAGCGTTTTCCTAGTTAAGCGAGCGAAGCGAGCGTCTCCACGAGACTCTTATGGCACTTCGTTCTGTTTTTTTTTTTTTTTTTTTTTTTTGTGTACTAGACTCTTATGGCACTTCATGCTGTTTGTTTTTTGTTTTGTTTTTATGTCTGTCGATAGCGGTCGAACGGAAAATCCGATGAACTTGAAATTTGGACCATCCACAAGCCTCGATGTAGATTGAAGGTGTATAGTTTTGAGGCAAAATCGTTCGAAAAGTTACAAAGTTACACTCAATAACTGTTAGTAACGGTGACGGACCGCCGCGAAAACACGAGACAGACAACGAAAATTCTTAGCAACGCAAATTGCACTGCATTCAACAATATCGGTAAGTATAATAGCTATGGAAATTAGAAAAAAATTTGAAATGCACATTCTTGAATTGTTGTTAATTGTTGTTTTTATTAGCTTTGAGATCTTTTCGCCAGAACGTTCGTAGATATGGACGCGCTCGCTTATCAACGCGTCACACAGAGCGTTTTCCTAGTAATAATAATTGTCTTTATTTCTCAAGGAAAAGGGCGATATTTATTAAGCGAGCGAAGCGAGCGTTTCCACTTGACTCTTATGGCACTTCATTCTGTTTTTTTTTTTTTTTTTTTGTTTGTTTGTTTGTTTGTTTTTTTTTTTTTTTTTTATGTCCGTCGATAGCGGTCGAACGGAAAGTCCGATCAACTTGAAATTTGGACCATCCACAAGCCTCGATGTGGATTGAAGGTGTATAGTTTTGAGGCAAAATCGTTTGAAAAGTTACAAAGTTACACCATAGTTACTGCAAAATATTTTTCTGAAACAAAATGGCGGCAAAATGTGAGATAGCCAGATTTTTCTACAGATTTTTCCGGTCACGAATATGTTAATGTAATGGCGATCTGATAAGTATTGGCAAAGTTACACGAAAGTTACTCGAAAATATTTTTCTAAAACGCAGTAACGGCAAAATGTGAGGTGGCTATCTTATAGTAAAGTTTTGTCCGGTCACGAATATACTAATGTAAACGCGATCCGATACGTATTAAAGGCAGAAATTACATTTCTATTGCTGTCAATAAGTGCTAGTAACGGTGGCGGACCGTGTTGAAAACATGACCACGAAAATTCTTAGCAACGCACATTGCTCTGCATACAACAATGTCGGAAAGTATAATAGCCATGGAAATAAGAACAATTTTTGCAATGCGCATTCTTGAATTGTTGTTAATTGTTGTTCGTATTAGCATTGAAAACTTTTCGCCAGAAAGTTCGTAGATATTGACGCGCTCGCTTATCAACGCGTCAAACAGAGCGTTTTCCTAGTTAAGCGAGCGAAGCGAGCGTTTCCACGAGACTCTTATGGCACTTCGTTCTGTTTTGTTTTTTTTTTGTTTTTTTTTGTACCGTACTAGACTCTAACGGCACTTCATTCTGTTTTTTTTTTTTTTTTTATGTCCGTCGATAGCGGTCGAACGGAAAGTCCGATCAACTTGAAATTTGGACCATCCACAAGCCTCGATGTGGATTGAAGGTGTATAGTTTTGAGGCAAAATCGTTTGTAAAGTTACAAAGTTACATCATAGTTACTGCAAAATATTTTTCTGAAACAAAATGGCGGCAAAATGTGAGATAGCCATATTTTTTTAAAGCTTTTTCCGGTCACGAATATGTTCATTTAATGGCTATCTGATCAATATTGGCAAAGTTACACAAAAGTTACTCGAAAATATTTTTCTGAAAAACAGTAACAGCAAAATGTTAGGTAGCTATCTTGTATTACATTTTCATCCGGTCACGAATATACTTATTAAGACGCGATCGGATACGTATTAGAGGCAGAAATTACATTTCTATTGCTGTCAATAACTGTTAGTAACGGTGGCGGACCGCGGCGAAAACATGACAAAGAAAATTCTTAGCAACGCACATGGCACTGCATTCAACAATATCGGGAATTATAATAGCTATGGGAATTAGAAAAATTTTTGCAATGTGCATTCTTGAATATTGTTGTTAATTGTTGTTTTTATTAGCTTTGAGATCTTTTCGCCAGAACGTTCGTAGATATGGACGCGCTCGCTTATCAACGCGTCAAACAGAGCGTTTTCCTAGTGTCTATCTTATTCAGTTATAAAAACTGATTTACAAAGGAGGACCTTTTGTTTTTATGTCTGTCGATAGCGGTCGAACGGAAAGTCCAATCAACTTGAAATTTGGACCATCCACAAGCCTCGATGTGGATTGAAGGTGTATAGTTTTGAGGCACAATCGTTTGAAAAGTTACAAAGTTACACTCAATAACTGTTAGTAACGGTGGCGGATCGCCGCGAAAACACTAGACAGAATGACAACGAAAATTCTAAGCAACGCAAATTGCACTTGCACTGCATTCAACAATATCGGGAAGTATAATAGCTATGGAAATTAGAACAAATTTTGAAATGCACATTCTTGAATTGTTGTTAATTGTTGTTTTTATTAGCTTTGAGATCTTTTCGCCAGAACGTTCGTATAGATATGGACGCGCTCGCTTATCAACGCGTCAAACAGAGCGTTTTCCTAGTTATTATTATTATTATTATTATGTATATATTATATATTATAAAGAATATATAAAGAATATATAAGAAGTTTCGCCCGGAGGGAGAACCTCTCTACCGACTCGGGCAGAAGTTGAGTTTACCGCGTATAATTCCAACGCACCTAGTGAGCTCTTTGAGACAAATATCGAACCTACAGTGAAGGATGTCGCTGGCTCCGTCCCTGATCACAGACGCAACGTGTTAGTTCTCTACCAGGTGGCGTTACGTGTTTTGTTGGGCAGTGACAGAGTCGATAAGAAAGTTTAGGGAGAACTTCTTTATCGACTCTGGCAGTACATAATCGGAAGGCCTAAACTTATAGTGCCCTCTATGCTCTAAGGGCCTAACTTGTACCACAAAAAGGCGGCGCGGGAAGGCTACAACCACTGTACCTACCACACAGGGCCTGGATTCACAAGAGGGCCCAAGTGCTTTTCTGGTCCTAACTCTAAGACCGGCCTATAACTTTGGACCTCCTGTAAAACCAGACCCAGATCAAATGACGAAGTTACCCATCCTTGGTAGGAACAAGAACACAATGAACATTCCAATTATATCTTTTGAATTCTGTTCTCAGATATTTTCCTGGATTCACAAGAGGTTCAAAGTTATGCTGGTCTTGAGATAAGACCAAAAAAAGAATAAGGACCTCTTGTGAATCCGGGCCCAGGATTCTTTTTTCATATCTAATGAAAAATGAATAATGATTTACAAGATAGATCCGAGCTGTGCGAAGACATCGAGGAAAATGGAGTCAACTAGGAGGAGGAGGAGGAGGAGGAGGAGGAGGAGGAGGAGGAGGAGGAGGAGGAGAAGTAGGAGGAGGAGGAGGAGAAGGAGGAAGAAGAAGAAGAAGAAGAAGAAGAAGAAGAAGAAGAAGAAGAAGAAGAAGAAGAAGAAGAAGAAGAAGAAGAAGAAGAAAACATGACAGGCCTGCCAAGCCGACGATAGCAAACTTTATAGGCCTATGCCCAAGAATATTGATGGCTAACCATAATAACTACCCCCTGACCCGTCTTATTTTTGAAACAAGCGTATGGAAGTATATAATATATTTAACTTTAGAACATGACTTTCATCTATATATATGACACTAGTTTATACGTAAACGGTGACTTTGAGACGTCATAGCAACGAAGCACTTAATAAATGGTACAAATGTCCCCCACTGAAAATCAGTTCTTGTAACTGAGTGGGTAGAGCGGTAGGGTTCAAACCCAATGGCGGTAGACTACTAGGAAAACGCTTTGTGTGGCGCGTTGATAAGCGAGCGCGTCCATATGTCCACGAACTTTCTGGCGAAAATCTCAAAGCTATCGTTATTGTTCAATGTAAGAGATAAAGATAAAAGTGTGAAAACAGCAATACAAGAATGCGCATTTGCAAACTTGTAACTAATATCCATAGCTATTATACTTTCCGACCTTGTTGAGTGTGGTGCAATCGCGCAAAAGGTTCTCGGTTTTATACCTGCTACCGAGAGTTATTGTGTTCAGTCTGAGGTTGGACGTCGAAGGCGAAGCTACGTCCGTTTCTTTCACGCTCTCTCGGCTTGTTCGTGGTGACACTCATACTGCCGCAGGGTGGGTTTGAGTCAGCCGAGTTGAGAGAGGCTGGCATCCTATTGATAGTCCTTCTAATGGCTTTACTACCCCGCCAGACACTGTGACGAACCGTTTCTTGGAACTAGCCACTTGCGAATACAATACGAAACATCACTTTCTGTTGCATGCTCTCTCTCAACTCAGGAAGAGATCTGTACTGACTGGTAGAGCCCTGCGCAGTATCCGGCTTGGGCACTGATAATATTATTTTGGCGGGTTCGTGCCTACGATTATAGACTATAATCAAATCGGGCATTTTCGGGCTTTTATAATATGTTGTCTATTTTGTCTTGTTGGCAGTTGAGCGGGCTAATATTGGCAGGTGACCGGCTGATACGGGTCAATTTACCTTCACCCGGGCTCGAGCCATGCCCGGTTTTTGATTAGATTACTCACTAAGGGCCCCGGTCAGGCAGGGCTCGCCATTATGCCGGGGCCGGGGCTTTAGAAGTAGGTCCGTGCAGGCCTCCACAGCATCGGTTCTGGCTTGGCTTTTAGTCCAAGCAACAAACAGTTGGACCCGGAACTAATTGGTACAGAATTTTTTTTTGATCAGAAGTTGTTACTTATGTGTACCTACATGCGCATAAGAAACTTAACTGCTGTTCGATACCCTTAATTAGCATAATTAATTAAAATGTTAAAACTAATTAATGCTCATGTTATGGTTATTTTTGAAGATTTTTGAGAAGTTATATTTTCACCACATCAAACAATCTATTTTGAAATTTAAAAAATTACTAATAACAATATAAGTATTCCCGTAGTCATTAATGAATTACTATTAATTATAATAGCAATTTCAATTAAATGCTTCCCGTGTAAAGTTGGTGCGATTGAATATAGTTTGGTCAGTTTTAAATATAAGAATAATAACATACAAAACTAGTGTAGTAACTTTACTGCAATACAAATATTATTTGTATGATAAATCAGCATAATTAATAATTATTTCATTAAAACTGTTATAGTTACATATTTGAACATAGACAAAAATGGGTATAAAAAGAAAGCTGCTGATACGCTGATTTTAAAATCGGTACTCTCAGAGTCATTCAAACACATTTCCCAAGTTTTTTGGGGGGGTAAAAAGAAGGAGGGGGAGGGGGGATAAATAAGGAATATCGTCAAACGTATCAAAATCAAACGAAAGCTAAATACGTTTTGTATTGCTAGTACAAATATTTTTAGAATGATAAAAAACAATCTACCCTAGTGTTTGGCTAAAAGGGGGGGGGGGGGGGGGGTTAAAGAGCGTCCTCCATAAGTCAATTTTGGGTCGGATTTGACACTCATTGAGTCTTTGATCTTAATAAGATTAACGCAATTGTTTTGTGATTGATAGATAGGATTTACTGCATCGTATATATTGGCTTAGGTCCAAATGCATAGTCCAGACTCAAGCCTTCCTCAACTCGGCCTCTCCTCAGCCTCGCCCAACCACCAATCACGGAACAGCATTGCCATGCGGACAGCTCTGTGATTGGTGGCTAGGTGAGGCTGAGGAGAGGCTGAGTTGAGGAGGGCTTGAGTGTGAACTATGCATTCGGGCCTTAGACTCGATAGTCTAGCTTCTAAAAACCTTTGTGTAATATATAATAATGTAAAGGACATCAGATGCAAATATCATAAGACCAAGCATTTGATAGCTACGATAGAGAGCAATCACCAAAAGACGTCACATATTTGAAACGGAATGGTGGTAACAGATAATAATAATAATAATTTTTGTAGGAATACCCGTTCTAGGGTGCACACCAGCTTTACCTGATGTGCCCCTCTTCAGGTGGCTAACTAGGTTATTAGGGTGTTTGGATAGTTGGGAAGGATTGTCCGAGGGCTGATACTATGACTCAATCCCAGCATTCGCTTTTACGACTGAGGAAAACCTCGGAAAAAACCTTCAGTCAGGACTGCCGGTGGCCGGAATCGAACCGGCGACCTCCCGAATTAGAGTCTCGCGTCTTACCGCTGAGCCACCTCTATCGGTGGTAACAGATAGAATACAATCAAGTATACGAGTAAAATATGTCATTGTTAGTCAATATAAAACAAAGAACAACTCTCAATAGAATGATAAAAAAAATGAAGATTCACTAAGCTTTTTACATCACAGTACTTTAAGCTCAAGATAACGCCGATGTGTTAATTGTAATTACAACAGTAAAGTCAACTAACCATGAAAACAGCACCCTCACTAGTGATGATTCAGATTTGCTAGTAATTGTATGTATTTCTTCAATCACGAAAATCCTGTTTATGATCTTATCTTGAAATCGGAGTTGAAAGCTGGGTGCCATCAAACAGAAAATATGGAATATGCGTTACATAAACACCAAGCTGGGTTAATAATTCATTCGCGTAATAAGTGGAAGTGACACTACTTCAAGAATGTGTAGAATGGATTAAGCTTTGCTATTCAAGACATTTGCATAAGATTTTTTTTAAATTCACATATTTCCAATAATCCCACATCTCCTAACACAGAGATTCTTGAAAGCAGTGAAAAAGCAATTGGCCTGTTGGAAAATGGTAAGCCATGACAGAAGTTTACACATAAATTAATAACTGCTAAAACAGTATTCAGCGTGAGACTCGACCACTTATATCATTAGCGTCTCTTTATCACATTGTGAGTGTATTATTATTAAACTTTTGGCTTGTTGAAGTTTAGATGTGCTCTGCTCTATCAAAAAACAATTTTTCCTGTACCAACTGACAAGCCACCAGTCCCCACTACATATTTGTTCAAATTCTACGATGTAATTGTAAAGTGGTCTGCTCTAAATTACGATGCAACTTCAAGAAGCTGCATCCGTTCTAAACGCCTGTTCGTTGGTGTTTGAAAATTATTAATATGTCGTTAGTTGATGACCCATTGTCGTAGCCATCAAATACTACAGTAATTGTAATATGATATTTGCTTTTTATGCTCTTCACATACTATAACCCTTCATAAGATATGTCTCTGGACCAAGGTATGCGATGCGTCTAAATCATCCTCTGATGACTCTCGAAGGACACTCAAGAGTTGTTGGAAAAGCAACAAATGATCAACTTCAATTGTATCTCCATCAACGTTCGCGGCTTTAATTTTTGTACGTGGTTGACAAGAAGTGAAACGTACCAATCTCATTTACATAGGAATTAAGTTGAGTTAATATATCGTTGTAATAATAAATGCAATCACTGTATTCGTCAAATAGTCATCAACTAAAACTTCGTTTGGTTACACTGGCACAATCTTTGCATTATACTGTTTTGCTTAGGTACTTAGTTAAAAAAACTACGTGGTAATGACAGTACCCATTTTGTTAAATTCTGATATTTGAGCCTGGAGTTTTGTATCAGAGTAATCGGACCCCATCTCTAAAAAGTGAAATCAGTGTAAAAAATCAGACGTAAAATTGGGAAATGATAACACTGTTTACCGCCCCCCCCCCCCCTCCCCCCCACCCCCCATCCCTCTATTAGCCCAACACTAGGGTAGGCTATATCGTATTTCATCACTCTAAAAGTATTTCTACTAATAACCACGTAATAGCTTTCGTTTGATACGTTTGAAGATATTCTTCATTTATCCCACCCCCCCCCCCCCTCCCATTCTTTCTGCCCCCCTATAAAAACTTTGGAAATGTGTTCGAATGACCCTGAGAGTACCAATATTAAAATCGACGTATCAGAAGCTTTCTTTTGATACCATATTGCATAACATATTGCATATTGTTCAAATTTGTACAAATGTCAGTTATTAACGTGATAACTAATTATTATTTATGCTGATTTATTTATCATATAAATAATATTTTGATTGCAGTAAAGTTTCTACACATGTTTTGCATGTTATTATTCTTATATTTAAAACTGTCAAAACAATATTCAATAGTACCAATTTTACACGGGAAGCATTTAATTGAAATTGTTATTATAATTAATGATAATTAATTAATGATTACCGGAGTACTTATATTGATGTAAGTAATTTTTTAAATAACAAAATTAATTGCTTGATGTGGTTAAAATATAAATGACCAATAATCTTCAAAAATAATCAATATGAGCATTAATTAACTTTTACATTTTAATTAATTACGCTAATTAGGGGTGTCGGACAGAAGTAAAGTTTCTAATGTGCATGTAGGTATACATAAGTAACAACTTCTGATCAAAAAAAATTATGTACCAATTAGTTCCGGGTCAAGCTTATTTATACGGTGCGTATCTTGGTCTGTCTGCAAAACAACTGTTATAGAATGGATGGGTTGACCAGGAAGTCTGTCTGTTGTTATTGTGCGGTATGACAAAACATCCTCGCATAGACCAGTCTATGCCTCGAGGACACACCTTCCTACCCCTACGTCTGGCATGCCATTCCACCACCTGCCAGTGATGCCTCTCGCTCGAATCTTGTCTCCCGCTCCGCTCGCGGAGTTGAGCTTCATGAAACTGCCACCGCGCGGAGACACTCTCCACTCCGTTACGCACAGTTACGCACAAACAGTTGCCACTCGTTTTAAAAAAGACTAAATAAGTTATCAACATAGAAAACATGTTATAGCGCGAAGAATTCACTCGCCTACATTTGTTATGTTTTGCAACTCTGTACATTCAAAACTATTAAACCTATCGTCAGAAAACTAAAATGGACCGAACACACCGTACAATTTAACTGACGACACGTTAAACATGGATTTTTGAAACGAAAAACTATAATATCCATAAGAAAGGGCATTAAAATCTCTGAAGAATGATCATATCGTCGGCTACATACCATTTCTTTGGAGCACAAAAAAAAAATGGTAAACACGAAGTTGTGTTGGCGCATCGCTGGTCTCCGCGCGCGACTCGCACAGCCTTAAGAATTTTCGTTGTCATTTCGACTAGTGTTTTCTACGCGGTCTGCCACCGTTACTAACACTTTTTGACAGCAATAGAAGAGATGTAATTTCTGCCTCAAATACGCATCAGATCGCGTTTAAATTATAATATTCGTGACCGTACGAAAATTGCCACCTCACATTTTGCCGTTACTGTGTTTCAGAAAAAAATATTTTCGAATAACTTTTGTGTAACTTTGCCAATACTTATTAGATCGCCATAAAATGATCAATTCGTATTCGGAAAATCTTTATAAAAATATGGCTATCTCACATTTTGCCGCCATTTTGTATCAGAAACATATTTTTTAGTAACTATGGTGTAACTTTGTAACGTTTCAAACGATTTTTCCACAAAACTGTACACCTCCGATCCACATTGAGGCTTGAAGGTCCAAATTTTAACTTGATCGGACTTTCCGCTCGACCGCTATCGACAGACATAAAAAACAAACAAAAAACAGAACGAATGCCAGAAAAGTCTAATGGAGACGCTCGCTTCGCTCGCTTATACAAATTTATTTATTTTATTTATTTATCCTTACGTAATGTTTTGGAAACAAATGCAAAACGCAATTACTAAATGCCATTCATTATCTCAAAGATGACGAGATAACTGTCTAGGCTAATATGACAGCATTGGCTGTCCAGTAATAATTATTAATTACGTATGGAAGGGCCAGTTCGGAGTTCCTCAATACATTATGTGCAACTGAAACCTGTTGCACAACACCAACAATGAACACACTACTTGGCTGAGTTATTAGAGTAAAGAGTGCTACAGTCACCGTCAGCAATATTATTGAGGTAACAGGAAGAGAGTGGGCTAACTCAGAATTCACAAGCACACACCACACACCACACAAAAAAGGTAAACGATAAATTGTACTGTTGCATTTCAGGAAGATGTCTACGTGCATCCTGATTACTTACTTACCTCATTAGTCATTTTCCCCCTATCGGACATTTAGTTTCAGTATTATCTTAATTTACAAGGTTAGATATTACAATGTTAAATAATAAATCCATTGTATACAATATAAACTATTCATTACTAGATTTAATCACAATCAGTGATGATCGCCTTGATTGATGATTGGGACGAAGCATTAATCGTTGGATATGGAGATTTGTTTGATGGTTTATCCATGGAGTTATAAGCTTATAAGCCCACTTATAACTCCATGGTTTATCCATGGAGTTATAAGCTTATAAGCCTACTTATAACTCCATGGTTTATCGGCCGTTATATTGCCCAGTAGTGTTTAGACGATTATATTTCATCTCTCCAGTGGATAACATTATTTATTACCATTTACTACGTACGTAGGCGTACTCACGAGACAAGAGTCAAATACAGAAGATAAAGAAAACAGCCCAAACCGGGAACCGAAGCCTGGGCGTTCTGCATTGGAATAAGGAATAGATGCACAGGAGCAACGATCCCCTCAAACACTGGCAGAGATTGCTCAGTGGTTCACACGGGGCTCTCAGTCGGGAGGTCGCTGGTTCGACACCCGCTACGGCAATCCTGACTGAAGGTTTTTCGAGGTTTTCTCGTCACAAAATGAATGCTGGGATTGAGTCATACTCACACCAACAGGTATATTCCGAATACCGCAATGTAGCCATGCTTATGCCATTGGGGTACAGGTCCTTAGCAAGGACTTGGTTTCGAGTCCCGCATGGCATGGGTTATTGGGTCCTTGATCTATTACCCTTCATCGTATCGTATCGAATAGTATGATTGCCGCTTGCAGGTGTATACTTTGATGTGATAGCGATATAATTATAGCAACTTTAACTCGAACCCATGGTATTCGGTATAAACGTCCAGTGCCTGAGGTTAACTGTCACTTATTACCATCACACATATCACTCTTGTGTTGCGTCATGGCCAGTATGGCTTCATAGAAGTATGCAACTTACAAGTTGTCAATTATTACACAAAACAATAAGATAATGACATTGTCTTTCTGTCTTACTGCCCACGGACTGTCGTGGTGGGTACGTATGCGATCCACATAGCTATGCCCGCGGGAGCGTAGGGCCACCCTAGCCGGACACGTCGAGGTGGAGAAGCCAGACGAAAGGCAGAGTCCACGTCCTGTCCTTCATTCACCCCCGACGTCATATGAGCTAGTCGTAAAGTGCGTCTGTCTTACGGTACAAACATGTACGACTTATCTCACTACTGGGAGACATTATAGGAGGGGGATATTTTTGTGAATGTGGAGTTTGGGATCTGTAATTAAAAATTAATAAATTTGTTGATGGAAATAATTTTATTTCATTTTTATAATAAAATAATAATAAAATAACATTACTAGCCTAGAGTGCTTGAAGAGAGAAGAGAGATAGAGAGAATGCCAAGGTCAATGCTTAGTAGGCGATCTTGTAGCCGTGTTGCTCGACGGGCTCAGAGTGGTAAGCCACGTTGTAGCCGGAGGTGTATGCGACGGGGGCGGGGATGGCGGCGGCAACGGGGGCAGAGTAGGCGACAGCGGGGGCGGAGTAGGCGACAGCGGGGGCAGAGTAGGCCACAGCGGGGGCAGAGTAGGCGAGGGCGGGGGCGGCGTAGGCACCGTACGCGCCGTAGCTCAGGGGGGCGGAGTAGCCCAGGTAGCCGGGGGCGGCAGCAACGCAGGCCAGGACGGCGGCAAGAACGAACTAAAACAGAACACAGACATTGTAACATTGCAGCTATGATAATAAGAGACCTGCCTAGGGTTAAACCTCCTAACAAGGTGTTGCGGTATATTGTATAGTTGGGAAGGAATACCCAGGGGCTGATAACCATCCGTCAGGGCTCCCGGTGGCCGGTAACGAACCGGCGACCTGGCGGAATTAGAGTCTCGCGTCTTACCACTGAGTCACTAACATCCGTACATTGCAGCTATTGCGTTATTTCTTTCGCATGCACAAGATTAGATGGGCAACTGCAACTGCAATTAGCATTGTCAGTTGATGTGGTATTGCACATTTTAATATAATAGGCGCGGTCGACAGGGGAATGTGGTATTAATGATTCATAACGAGTTGAACGATATTTTTCGTCATATTTGAATTACGGCAATTTAGAAGCCAGACGGGACTTTGGGTAGATTATATTTTTAATGTAATTTGAATAAATGGTTCAACTGTTAAGTTTGGTATCTACAAATGTATTTTTGCCCTCACACAAGTTTTGTACTGGCATAAAATGATTGTAAAGAGTGAATACATGAGAGTGTTAAAGCTGAATCTACTTCACCGAGTTAGTTGAAAATGCGCCAACAATGCAAGACTGAACTAATTCTTTTCAAGACATTTACACAAAAACACAAACACATCTAGATAGATCTACATTTAAATACACTTTATAAAACAAACAAAACTACAAGTAGGCCACAACGAACTTCAATAATATGTTACATTTTTGGTACAATGCAGGGCCTGGATTCACAAAGATGCGTAACTCTAAGTTGTCCTAAGTTAGGCAAATCCTAGCTAGATAAATCAAGATAAATCATGTCTAGGTATTAATACACATTCACAAATCAAATATTATTAGTTAAATTGTTCATATTTTACTATATTTTAACTTTATAACATTGCAGAATGACATATTGGTGATTTATATCACTAAGATTTGCCTAAACTAGGACGTCTTAGCACTTAGGCACCTTTGTGAATCTGGGCCCAGGTTTATTTATGGTATTTAATACCACGTTTTGAATTTTCGGTATTTTTAATTTATGCGTTCCATTATTATTACTATTTGTTTGTACTTATTTTGTGTACTTATGTGTCACATGTACACAAGTACAATTATTGTAATTACAATTTAACTGATACATATATATAAATAATAATTACAGGTAACCCAGAAAGAATGAGTATAATCTACTCATGAAAAAAAACACTTAGCAAAGAATTTTACTTTCTGTATTTTAAATTACTATTCAGATAGAAAAATGTTAGAATTTTAAATTAATTTCCATATGTATAATATTTTCATTGATAAACCTTGTTTCTAGACTTATTGTAAGAGTTGCAACAAACACTCACCAGCTTGAACATGATGCTTGAGATTTGATGACTGCGAGAGTGAATCAAGTGAGGATAGTGAGCGCACAGCAGCTTATATACCCACCGCGCCCAAGACTCCACCCCGGCCTTGAGCGCAGAGTCGAACCCGGTTCCGGGTTTTACGTCGCGTCGCGGGTCCGGGGTCTAATCGCGTGCGAGCTGCTACGATCCATCACACGACTCATGGTCTACAATCATTTAGGTCCTAGGACATGAATAAACAAATAAAATAAATAAATAAATAAATAAATAAATAAATAAATAAATAAATAAATAAATAAATAAATAAATAAATAAATAAATAAATAAATAAATAAATAAATAAATAAATAAATAAATAAGTAAATAAATAAATAAATAAATAATTAAAAATAAAGAAATTAATAAATAAATAAATAAATTAATAAATAAATAAATAAATAAATAAATAAATAAATAAATAAATAAATAAATAAATAAATAAATAAATAATTTAATAAATAAATAAATAAATAAATAAATAAATAAATAAATAAATAAATAAATAAATAAATAAATAAATAAATAAATAAATAAATAAATAAATAAATAAATAAATAAATAAATAAATAAATAAATAAATAATTTAATAAATAAATAAATAAATAAATAAATAAATAAATAAATAAATAAATAAATAAATAAATAAATAAATAAATAAATAAATAAATAAATAAATAAATAAATAAATAAATAAATAAATAAATAAATAAATAAATAAATAAATAAATAAATAAATAAATAAATAAATAAATAAATAAATAAATAAATAAATAAATAAATAAATAAATAAATAAATAAATAAATAAATAAATAAATAAATAAATAAATAAATAAATAAATAAATAAATAAATAAATAAATAAATAAATAAATAAATAAATAAATAAATAAATAAATAAATAAATAAATAAATAAATAAATAAATAAATAAATAAATAAATAAATAAATAAATAAATAAATAAATAAATAAATAAATAAATAAATAAATAAATAAATAAATAAATAAATAAATAAATAAATAAATAAATAAATAAATAAATAAATAAATAAATAAATAAATAAATAAATAAATAAATAAATAAATAAATAAATAAATAAATAAATAAATAAATAAATAAATAAATAAATAAATAAATAAATAAATAAATAAATAAATAAATAAATAAATAAATAAATAAATAAATAAATAAATAAATAAATAAATAAATAAATAAATAAATAAATAAATAAATAAATAAATAAATAAATAAATAAATAAATAAATAAATAAATAAATAAATAAATAAATAAATAAATAAATAAATAAATAAATAAATAAATAAATAAATAAATAAATAAATAAATAAATAAATAAATAAATAAATAAGTAAGTAAATAAATAAATAAATAAATAAATAAATAAATAAATAAATAAATAAATAAATAAATAAATAAATAAATAAATAAATAAATAAATAAATAAATAAATAAATAAATAAATAAATAAATAAATAAATAAATAAATAAATAAATAAATAAATAAATAAATAAATAAATAAATAAATAAATAAATAAATAAATAAATAAATAAATAAATAAATAAATAAATAAATAAATAAATAAATAAATAAATAAATAAATAAATAAATAAATAAATAAATAAATAAATAAATAAATAAATAAATAAATAAATAAATAAATAAATAAATAAATAAATAAATAAATAAATAAATAAATAAATAAATAAATAAATAAATAAATAAATAAATAAATAAATAAATAAATAAATAAATAAATAAATAAATAAATAAATAAATAAATAAATAAATAAATAAATAAATAAATAAATAAATAAATAAATAAATAAATAAATAAATAAATAAATAAATAAATAAATAAATAAATAAATAAATAAATAAATAAATAAATAAATAAATAAATAAATAAATAAATAAATAAATAAATAAATAAATAAATAAATAAATAAATAAATAAATAAATAAATAAATAAATAAATAAATAAATAAATAAATAAATAAATAAATAAATAAATAAATAAATAAATAAACTAACCACGTGTATCAGCTGATCACTTGTATCAGCTGATCACTTGTATCAGCTGATCACTTGTACCAGCTGATCGATGCTCTTGTATCAGCTGATCACTTGTATCAGCTGATCGATGCTCTTGTATCATGGTTTCACATTCCCTCCCAACACAGTCGCCGCGTTACCAAAACACTCGATATCAAAACTAGTTTCATAGTTAGAGGGTTTACTCAGCGAATTAAAAACTGAAACGAGTCCCACGATTGTAGCAAATATATACTGGTATAAATTTACAAGAATCGTGACATAATTATATCACCATAATAAAAGTGTTCCGAATCCGATACCAATGCAAATTTGCCACAATAAACGTCGGCAACTTAAAAACTGTGAATACAAAGTTGAGTTTAGCATTTCTGCTAATAACATATTTGTACAAATTTGACTTGTTTACCGTACTCGTCAGTACTCGTCAGTACTCGTCAGTACTCGTAAATACTCATGAGTATACTCGTCACTCGTCAGTACTCATCAGTACTCGTCAGTACTCGTCAGTACACGACCTGGTACCTGTTTTAATTGAATCTGTTAATCCGACTACTATTTTATCTCAAACCTATAAAACCGGACCTAGAATCTATAAAAATAAACATTAGAACCTGCGAGTAATCTGCAATTAGCTGACATGCAGAGCTATTAGAAGTAACTGAACGTGGTTTGCCCCAGGCCCCAGGTCTAAACGTTTTGTGGGCTGGGCGAGGCACCAAAGACAAGTTTAGATCACGTGATCATCCATACCCTGTCAAAATGATGACCGAGCTTCGTAACTTCTTGGTTATCAGTCATCACTGGCTACGTATGGGTTGAAGGGGTGGGGTGCCCCACGCCCGAGTCAATGGCCTGGCCGTCCTCCCACTGCAACGTCCACCCACCCACCCAGTATGTATCCTAGCCGCTCTAGACGGAGACATTGCACGCGTGGTTCATTGTGCTGTGTCCTCTCAACAACCGAGCACCCAAACTATGTTGTATGTTCTTTATTGGGGTGAATTGAGCTTTCGCTCTTTACATTCCCAATTAATACAATAATAAATATGTAATAAACAATAATCTAAACTACACTTAATGAACTAAACTACAATAAACAGCTAATTTACATTAAATTAAGATAAAGACAAAAACAGAGATAATTTTAGATATGCTATATAAAAAGTGTGTACATTATAATTATATGATAAAAATAATTAAGATAATATTAATATAAAATATAATGAACAATAAACTAAACTAAACTACACTAACAACTAAACTACATTCAATTAAGATAAAGAGAAATTATGACATGTAAATGATATGCTTGACACTTGCTTCACGACTCGACCAAAGATTACAACGAAGTCTAGAGATTAACAATTATTGTAAAATTTGTGTCAACTGAGAGAGTTCTTTTGTTAGAAATAAGCTTTTTGGGGCATTTCAAATGTTTTGATTGATAAGAAGATTGAACAAGATCATTAAAAGAGATTCTACGAATAAATAAGTTATTGGACAATCTTATACTGGGCCTAAGCCTAAATTGCCCAGGGACTGTGGGTCCGTGGCAGGAAATTCAGTCGACCTTACGTCGATCTTGGCATTTCACAAATGATGTACACCCCCACGAAATCCACAAATTCATTACCGGAAGCCAGAAGTTCAACCATGCGTACATTTCTTGAAAACAGAACATCAGGCGTCCACATGCACAACAAACAAACGATTATATTTGAATATTTTTTGATAGCTCGGACCCAAAAAATTCAAGAAATCTGCGGTCGCACTCGGGTTGTACAAACAACTTATTATAAATGCAGTGAAACAAATGCCCTGCGGCGCTCTCAGTTTTGCCTCGGACAAAGTTTACCTTATCGTCAGTGGCGTACGCAGGAATATATTTAGGGGGAGGGGGGCTGATGCAGAAGCCTTCCACCTGAAGCAATGAGGTTGTGGGGGGATGCCCCCCACTACTGCAACGCAGCTGATTTTTTTGGAAATACATCTTTTTCGCATGGTTTTAAGTGTTTTAGAATGAGTGTAGGGGGTTTGCTGAAAGAGATAATTGAACCAGATTTCTAAGAACAACATTGAATGCACTGACGCTATAAATTTGACTTTATTAGCTAAGTAAATTGGCATTGTAGTATTAACTATTTCCTTCTATAAGTTACAATGACAAATTTGATGCAACAAATGTGGTCATTAATTTTTTCGTAAACCTACATATTTTGCAAAACAATTAAACATAATTCCCGTTAGTCTCTGCGGTAGTGCTTAGACCATATAGGGGGTATATGGTCTAAGGCGGTAGTGGGTGAATCACCGCCATGTGTACACGCACACCGCCATCACGATCTTGAGGTCGAATGCAGAGCGCAAGGACGACAACTTCTGCGCATGCGTCTGCGTCTGCGCTTGAGGTGAAGACGCGCCGCGCGGTCCAACTACTCAACTAGCCAAGTGGGCAACTGAAAGTGAATTCTTTCTTTTTAGTTTTTAAATAAACTTGAATCTATTTTGTCTGTAAATTTCCAGCGGGGATTCTTGAATGAGGCCCTTCTTGTCTTTGTCTTGTCTTGTCTTGTCTTGTCTTGTCTTGTCTTGTCTTGTCTTGTCTTGTCTTGTCTTGTCTTGTCTTGCCTTGTCTTGTCTTGTCTTGTCTTGTCTTGTCTTGTCTTGTCTTGTCTTGTCTTGTCTTGTCTTGTCTTGTCTTCTCTTGTCTTGTCTTGTCTTGTCTTGTCTTGTCTTGTCTTGTCTTGTCTTGTCTTGTCTTGTCTTGTCTTGTCTTGTCTTGTCTTGTCTTGTCTTGTCTTGTCTTGTCTTGTCTTGTCTTGTCTTGTCTTGTCTTGTCTTGTCTTGTCTTGTCTTGTCTTGTCTTGTCTTGTCTTGTCTTGTCTTGTCTTGTCTTGTCTTGTCTTGGCTTGTCTTGTCTTGTCTTGTCTTGTCTTGCTGTAGCTCTGGGACTTGTGTGTGACGACCGCCAAGCAGCAATAATGCGTCTAGCTCTGCTTAGGGCACCGCTAACTTCATCTTGTTATAATCACGTATTGTATTATTGTGTGTATATTGATGTGTTGTTAGTGTTATTTCTTTTCAGTAGAAATGCGATTTTTAGCATTAATTTTCTCTAAATTTAGCATTAATTGTTTTTAAACTAGGCATTTTGTAGCATCGATTTTTTCTCTTTACAAAACCTTGAATATGAGTTTTTTTTGCACTTCTAATGGAAAATTACGTGCAGATATTTAAAATTAATTCTATTGTAACTGTTTCAAGGGTTAAGGTCTCAATAGGAATGAAAACTCATTATTTTTTGTTTGTTTGTAAAATTAGCATTTTGTAGCGTTTTCAAAAATATATATTCACCTCAAACGTAAAAAAACGTATATCTATACCACAGATAAGGGAAATTAGTTGTCTGTGTATACGTATCAACATTGTG
Source organism: Isoperla grammatica (assembly GCA_945910005.1). Lineage (NCBI taxonomy): Eukaryota > Metazoa > Arthropoda > Insecta > Plecoptera > Perlodidae > Isoperla > Isoperla grammatica. The sequence goes on along the minus strand of OX246743.1, from coordinate 4,310,369 downwards.
AAGGAATATCCGAGTGAAACTAAGGGACTCGAACCCTGGCGGAGTCCCGTTATGATCACGATGACTGTGTAAGTTGTTTGCTCGCCAGTGACGTATGTGGGTGATGGGCGTGTCAAGGCCACCAGGCGACCTTGAACCACGGAGGAAGCGGAGCCAGGGTGTGGTTGGCGCCCCAGGCTACAGCCCACTGACCAGCGGCGGACACAGTTGCGACGACCAGGCCCACAATGGAATGTGAATAATGTTCACTTTTTAATTGTGTTTTATTGAGGCAAGAGCTTCGGCGGAAGACAGACTCGTCCTTTATTCTCTCCTATCAATTCCTCTCAACCAAACACAATGTTCTACAGAT